>VZSZ01011376.1:91700-136792 GCA_013398815.1 Ibidorhyncha struthersii | reverse complement strand
AAAAAAAAAAAAAAAAAATTCCTTCCTTCAGTTGCTTTACTGTTGCACGACTGATGTCCCAGTTTTAACGAAAATTAGAGTTGGATTTTGTTAAGACACTCTTATGTAATGACATTATACAACTTGATGTTTAAGATAGACAGCTTCGGCATTTCTTTGCTATGGTTCACATGACATGAGTGACAGATTATCTAGGTTCTGAACTAAATAAATAAATAAATGACGCTTGCATGCCATTGTAAAAATCATTGCTTTGCTACACTGGAAAACAAATCTCAAGAGACAGCTCCTAAATCATAATGTTAGAAGACAAATATACAGATGAAAGTACAATGCAGCTTTCAATTTTCTTGTTAGTTCTAAGTAATTCTTCATGCAAGAACACACAATACACTCATACATCACAAGGACATGAAGAACTCTCCATTTAGGAATGAAGGATTCCATGTCAACTGAAAAACACCCTATAGTTTGATGTTGCTTTTAAAATATGTCACGCAAAATGACACTTTTCTCAACAGAAGTCACGTCCTTCCAGTAACAGATATTCCTTTATCAGTAGCTGGAAAAATCAGAGTTCAGGAAAACTTAAGGAAAGCATCTCTCTCTGCACTTTAGTAAGGCATTGTTACTATACAAGAATCGAACCTGAAAAAAGAATAAATTCAAGACATGGAAGTGTCATCTATGACAAATTAATTAAAATGGTCCAGTAACCTCCATTTGCTCTGGAACACAAAGAAACTAAGCCTATGCGTACCATCAACCTCAACTCCAGGAGCAGCTTTTTAGGGATTGGCAAACATCCTGTCATGTTATCACCTTAAACAAGCCAAAACCAAAGCTTTCTTTTCCCCCTCCAAAATAGACCTAGTTATTCATGCACAGCTAGTACAACGTTATAAGGTGCTGTAAAGAAGGAAGGATATTAATGGTATTAAGACCTAGATGGCAATAAGTCATGGCTCTCCAGGTTAGAAAAAGCAGCATAACTCTGGCTGGAGTTATGATATAGTTCTATAAACTTACAGAGGCTAGAAAATGGAAATAAAGATCTTTTGTTTCTCAAGCCATAAGAACAATGCAGCATCTAAAGAAATCAGGGTGAACATGTAAAAATAAGAGGAAATACTTGTGCTCCCCAACCTCCCAATTGCCACAGAATGTTGTGGCAGCCAAACATATAAATAGTTTTCAGAAAGCCATCAATTTGGTTTCACATAATTCTGTAATTCTCCCACCACCACACTCAGTATACTGCCCATCACTAGCCGTTCAAGTAACCTTCACCTTCCCTATTCACTTGAACACTGTTATGCATGCTCAGGCACAGGTGACATTTTATAAGATATTGAGCACATCTATTCGACGCCTACTAAAGGTTTCACCTGACAAAAATCCAAGTTTATGTAGAAAAATTCAAACCATACATTGACAACATATTCTGCAACTCTGTTTAATGGCAATAAAGGATGCCTTTGACATATTAAGAAGTCTAATGTTAACTGGTAAAAGAATTCTAAAACTTGAAGATTCCATTCACATCAGTGAAGCTTCCTCGCATGATTTCAGAAATCAACCCATTTTTCACTCGGATTCACAGAGGTAAGTAATAGGTATGTGACAGGTATAGCAATGATGAATCCCAAGATGTGCTGAATTAATATCTACTTTAAAGATGTAATAGTGTATCTAGAATGACATTCTTGCATATCTAGCACAATCAGTTTGCTGAATGCTCCTAAAAGCAAACGGGCAAAAACACTGCATGCAGACGGTAGCCCATTAAAAAAAACAAACCCAAACAATAAAAAAACAAATACAGAGTAGGCCTTACCTAGCTGTTTTTCTCGTTCTTCTCTCCGTTCTCTAGCAAGCCGTTGCCTGTCATCAACTTTTAGTATTGTTGGATGATCTGCAAATTGAGGGAAGGGGAAAATATTAGGCATATGGCATAAAATCAAATAGTACCATAAACAAGCTTTTAGGGGAATGACCATTAAACAATTCTAGTTATTCCACTTTCAAAATAGATGACATTTCCAGAAATCCATCTTATGAAAAAAAGTTGGAACAATTAAAAACTATGAATGTATTCTAATTATCAAGATGTAAAAACACTCCCAAAGAATGGACTAAGTTGTAACTCTGAATTCCAAGCTTGACTGCTGCCTGTGAAAACCCAGGAAGAAGTTTTGTTTTGTTGCCAAGCCTACAACAACTCACTTGCTTGAGAGCATTCTGACAAACTACTGTCTGTTATTCCATAACCTCTCTCCAAAATGCATCCACAGGAAAAGCTATTATAATGCAGCACCCTCTTCCCACCAGTATTGCCTCAAAAAAAACCAATAAGCTCTATCTCAGGAGACTGAAAGAGCTCAATACTCAAGCAAAACAGGTTGGAGCAAAACACTGTAGCAGTTCTGGTTGAGCTTCTGAAAATAGCACGATACTGATCTCCACAGATGTTTGTGCATGCATGTGTTAAACGCTCTGGCAAACACATTCAGACAGTACATCGCACGCATAGACTGGTATAATACCAGTAAAGTAAGATGATAGTTTCCTCAACTAGCCTTGTAGATTTCAAGTTAGCTACTCGATTTCTTTAAAAATATCTGCAACTGGCCACTTGGATCACAGCAATAAGACTAAGAATAATACGAAAAATCGGTGTCAGAGCCCAGGCTTGACTATAAAAATTCAGGCTTGGTTGGAAAAATATGCACGTGCTCAGTGAGTTCTCTGGAAAACAACAAAACGCTGAACAGCTACCATCTTACTTCCAGCCTCAGCAGGGGAGCTGTTCCAGACAAAAATGGAGCAAAATCCAAGTTCATCTCAGCATGCTGTCAAAACTAATTTCCTACTCATCCTTACCCTGTTCTGTTAAAGCTGGAAAGCTGTTCATTTTATGCTTTTTAACACGCACTGAAAAAAACCTGCTTTGAATGAAAACATAAATAAACAAAAAAAAACCCACAGAAAAATAAAAAAGATTTCTGGTTATAAAGAAACGGTCTGATTTATTTGAGTATTGAGAGGAACTCAGTTTAACTATTTTAAGATAAAGAACTACCTAGAATACTGTCATCATGGAAGTACACATAAAAACAAGACAACAGATCCTTTTCACTATTCAGTGCAAATAAACAAGTAAGCAATTTGTAAAAGCATGTAAAGTCAACCTATTGTGTATAGACTGCATATCTATGAAAAAAGTTACTAGCAAAACAATACAATGGGTCATAAAAATAAGGTTAAAGGTATTTGCAAAAATAAATCCCTGAGGTGAGGATCTGTTAGACAGATTTTGAATAGTTATTTGAATAGACAAAAAAATCAGTAATGCGCATTTCATTCAAAAAAATCAGTAATGCCTCTAACAGAAGTTTCTGCATCAGGATGACAGGATTTCTTGGATGAAAGAGTTCACTGACAACTAACTCAGTTTCATTGTTCTTGAACTCTCATCAGTGAAAAACTATCATCTCAACAACGGGCAAAGACTACAGCCCCCATTATGGTGTTCACAGTGATGCAAAGTAAGAGCTGCAAGATTGCATAGTTGGCAGGAAGAAGAACATAGCCCCAATGAAAGGCGCAACAAGTGAACAAGTCACCAGCAAAGACAAAGGTAACCCATCACCCAGATCAAACCATTAATGTTGGTTGAATAGCAAACAGTGCTGCCATTTAAGAAACTATGCCTAGCCATGCCATTGCATAGATTTGTCTAATGTACAGTGTAGATTAACATCTGGCTGATGTTAAAAAGTGTGCTGACTTGCATGCAGTCTCTTCAGCATGCAGACACAGGTCAAAAGGGTAATAATATTCCTTCTCTCTTGTGGCTGGCACATGAGATTCACAAAACATGAATTTCTATAGCATGAGTAATTAGTGCCAGTGGAATAATGCACACTTAATATGAATTCCCCTGGAAAACAAGGATTTCCCTTCAAGGGCTGTCAGCCAAGTCAATGTAACATCGAGGTGACAGAGAATGATGAGACACTGGGGGATAACATAAAATCCTGCTTCTTTCAGAATGTACTATTCTCCTTCCAGTTTGTTTTTTTTTTTTTTTCCTTTCTTGAGAGAAAAGATTTCCCTATCGGGGAGAAGCAGCAGTTCTTCAAAGAGGCAGGAGGGATACACGGACAGGCAAACTGAAAAGGTCTCCCTTAAGAATTCCTAATTATAAGCAATGGAAGGAATAAAATACATTTTTAAAGCTGCCCTCTGCCATTCTTTTTGAAGATATCCAATTATTTTTTCTATATCACACACCTGATAGTGTTCACACATGCACAAGCCCCTCTCCCAACACCCCAGGATGTTAGAACAATCCTAAAGAATTCACATTAAGTTGCAGGCTATGCAGACTGTAAGTTTGTCTTCAGTAACAAGCTATTTTGCATACATTTGGGAGCACAAAGAGCTAAATCAATATTGGCACAAAGATAGGGATAACACCTGTGTAGCAGACCAGCATTGTCTTTGCTCTGCTAGAAGCTGGAGCATACATTACTGGTGAAAATCTTACACTGTTAATTAAAATGTCTTTTCTAAGCCTTGAAAATGATTCTTCATAGTTTGGCTCCAAGCCCAGCTTCCAACAATTACATTCTGAATCCAGCTGATCTGCTGACACCCCCAGTACGTAGCTTCAAATTGTGGCAAAACAAGAAAGTTTGCTGGACCTGCTCCTCATTTTACTTCTCATGTCTTTGCTCATTAACAACCCGCCAGGCAAGTACCTGGGGACTGGCATTTCTTCTTATTCAGTAGGAATACCAGGACAAACACACAAGGTACTTTGTACTCTCTCTTGCTTGTATTCATCATCACGCAACAGCTTTAAGTTGCTGCACAACGAGATGGCAAACGTGTCATCTGCAACAAATCCTGCAAGAACTCGTCAGTTCTTACAGAAATAATTGATAACTGGGCATATGCAAAGTCTTACAGAGAACACTGCAGGAAGACTTTCCTGCTGCTATAAAAGTTGCAATCTGGTTATGATGCAATACGTGTGAACTCACACTCAGCAACCAATTTCACTACACTTATGTAATATACAAGTACTTAATATTATACCAAGACGGATGTCTGGAGATTAAATAAGCTATACTTCTATAAATGGGAAATTAATTTTGTACCTATTGCTGGAAAGGGGTACAAAAGCCTCTAAACTACATATGAAAACAGTATTTTTCCTAAACTTACAAGACTTACTTTGAGTTCAAAATTATTTTTAAGAATTTGCTAGTTCATTTAAAATAGCTTAGAAGCCATGAATGGTATTTTGCAGAAATTCAGCACTGAGATGTCAGGCATTTTTGGTCCCTAATTATATTGGGAAAATGCAAGGTTTTCAAATCTTCTATATAAATAATACTCACTGAACTCTTAAGCACAGCTGACATTTGTAGAAATTAGGTTGTAATTTTGCTAAATCAGTAATTATCATATGTACTTACTACATATAGCCACTTTCGGTGGCTCAGGTAACTATCAGCTGTGCTCAGTGTGACTTCAAAAGTCAAACTAGTATTTTTCTTCATTTCCATCTATGATCCTCTCAATCTCTTCTCACAAATAGCTGCTTCCCTTCTGTCCTTGACTCCTAGGGTGCTAATTTCTGGTACTAAAGAAACTGAAAGGGATATCAAGGGGAAAACAACAGCCAGATTGTATGTTAGTTCACAGGGGTGCTGTGAGGAGAAAAAAATGTAAGCCATAGTGGTATTTGAAAAGATACATTACTTGGATGTCAAGCTCTCCTAGCTCCCTTTGCACTGCCACGCACACATTTAGAGTTACCTTGGACTCCTAACATTTGTTCCGCCTGTAGACACCTTCCAGACAACTACGCCATTGTTTATAGTGACAGCTGTCACTCCTACTGCAAACTCTTTGGTTTGTTTTTTAACCAAAACACTGTTTGACACAAAATTTGTATGCAGTCTAAAGAAAAAATAAACCACCCAACAACGACAAAAAACTCCAAACAAAAAAATACAAACCACCAGCTCTCAGGAACAGTCTCTTCAGCACGGACTCTCACCAACTGGGTGCAGAGCTAAACCCCGCACATGTGCCTGTGCCCTCCCCTCTCTCCAGCCCCAGGAATTTTGCATTCCTTTCTCCATACCAGTACAGATGAAGGGAACACGGGAGCAGCTAGGACACCCTCCTGAGAAATGAAAACCAGGAATGAACAACTCTGGGATAAAGTGGCTACTGAATGCCGTCCAACTCCAAGAGTTCCGTTTTTGCCGTGGAAGCGAGCGATGTTATCTCCGTTCTCTCCTCTTTTTCCCACTGCCTTTCTGATTGAGAGCAGCCAAGAATGCTGCGCTTAGTGCCGGACCCAGCGCTGCCTGCCAGAGCATGTGAGGTGTCATCAGAACACAGACAGCACTGGGATTGCTTCCCTCTGGGGACATAGGCCAGAGGTATCCAGTTTGCGGACAAAGAAGAGTCTGTCAGTACAAAACAGCCCCTGAGCTGCCAGGCTGTCAAGGAGTTGAAAAAGGAGTGCTTAGTGTGCCTAGTCCTCAGCAACACAAGCACCTACGCTTTCTCAGGCATCCATATGAAAATCACTATTCATTACATATTTTAAGCTTGGGTACCTGAATTGCAGTACAGGCAGAATTAGGTATCTAAAGTGCTCTTCTGGATCTTGGTCTAAGCATGCAAGTGGAACAGAGTTATGGCATCAAGGACTACATTAAGCATTTTAGTACATAGACTTTCAGCTGTGAACAGTGAATTAAATCCACACAACGTACCAATCAGGTATGGTGAAGTAATGACAAACATCTGCCCACTGCATAGAATATATTACTTATCACAAAGCACGCCATATTCTCTAAAGAAATGACTGAACAGAAGAACATTTATATAAAGCTGTAAATCCTTGCCTGCAGCAGATAATTCTCATCCAAATACATATGCAAGTATAGTGGTTTCTGTTGCCTTAGAATCATAGAATTGTTGAGGTTGGAAGGGACCTTTAAGATCATCAAGTCCAACCACTAACCTAACCTGACAAAAAACACTTCTAAACCATATCCCCAAGTACCACATCTACCTTTTTTTTTTTTAAACACCTCCAGAGATGGCGAATCCACCACCTCCCTGGGCAGCCTATTCCAATGTTTGATGTTTGTTGCCTTATCCTACTTCCCAACCCTCATTCCTAAACTATATTAAAAGTAGATTTTTTTCAGCTTTGCTTCTTTGCAAACAATCAGAGATTCCAGCCTAAATAAATATGAACAGTCGCTTATACCAGTTTTGACTGAAACAGTGAGAGAGGTATAAGAGCGTCAAAAATTTTAAAAGTTCCTCAGATGACAGCTGTTTTTCATACACCATTGAGGCAGACAGCCTTACAACATGAAGCGTACCTGGTTTAGTTCCAGTGTTGCTTTGTCCTGAAGTGACTTTCTTGTCTTGTATTTTGGACCCTTCAGCTACTAAAATAAGGAAAAAAAGGAAAGAGATTAATTAACCATATTACTAAACATCAGCTCAACTACTCTATTATAATGCAACTTAAACATGGCCAAATTCCCTTTAAAACCAGAGCATTCTGAAATACCACTTTAATATCATTCTACACCATTTTGCATAGAAAAAAGTTGGTTTTAATAAGGTGTATGATTTTTTTTCCATGCTGTGCTAATGCTATACTTGCAGCTAATTTTTCTTCTTCCTTCTCAGTGATGTTGTGGAAACCACTACTTCCAAAGAACAGGAGATATTCCCATTATTTTCAATAGACTTTTGATCAGGTCCTGTCAGTCTATAAAGAGATAATTCTGTGGCTCTACATACCCTTTCAACAACACTTTATAAAGAAAACCCGAAAGACTCATTATTATACTTCAAATCGCAGCCATATCCTTGGCTCAGCATCTATTTATAATGAAAAGCCAAGCCAGGAAATTGGATGCCATGATTTTCTCAGCTTACTAATCTTCATGTCCAGCAGTTTCATTATAGGAGTGTTTGAGTCCAGAACACTGGGAAGACTCTAAAGACAGACTGTAAGAATTCTAAGAACCCTTCCACAAATAGCTTGAAAGTATTCACGAGCAAGGATAAAGAGACAGTATCAATAAAGCTTAGGGGAGGGAAAAAAAACCCAACTCACAATTCATTTAAATTAAAATATCACTAGAAATGAAAGTTGGAAAAATCTGATTACTTCACCTTTAAAGTTAAACGGGCATTACTGTACTAGACCCACATTAGAAAACAAAGTTTTTTTCAGAAGGCTCCAGGCAATCTCCTACGCTTGTCAGCTTTAACAATATACACTCAGGCCTTAGTGCCTCAGTGAGTCCTGACAGAAGTCTTTGTTTCCCCTTTACCTCCTTCCATAGGCATATTTCAGGATGAAAAGGATAAAAGGCAGCAGGAGGAACCTATGCGATACTTACTGTACCCTTTTTGCAGGCAGGACGCAGGTGAGGGAAATAGAAAAATAGCATTGATCAAATGTTTAGTGTTCATGAGCAATGTTTTGCTGAGACCAGCGTTCAAAAATCACACTATCTCAGCAACAAAAAATGTGTGAAATTTCAAATCATTGTCAAAAGAGACACTCCCCTCCCTGACAACTGTATTAAGTCTCTCATGATCAATAGAAGTAACTACTGTTGAACGTAACAAATATTGATTCCAAATCACAATAAGAATTGTCACATCTTAAAGGCAGCCCAACAAAAGATTTTAGTATTTTGCCATTTTAAAGGCCTCATACAAAGGCTTAGTTTAACTTATATGTAGATGGACTGATTTTTGGCAAGATAATCTGAGCAACATTAAACACTTGCACCTCCAGGCTTTGTAGAATCTATCATTATCAGTATTCCAAATGGGTAGTACTAGGCCTGGAAAAAAGTGTTTTATTCACCCGAGTAATTGCATTTAAACTCTTTATATCTTACAAACTCTTTATATCTTACTACTGCCTTAACTTGATGGGAACAGGGAGGGTAGGTAAAAACAGACTTTCCTCCTGCCCGAATCAGCCATTTAGAACATTCCCAGAAAAAGTCCCACTGTAATGCATGGGGAACCTACATCATGATTCCCATCAGCCTGTCTAGGGCATCATATAAGAAGAGGAAACTGTTATAGAAGAGTAATAAATATCATTTCAGAGCATTAGCGAGAGCACTGATGTTCTAATAGATTCAGCATGTTTCTTTGCATATCTTATCCAGTGCACATGCACTATTTTCTTCAAGCATTTCTCCATGGGCTTATGCAATACTCCATTAACTTCAAAACAGTGGTTTAAATGCCATCCAGATAATACGCTTGTAACAGAGCCTAGGTACACAGAGTAACATTTTCTTACATATTTCCTCTGTCTGACATTTGCTTGGAGTATTTTGTGACACAATTTGAGTACACATTCGTGTGACCACCCATATAACAAGTGATGAAAAAAAGAACAGATGGTACAACCATGAGTTCTAACGATGCTGGATATCAAATAAGAATTGGCACAAGTATTTAGTAACTAGCGTAGGTGTGCTCCCACATAAAATACCTCTTGTTCTAAGATACAAACAGATTAATCAGACAACTAAACATTTAAAATCCAAACCTAAATATTGACAACACTGCTTCCAGCAAGACTCAATAACCTAACACATGCCAGGAGAGACAGCATTCAGCTACCTAACACTTGCTCTGCTGCTTATCTTGAACCGCTACCTTTACATTGAGGAAATAAAAATTTCATAAAGAAGGGTTAGAAATAAGATGGCAGTCTAGAAACTGAAAAGGCTGAAGACAGCCTGCGTAATAGTGTAGATATATTGGGGAAGACAATCACAGAATCAGAGCAGTTGAGGCTTGACGGGACCTCTGGCAATCACCCCGTCTGCTCAAAGTTGGGTTGCCTCGAGCAGGTCACGCCCAGCTGGGTTTTCAATATCTCTAAGAATGGAGACTCCACAACTGCTCTGAGCAACCTGTGCCAGTCTCTGACCACTCTTCACAGTGGACAAGTTCTTATGTGTGAACAGTATTTCCTGTATTGCAGTTTTGTGCCTGCCATCTCCTGTCTTTGTCATTGTGTGCCACAAAGAGGAATTTGGCTCTTTTATTCCACCCCATCAGGTATTTTCTGATACATCGTTCTTCTGATTATTTTTTTTTTCCTTCTAGTGTTTTTTGATGCTGATGAAACACTAAGTGCTTTGCCCAGAGCCACATAAGAACCACACTGCCCACCCATTCCAATTGAAGGAGAGATCATATGGGTAAACACTCCAACCTGACATTCCACTGACTGGAAAAGCTGTAAAGAGCTGCACCACCCCACCATGACTTTGCAAGGACCTGTTTCAGTGAATGGTCTTCCAGCAGCCATCCACAAATGAACTCTCCAAACCAGGATGATCTGGTCAGTTATTAAATTCTTCTCTTTTGCCTTCCTCCCCAGGTGAGGTGTTATCCAACACCCACCCCCTTGCATAACACTTCAGATAAGAAAGTCAGATGAAAAGCTTTGTCTAAGTGGGGCCTACAACGGCTTAAAAATATGCGATTTCACCTACCCATCCAGTGCATGGATTTCAGAGACTGCATAGAAATCACCCACTGACTAAAGCACTGGCAGAATTAAAACCTTGTTTTCTTTGTAAACACATCTACACAACATTGTATTTTTATGGTTGGAAGCTCCTCTCCACCCCCTACCGCATTTTTAAAAGGTAAAAGTATACATTTTAAAGTTAAAAGTAATTTTAAAAGCAAGCTGGATTATTCTTACTTCAGCTATTCCTGTTAAGTGCTCAGTGACTGGGTAGCAACTGATGGTGATAGAGCAGTGGCCTGGCGTAAGGATTGCGCTGAACTTAACTGCTTTTATTGACTAAAGCAGTATCCCTACTACTATATAACCACAACTGTATGCTCAACATTATCTAGCACGTCATCCAAAGTCACTGATGGAAAAACCTGCAGCAGCTCACTACAGGTTAGTGAAACTCCAATTTGCCATGAGATGAACTTTGACAGAGCTGCTTTAAACTTGTGGAATAATCTGCTCCAGCTGCCAGAAATACAGATTGCTTAAAGAAGTCAAATACTTTCTCCCCTCAATTTTCAACAAGTTTTCCCTCCCTCCTTTCACCACATGCTTCTCCTCCTTAGTTACACAGGCCTGCATGAAATACATAACTGCGAGTGAGTAAAGGTAAATTTAACAAAGCAATAAAAGCCCAGATATACTAAAAATGCACATCTATCAGACGATTTTAAGATATGTGCTACCGATAATTTTTTAAAAGGATAGAACATTATAGAACTTCAATTTTAAGGCAGCTTTTAGGGATTAAAATGCAAGTGTGAAACAATACTGTGAACAATACTGTTTCTTTGGCAATATAAGTTAAATACCTGAGTTAAATGGATTTTGTGTTTCCTAAATACTTAAGTATATACTTGGTATCAAGTACCTAACTGAATCACAGAAAACAATGGAAAGAATCCAAACAAAGTTACCATATCTTCATTTTGTAATAGTAAAGAAAGAAATGTCACATGTGAAATTTTATTACTTTACATCATACACTTGTGAATTCAGAAGAATCATAAAACCATTCAGGTTTGAAAAGACCTTTAAGTTCATCAAGTCCAACCATTAACCTAGCACTGCCAAATCCACCACTAAACCATGCCCTTAAGCACCACCTCTACCCGTCTTTTAAATACCTCCAGGGATGGGGACTCCACCACTTCCCCGGGCAGCCTGTTCCAATGCTTAACAACCCTTTCCGTGAAGACATTATTCCTAATATCCAATCTAAACCTCCCTCTGCTGGCACAACCTGAGGATGTTTCCTCTTACTGAGAGGATACAGCTTGTTACTTGGGAGAAAAGACCGACCCCCACCTTGCTACAACTTCCTTTCAGGTAGTTGTAGGGAGCGACAAGGTCTCCCCTCAGCCTCCTTTTCTCCAGGCTAAACAACCCCAGTTCCCTCAGCCGCTCCTCATAAGACTTGTTCTCCAGACCCCTCACCAGCTTCATTGCCCTTCTCTGGACACGCTCCAGAACCTCAGTGTCTTTCTTGTAGTGAGGGGCCCAAAACTGAACACAGTACTCGAGGTGGGGCCTCATCACTGCCGAGTACAGGGGGACGATCACTTCTCTAGTCCTGTTCACCACACTATTCCTGATACAAGCCAGGATGCTGTTGCTGTTGGCCTTCTTGGCCACCTGGGCACACTGCTGGCTCATATTCAGCCGGCTGTCGACCAGCACCCCCAGGTCTTTTTCCACTGGGCAGCTTTCCAGCTACTTCCCCAAGCCTGGAGTGCTGCATGAGGTTGTTGTGGCCCAAGGGCAGGACCCACACTTGGCCTTGCTGAACCTTGTACCATTGGCTTTGGCCCATCGATCCAGCCTGTCCAGATCCCTCTGTAGAGCCATCCTACCCTCAAGCACACTCCTGCCCAACTTGGTGTCATCTGCGAACTTACTGAGGGTGCACTCAATCCCCACATCCAGACCACTGATAAAGAGAACTGGCCCCAGTACTGAACCCTGGGGAACACTACTTGTGACCAGCCGCCAGCCAGGTTTAACTCCATTCACCACCACTCTGGACCTGGCCATCCAGCCATTTTTTTACTCAGCGAAGCATATACCTGTCCAAGCCATACGCAGCCAGTTTCTCCAGGAGAATGCTGTGGGAAATGGTGTTAAAGGCTTTACTAAAGTCTGGGTAGACAAGGTCCACAGCCTTTCCCTCATCCACTAACCTTGTCACAGAAGGAGATCAGGTTTGTCAAGCAGGACCTGCCTTTCATAAACCCAGGCTGACTGGGCCTGATCTGCAGAACTACTTCTCCAAAGCAACATAAAGAATTCTGCTGCCATCCTGATACGTGCACTACATTGTTGTGTTCTGGTCTTTTAAGGATGTAGCATAGTGTATAATAAAACCCTGAGTGGGAATCAAAGATACTCAGCTCCTCTCTCTCAGCTCTGCCATTACTATATGACATAGTACAAATAAGAAAAGTAGACCTCAGTTTCTCTATCTGGAAGGGAGGAAAAAAGGAAGAAGAAAAAAAAAAAAGTATACTGCTACAAATCTGTATGCATTTGTAAACACTGAGCTCTGAAGTAAAACCAGTTGCAGCACAGAATTCAGTATTTAAACATTCCAGAGACAGGGCTGAAAGAAAGGGATGCATAAGGCTGACCAGTGCTAGGGAAGATCTCTGTAGGTTCAGCTTTTAATTTAATCTTGAACTTGTAAGGAGTTTTACCTTGCTAGTAAGAAAGTTAACTCTATCCCAGCCGAAACCATAACACACGACAAGCGTAAAATTGGCAGGGTATTCCTAAAAAAACAGGTTTCTGACAGAAATTAATTCTTTTTACTAATCTATGATCAGTTCTGATATGTCACATTCAAACAGGTTCAATCAATGCTTCTATTACCAGGATGAGTAAAAGTTCTAGAAAGACTGATAAGCAATTTCATACAGGATGTCAATTTACCCCGTTTCTTATACGGACATTATAATTACATGCAGTCACTTCCCACAGCGGCTGAGATTCCCTGTACCAAGTACTTGTACCAAAGCTTACTTTCTAAGAGGGGAAAAAAACATTTTATAACAGCAAGAGGTACTTAAAAAAAATAGCTGTTCCATGATCAGTATTTGTCAGACAAACTATAAGGTTATTAAAGACATTTTATCTAAGATGTTCCTCTTCAAGTAAAAAAAACCATCTCTCTCCAGCTTCTCCAAAGGGGTCTGTGTGAGCAGAAATAGGAATTACTAGCAGCAGGAAGCAAAAGAAGAGCAAAGAGAAATTCTATCTTAAAACATGCAAAGCTGAGAAAAAGTCTCATAGGAAACCTTGAAAAAGGAGGAAAACTATAAGCTTTTAGTACTTTTTTACCTGCCAGAAAGCTCTGGTCCAAGGACACTAGCCTGAGAGACTAAGCAAGACACCACATCTAAGGGGAAAAGCCTGACTGAGGGGCCCTGGGAGGGCGCCCTGGAAAGGAGGAAGAACATTTGTCCAGACCTTGGAAAAACCACAGAATCCCAAGGAAACAATGAGCTGGGAAGTGTCACACTGGCATTTTGACAGGCTTTTTCAAAAACACAAGACCTGTACAGATTACAAGCATTTGCTTTTCAGACCATGGCAAATCAAGTACATGTTTGCACAACATGAACCAGCTATCCCCAGTGAGGTGAATGGCAAACCAGAAGCCCCACAGCAAGACTGGAGAGCCAGAAAGATGATGTTAAAGTTCTGTTCAGTTGAGGAAGGACATCCTCAGTGGGAAGGGGGCACTTGGGGACCATAAGCAAAAGATGGTGCTGGGACCCACGTGAAGGTCAGGATGTGCACAGCAGCCCCTCCATAACTGCACCCTAGCAAACATCTCAAAAGGGGAACCATCCAAGGGCTGCAGAACCATGGATGAGAGCACGGGTAAGCCCGAGGCATGCATGGAGACAGCTACCCGTGCCTGACAGTTCAAATACATCTCTGGGTAAAGGGTGCACTGAGCAGTGAAGAGGAAATAGTGCCTTCTAGTTTCTTGCTCTAATTCCACAAGTGAGAGACAGAAGTACTGAAAAACAGCCAGGAGAAAAAAAAAAAAAGAAATAGCTCGAACAGAGAAGGAGGGACTAAAGGGAAAAAAACTAAAAAAAAAAAACTAAAAAAAAACCTAAAAAAAAATAAATAAAAATCTAGCTATTCTGTCCCTGTTACTTGTCAGCTAATCCCCTAGCTGGACTGAACAGCTACTTAACTGCCAAAGAGTGCCAGAGAGTGCGTGTTGGGAGATAGAGAAGGCATCAGAAGTGACAACTGGAACAAAATAGGGCCTCATTTAAAAAGCACTGCTCAAATGTAGCAGAGGAAATCCAGCCTTAAACTGGGAAATTTAGAATGGAGTTAACCGAGAACTGCTGTATTCTGTACTCCTTAGCATCCAATTCCACTACCTCCAATGAACATTGCTCCAAAACCAAACAAAAGACCCTACCCTTTAGTTCACATGCTTATTTTATATAGCATCTTATGCCTGATACAGACAATGTAAAAATGCATTGTTTGAACTAGTCAGAATTAAGCAGAGAACAGAGCCGCTTAGGACTGCCTTAGCAAGAATGAAGAAGTGGGGCTACTTGAGGCAGTTTTATCTAGCCACTGAGAACAGTGGCAGACTAGCAACTCAGTCAAACCAGAGGTATTGCTGTGCTGGGTGGGCTGACAAAATCTATTAGCTTAAATACAGAATAACATTAAGACCAAAATCCAGAATACCTGACTTGGAATAAGAGTCTGAGATTTCAGCAACTGTCCTATTCTAAAGCAACAGCATTGAACTTTAAGACTAAAGAGTGAGTTTGGATGTGAAATTCTAACGGCAAAACTAAACTGTTTATCCTACTAACAAATTCATGTAAGCCTTGACCCAGGGGCTGGATAAAGGGAAAACAAAGTTCAACATGAATAAAAGCTTTCCCACTGCTTGTGACTTTTGCCTCTTCTTATACCCACAACTTATGAATAAGACTTTTGCAATATGTACACATGTCAAAGCTACTCTCCATATTTACAGTAAAATATATCTTGCAAGCGTTTAGCATTTCTTATTATTTGTATTATCAATAGTGTCCATGTATATACTTAGACTAACAATATACTAACTAATATTTTAGTGCCATTTATTGCTCTAGAGTTAAGTACCACATTCATTCCATACTTGCACTCCATACTTATCTTTTACTTGTATTTTAAAATTGGAAGCTTAGGAACAAAGGACAGCGATGTCCCCAGAGATAAACAGGTCTGAAAGTCCTATGGCTGGCCCAAAATTACCAAAATTAAGAAGTCTTAAAAAATACACAAGAAAAATCCCACATGCATACTTGTTAAAGACTATAGTTTTCACAACATCCACGTGTCCATAACAACTCTGAAACTACCCCTCCAGAGGAGCCTGGGGAGAACTGTCCCAACAATCTGTTCCCGCACAGCTGGAGACAACACTTTCTGGTGTGCTGTGCTGTACTGGAAGTTGGCCTGACCTTGGACAGACCGGTTTCCTTGCACTGCTGCTTCTACCAGCTGTGTCTGAGCTGAGTCAAGGCTACTCCTTGCTTTCGTTTATTCACTATGTAAGTACACTCTGGAGCCCTAATCTTGTTCAGGACTTGGTGTACTTTTTTCATAAGATTATTATAAAACAGTGCTTTGAATGTACCAAAACTACACTGCGACCAGCGCTAGCTTTGCTTTTGTAAGCTGTCATGCACACATAAAACAGTTATGAAAGTACAGGTCTTCAAAACAAGATAGCAAGAAAATTCTTACTTTCAGCTAACACATGCTATACAATACGGCCCTGCTGAGAAGCATGGAGATGGATCCAGTACAGAGACCCAAGTGCAAAGGCTTGAACACAAAACCAAACTGTGTCCTTTTCTCATCACTGAAATTAATTTGTACATACGGCTCAGAATAGCTGTGTCCAAGATACATAGTCTGACACTTGAACCGTGCAGGAACACAGAAACTAACATGATTTTATTCATATAAAGCATCTCCTCCTTTTCTCCTCCTTTGCAACAACTTCAAACTTCTGTTCCCTGCAGGAAGTAGTAAATGGTGGTTTGTGGGTTGCTGCTGACCTCCAAAGAGCGAGCAGCCTGCCAGCACTCAGCTCCTACCCACAGACCATTCTGAAGCAAACCTCATCCTTTAAAATCTTGGTGCAGAGCCCTTCCTATGCAGCGGATGTGCCGTGCCGTGCCGTCGCGGCGGCCAGCAGATGCTCCCTGAGCAGTTGCAGAGCTCAGGAGCAAAGCAGCAAAGAAAGCAAGCCCTGCTCTTGGTCACTATGGACAAAGAGCTTCCTGGTGTCTCCAGGAAGGCTCAGAGACCGGTTCAGCAGGGAGTTCAGCTGAGAGGCTCAGAGCAGCGCTGGGGGTGAGCTCAGAAATCAAGGGGTTTTTTGCACAACAGGATGGGAAAGCAAAGGGAGTATCTGGGGATGGGGAGACTGTAAGACTGAGAGATAGATTGCAGAAAGGACAGAAGAAGAAGAAGGGAAGCCTGCGTGACATTAACGCGCATTTTGCAGCTGTTTGGTCACAAGAGATGTGAGCTTTTTAGAGAAGGGGGGAACCAAGACACTGACAGCGCACTAGCTTGCTTTCAGGTTAATCCTTTGGGGAAGGGCATGCAGATAGGAACAGAACTGAAGAATCAGGATGGANCCAGAAGCCCAAGCCCTCTTTAAAGCCCTGGTTTAGATGGTACATAAAGAGACACTAGAAAGATTTCCCCTAACACAGCTACTACTTCAGAGGAAAAATAGAAACATATCCAGAACAACATACTCAGGCTTCTTGATTTAAATGCTTCAGAAAACTGTTAGCAGATTGGTTATAGTTATGCCATTAGAGCTCCAATCAAAACCCTTTTTTGACAAACTATTCTAATTAGAAACACTGATAAAATTATTTTAAAGAGATTTACAAGGTTCTGCCTGTTACTATAGCAGCAAGGTGGTAAGAACCGCGATGTGTGTGAATTCTCTAGAAGTCTTAATTTTAAATCACTGGAGTGCATTAGATCTAAGATCTAGATTTTCATTTTAAAAGAATAGAGAGATGTGCCTAATTTTGGTTAGATGTCAACACTTAGATTCTCTTGTTAAGGGAAGTAGGTCGAAGGAACTGTTGGGGGAACTAGGCTGAAGCAAAAAGTACTTGCAGACTATAGACCGGTTTGCTATTTTTAATACAGGTAATACAAGTCTTCACAATTTCAGGTATAAGCTTTTGACATTTCCATCACAAGCAAACGGAAGATGCCTATTCTTTTAAAGTCTAAACAGCAGTACTCACAGAGAACATTTGCAAGTTAGAGGTTTGATGTAGAAGAGTGACAGGATATCTGTATTTCATTTCTACTCACTGAAACAGTGAAGCAAAGCAAAGTTCATGACTTATTTAAACACACCTATGAATTAATTTTACATTAAAATATTTTCAATTCTTAGAAGCTTGAAGTTGAAGTACATATATTCTTATTTCCAACACTGTGGAACTGAAGGGTCTGGTTTGCAAACATAAATAAACTAAGAGACACGAAGCTGCATGACCATCCCAGTTCTTTTTGCTTTGGCACTTATCACAGAAGTCTACCATCAGACTTGCCATACAAAGCACTGTCACCAATGTTCTTCATCTCTGGTGTCCTGGCTGAGCTAAGTATAAATGAAAACTCACCAGCATTAGTGTTTAATACTCATGGAATAGTATAGAAGTTGCCATTGTTTTCATCGTATGAAACGGTCACAGCTAATTCAGCACTAAACTGTAAAACACTAAAAACAGAAGCATAAATAGATTTCTTTGGAAACAATCCACTGACATAAAACTGGATGACGCAAATAACTACAAGGAAAGGGATGCTTTTTTTTTTTTTTAAGATTAAAATTGTGTAACTGCTCTATTGGGAGATGCATATTTATGAAAGATTACTTTTGGCTGCCTATACTGGCTTTAAAAAGCATTGCATCCGAAAATATTAAATAATGTAGGAGAACATACCAAACTGAGTGCCTTTGTAGGGAGAACCCTTCTGCTGCTTAGAGTCTCTTAAAGATGACAAAAGAAACACAATAACTGTAACAGCATTTACACAAAAGCAGACACTCACATCATCTCCTCTGAATAATTATATTGCATCATGATACTGCAATATAAAACAATGATATTGACATAAAAGGACCACTGGAAAA
Organism: Ibidorhyncha struthersii; assembly: GCA_013398815.1. Taxonomy (NCBI): domain Eukaryota; kingdom Metazoa; phylum Chordata; class Aves; order Charadriiformes; family Charadriidae; genus Ibidorhyncha; species Ibidorhyncha struthersii. The sequence continues at coordinate 117,944 of VZSZ01011376.1, read as the reverse complement.
AAGATCCCTGTTATCTGCTGAAAAAGCCTGCGCCGTGAAGCAGTGGTTCTGCAGCTTATCAGGCAGCTGGCAAGCCCAGCCAGATACAGATGAGAGACACAAAAAGAAGCTTTTTAATTGCACATCACCAAAATAAAAGCTGAAATGCCACCACCTGAGGGCATGCATGGCAACCTCACTTCCTGACTCCCATCATTTTGCGCTGCTCAGCCTGTCTTAGGTCACATGCTCATCAAACACCAAGACTGGGCAATATGCAATCCGCAGTGATGTATTTGTGAGCCTGTTGCTCGAGGGCAAAACCCTTTCAGCCAAGGTGCAAGAGTACCATCTGCCTCACCTCCTCAGACTTCTGACCGCTGCAGGCAGCATTTGCTACCACGATATCAGACAGATCCTCACATCCAGGATCCGTGTCCGTGTATTGTTGTAATAGTTGTACATGGAAGATCACCTCAGAAATTATGAAATGGTGCACCTGTACATTTTTCTAGATGAAAAAGTTTTCTGGACTCCAACTAGAGAGCTTGCTCCAAACTATGAGGTAATTCCTGTATTTCCAAGTCACGGTGACGCTTACATCTGCCACTGAGAACTGGAGAATTAGGCACAGACTAGCCTGCTTTCAATATGACACTGATCCCAAGGTCAGATCATTTGAGCTGGGGAGAGCAACTTGAGTATTCATTACATGATATCCCTGTTCAGAGGGCAGAATGATCAAAGCACATTGCAGCCTTTGGGTTCTACAAAAAACACAGATAGAAACTGTAGTAAAGTGAATATGAGGACAGAAAGAAGGGGAAAATGGATACTTTGCTATACATTGCTTTACTAAGCAATTCGATCTTGAGATCTTAACATTTTTAAAAACAAAGAAATCTCTTTGGTCTCAGCTTTGCAACAAGAAAAGGTAATGATTTCTCTCCCTCAAAGTAAAAAGTAAAATAAAATAAAACACTCTTTTGATGCAATATGTATTTTTAACTAAAATTAATATTTCAGAAAACGAACAATATGTACTGATTAATTTAGGAGACTCCCACAAGCTCCAAGACCAACACAGTGCTTTCTTCTTGCCAGCCCACTGACATACACAAGCCATCACATCCCTGCTGAGCTCAGTACATACCCATGCTTTCAACTCTTCCCAAATCTGTTCAGGCTGCACTGCTCTTACAAGACTTAACGCCATGTGCACCGAGGTTCATAGCTACCATCCCAGTGACTTCGTGTTTGAGATAGAGAGGAGGTCTGTAACTGGTACTTCTGCCATGGCAACATACTGATCATTCAAAAACAAGGCACAACTGTCTTTCTGCCTCATTAATCCCTTTCTGTAGTAACAGAGTGATCCTGTTGCCATATGGGGACATCCCCACAAGCGCACAGCATATTCAGGTGCAGGCACAGGTGCCCTACGTAAGAACAAACACTTGTTATCTTTACTGACACTTCAGTCTGCTGAGCTTTGCTCTTGACAAGTGAGGTTTAGACCATGGAAGCAAGGTGAGGCTTTGGAACCACTTTTTTTCTATAGGGTGCAAATTCAGATAGGAGTGGGCTTTCAGGGCATTATACAGAAGAGAGAGACTTCAGCAGCTTATTTTTCTGCTTTAATGATCTGTCTCTGCTGTGTGTGTAACTGCAGGAATACTATATAGGGGGTTTCTAGCATTCCCCTCACAGACGCAAGAAGGGCTGGAATTGTTTTAAAGAGGCATAAAGCACTGCAAAAATGAAGTGGTATGAACTTTGTAAGCAGAATAAAGGTCAAAAATAGTACCACACCCCTTCAAAGCCTTCTTTCTAGTTAGGTTACTCTGCATTGTTACCTATGCAAGTAAGACCTACAACACAGCTCTCCCACTGCATTACTTTTAGGACACACTGCCCAGCTCCCTGACCTTCTGGGTACCCCCAACCACTTTCCACAGAGCTTCTACCAGCAGTACAGCAGCTCTCACTAGATTCCAAGTTACTAGCCTGCCACATGAAGGACAATTCCCTCACTTCCCATCCCTATTAAAAGACACCTACAATAAAGCTTAAGAGATTTCCATTATCCAAGATTTCTGCTTTCAATTACTTTAAACTCAGGATCACCGTATCCACTGAACTAAGTGGACTCCTGGCCTTCATCCCATAATAGCTTTAAACCATCTTCAGTCTCATCCTTTTGCTTCTATGAAGAAAATTGCATTGCAAGGGAAACTCTGTTGAGTTACTTCATTTGTGAGAGAATAAATGGGTACCCATTGCAAGAAGAGAAATAGGATAACTTCAATCTAGCCTATAGATTTAGTGGCTATTTTCATCTTACAGTCAGCAATAAGAAAAATACACTTGCAAAAACAGACAAGTAAGTGACTTAAGACTGAAAGTGTTTTGCTCCCAAAGAAATTGCTCTGCATAGGCCCTGAAAACTGCCTTTAGTGAGATCTTATTGAATATTTTACCAAAGAAACAGTAAAAATAGGGATCTTCAAGACACAAGAAAGGAGGATGTGGGGGAAAAAGTAAGTAGTAGTATTGTTTAACGCTAACAGTCTAAGGCATTTAGTGCTCCCTGCAAAGGAGCATGAGGTAAAATTGACTATAATTGGCTATATTAGCTACAGAGATTTCTGCAAGATGCAGCTTCTTAAATAATGAAGTACCACGACCCTGTTTACCAAGGAAAAAGTTCATTGCTGTGTGGGTTTCATCTCCTGCCTCAGCACCCCAAGCTAAGGCAGGTACTGAAAGTGAGAGAGCCTTGTCAGCACCAGACTCCAACAGAGGAGCTCATCTTGGCTGAAAAGCAAGTTAAGCATTACACTGAGATACCTATGCTGCTCCTGGTACTTAATTATCTTCACACAATACCACATTAGGCCACTTAGATTTATGCCTGGGACATCTGCTGGGATTTCTCTTCCAGAGGGAGGTAAATTTTAGATAGTGAACCACCTGCAAATTAGTGGGACCAACACAAGTAATGCAGGTAATTGTTTCACTGCTGCAGGGTTTCCTGGGCAAAGCTCTACAGCTCACAAATTCTGCAGAGATGTTCAGAGTCCTCCTTCCAGCCTTAGAAAAATAAAACATGAATAATGCCTGCCAGTCGCTATAGCAACAACCACCTCTCAACTAAAGACAGCAGGAAGATTCACAGAAGCCATGCTTTGTTTATATAACCTACCCTGAGCAGACAATTATTTCTGAAACAGTTAAAACTACAAAGACTGCATGCTGTTATTTAGCAGTTAAGTTCCTGGATGCACACATTCAAGCCCTTACTCTAATCAAGAGTACACTAGCCTGAGGAAAACAAGCGGTTTTCTGCTAGTCTGCCTCTACCTTGCTAGAAGGGATGCTGTAACTACTTAAAGCAAGTGCAACACTCCATTTCCTAATTCTTCTCCCATTCTACATATAAAAGATATATCCTATTACTGTAAGCTAAATAATGCAAGAATTTAATATGATGCAAAATGCACATATTCAGAAACAGTGAAGTAAAAAGGAATGTTTACCACTATTGCTGGACAGGGAACAAAGCTGAAACACTGACTAAAGAAAATATTTCTGTTGCATGACTTGTCCTTAATTACATCAATCACTATCAAAAATAAAAACTGTGCCAGGACTACACTGTCATATTTAAGGAGGCACAAGACAAATGCGGTTACTAGCCGCCAAGAGCTCAACTAAATACTCAAGACACCATTTATTGGAAAACTTGTCTTTCAAAGTGAACATCACAGGAAAGTGGAAAACTATTTTCAATTCAGAGGCCAGTTCTTTACTGATATCCAGTGGCCAGGAAACAGGACTTCCTGAGGAGTAAGGTATCGTTTGGCATAAGGGCAGCAGACTCTAATAGCCAGCTACAACATTGCACGTGCAGAACTGAGGCTGCACAAACAACTTCAGTTATTTCCGAGCTCCATGTCTTTGGAAAAGCTATATAAATGAAGATGTGCTTAGAAAGGCAAAGTTACATATTTGAACAGCAAGGTACTCGCATAGAATCTTTAAATAACATTAACATTTACTTTTAAAGTTTCTTTAATATGAACACATCAAATGGTTACTAGAGCTCTTTGGCCTTCATTTTATAAGATTAATTCATCACTTCAGGTACACTAGCAAAACCAAAGTATATTTTTTCCCCAGGTTCTTTCTGGGATCTTAGCCTGAGTGTCACACCACTAAAAAGTGGAGCTTATCTTTACATGCTGCCAACCCCCCTCCATGTGCATAATCTTTTTTAAAAAAAAAGAAAAATAAAAAAAAAATCAAAATTTGTTTCTCTATAGAATCTCCATGGGCAGTTGATTTCTCTTAGACACAGCCACAGACTACTCTATTGACAGCATAAATATTTGCCCTAAGTCCAGTACTATGACAACTCTTTATACATCATAAAAGCACAAATCATTCCAAGCCCATCATGCAAGTTTTTATTTAGTTCCTTAAGCATTGGTGTTGCCAGCTTTCCAAGCACTTGCTTATTAGCTATCTTGGTGACTGCATTGCCTGACTGCCACAATTTGCAGCTCTTAGCCTTTGGAGACATAAATTTCACTTTTTTCCCCCCTTCAGTTCAGGGAAACCTTTTATCTGTGACTGACTAGCTTTTTAAGCATGTTCCATGATTTCAAAACCAGTCTGAGGGGATCCAGCTGTATTCAGGTTTTAACAACCCCTGAAAATTAAGTCTTCTAGACAAATAACATATGTAAGAACAGGTTGCCACAGCACATAAATCAAAACCAACATTTCTTAGTCTACTTTCCTAAAAGGAGCAACAAAAATCTTATCGCATCCCATTGCTTTTATAGTCTGATATACATAGGCAGTCTATCAACCAAATCAAAGATGGTGTTAAAAACCAGAAGTATTATTGTCATTGTATTTGATGCCTTAGTTACTGGGGGAAATCCACGATGGTGCTGGTTGGATTGTGTCTAACAGACAGAACAACAAACAGGGTGTTAAACTTGTTGCTTTGTCCTTTAGATCTAATTTTTTTATTGTTGTATAAGGATGACATGACAGAATATGTAATGTAAAACATCTGACTATGCACTGCATCATGCCATAATCAAAATAAATCTATTTAACACTGTTTTAAGTATTCAAGAATAAAAAACAAACCCAGAAGTTATTTTAAGCCAAAACCCTTAAGTGTTCAGTATTTTGCAACAAATGCCCTTCATTCTTGATACGAAGACTTGCACAAATCTTTGTACTTGGACTAATGTTTCTAGTAAATAAACTACAAACTGTTTCAAATCCTAGAAGGTTTTTAGACACTGACCTAGAAAAAAGTTGCAATGAAGTTTCCATTAAGCTGTATCTTCACAACTTCAGGTATGCAGTACTGCTGTCGTAGATCAAAGCCTGACTTCATTCACAGTTCTTTAGGCTTACTGACGAGAGGTCTATTAACTTCCAAGAGCGCAATCCCATGCTTAATTATTTGATAGTATGTACACGCATAGGTTATGTTAAACCAAGCTGCATGGGCAAGTTTCACTCTGAGATTTCCTAACTTTTCAGTGCTTTAACTTGGAACCTTAAAAGTTAACAAGAAGTTTGCATTATGTACTGACATGTATCAGTCACCTAAAATTAAAAACATACAAGCATAAAAAAAGAGGTAACTTCACCCTTCCCACCCCACGCCCCAATTATCAAATGAGTTCAGGAAATCTCAATGCTGTATTCTCTGGGATAACAGAAATTGATTTGGCAAACTTACCACCCTGCCACTAGATGGGGAGAACAACATGTTTTTGCCAATATTTTCCATTCCTTTCCACCACCTGCACTCCTGCTCCCCTTTCCCTATCGAATGGCATCCTTTCCTCCTCTCCTGATCTTACATCCCCCTCCGCACCTCCTCAGGCGCCGCCTCATCCTCCTTCTCCTGTTCCTGAACCTGCCACCCTGCAACTCTCTTCTCCTGTCTTTCTCCTATTTACCCTTGCAGTTTTCTGGCTAGCATTGCTCCAACCCGAACACCTCTTCCTCCCCACCTCTCTCTAGTGGCATCAGGTCACTTTTCCTGCACTCCCAGCAGTAGGTACCTGGGCAGTACTGGAGGAGAGCAAGCCTCTATGCCCGTAGTCGGTGTGCCTGGTGCCGAAGCAGCCTGCAGAGACTGGAAGCAGCCGGGGAAAGACAGTCCCGCTCAGCCCCAGGAGCTCCGGGGAGGAGCGTGCTCACTCATTCCGTGGGGATGGTGAATCACGCGAACACTGATGAGGCCAAAGCGTTTGAGAGGAAAGGCTGCTGCCTCGGTTCAGCCAAAAAACCTGGACAGAAATATAGCACTTAAATACTGAATGCATCCCTGTCAGGCATGAGCTAACCGTCACTTTTTACGTGGATAATTTGGATGGCTTTTCATAGGGAGAGGAGGAGGAGGTATAGCACTAAAACCAAATTCATACTGTTCTCCATTTCAGATCTCTCCTTTAAAGCTTGGTGGCCATAAGCCATCCCTATGAGACTGATATTAAGTTTTTTTTCCAAGAAGTCCCCATTACTCCTCATGTCTCATTCTCCAGCAATTGGTCCATTTGCTGAAGATGAACAAAATAAAAAAAGGAGGGAGAGAACCTGGCAAAAGAGAAACAAAGGCCAAACCATTTAAATCTAGCAAAATTATAAAGAGACTGAAACAAGGCTCTTTTAATGGGAAATGTTATGCAACCTTAATTATTTGCCATCTGCCTTGTAAAATTCAAATCAAGCATGAGAAGGATAAAATTCTCACTTGGGGTTATTTTATTATGCAAAACATCTTGGGTTTACAACATCACTGAAATGCTTCATGGAATTACAGCTCTTTAATTCACAGTGGCTTCCTCTTTATTGTGGATGGAGTGAAAGAATTTAGACCTCTAAGCCACATACTTCATTGCAGCAGCTTAACTGTGACAGATGGGTACCAACAAAAAGTGAAACAAATACCACTCTCTGTGATAGCAGAACTAAACATTTAATTTCATGAAGGTTGTTCGAATTCACCCCCAAAAACAATGAGAACATGTTAACAATATTTTACCTAGTAGTCGGGTCCCTGCCTTTAGAGATTAAATGTTTTACAAGGATTGCTGGGCTAAACTATAGTATACCATGTATAACTCTAGAACTTTTTATAGAGCATGTTCTTGTAGCTGATTCTTTTGTTTGGTCAACCAAAATAAAGAAAAACTGGACTGTCAAATAAGAGTGTTGCAAGTGACTTAACTATGTCACCTCAACACTTCAAAATCCAATCTATTGCTCTGTAACATGCATTAAATATTCCACTTCAGCACAAAAAATACAAGCCTCATATAAAAATATATACATTACGTAAACAGTGCAAAAAAAAGAAAAGAGAAAAGGGCTGAACAACATAATGCTGAAATCATCTGACTCGACACAGCAATGCATCCTTCACCATGTTTGAGTCATATTTTGGAAAGCCCAGGCAGACTGCACCGATGCTTGGTAGCCAGTGGTAACAGGTCCAGTAACTTCAAAGAGGGTGACAGGGCTTCCCCTCTTTGCCCTTAATAGGGGAGGTGAGGATGGAAAAAGTGCTCAAGACTGCTTCACCTCCAGGCAAGGCATTCAAGCCCTCTCCTCCAGCTCCTCCCTTTGCTCAAGGAGACAGCAGTGGAGAGGCTGGTTGCCAGAGCGATTAGGTTTTTCTTGTGGGCAATCACTGAACGGAACTGGCTCTGTATCAACAACGCAATGGTTCTCACAAGTTACCTCCTATATCCCCACACAGATAATTTCCTGGCTTGACTAAACACTATAAAAGTTTTTGCTTACATGGGAGACAGACACCAGCTTTGGTTACACAGAACTTGGGGCCACATAGATCAGCTACTGGTGGTATCAGGCCAGGTAATAACTGCTTCCCAGGTTCCCTGTATTGCAGTGGTGGAAATTATTTTAAGGATGCAAATAGCCTTACCTACAAGGCTATTCTTTGAGCCTTGCCCTTTTGCTTGCCATTCCACAGAGAGACAGAGACTCATCAAGCCTGCTTCTGTCCTTCACAAAAGATTTTTTCGTCACAGAGGGCTGTAATACAGACTAAAATGGCCAACTCGCTGAGATTAAACACTAGCAGACTCCCACCAGAATCTCAGGCAAGGCTTTTGCAATTAATGGAGTCTCACCAACTGCAAACAGCTCCAGACCAAGGTATTAGTCCTTTCCATCATTCTGCCAGTCTTCCACAGTAAATCAAAGCTAGAATAATCTGCTATGCTGTTTCACTTGAGAGCAGAATCACAGAATCACAGAATCGTCAGGGTTGGAAGGGACCTCTGGAGATCATCTAGTCCAACCCCCCAACCAGAGCATTAGTTCCTCACAACCATGCTCCATAAATCTACTGACACAGTCCCTGTCTTCCTGTTGATGCAGATGACCAGGTTGTAGCTGCTCATATCCTGTACCTGCCTATCTTTCAATCTAACTCCTATTTCTGTATGTGTACCTGTTGCACTATCCAACCAGACTTGGGACACTTGCGCAGATATGTTGCCACTTTATCTCAGGACATCCCTTCTTGCTAAACTCATGTCTCATCCATTTCATCTATGAGAGCACAGTATTTTCCACAGGTCTGGGCAGTCAGTAGCTCGTGACTAGTGAGGTTCCATGCTACAAAAAGATTAAAGCTCTGTGGAATGTGACCAAAATAACATCATGCACGTCCACCTTACTGGTTTGTCTTCATTCACACAATGTATGTTTCACAGTCAGTCACTCTGGAACAGTCACACAGGGTGCTGCTGTGTAAGAGATCACCTTGCTCCACAGGCCCTTGATCAGCAGTCAGGCAACTCCAGAACGTCATTGTCCGTGCTCTGAACAATTAGGATTCATATCACAGCTATACAATAGAGGACACAGTAACAAGATGCACTCTGTTTCTGTCTGCAATACTTTAAAACATTCATTCCCAAAACTGGAGCGCCAGCGAACTTACTTTCATTAGTGCTTACCTACTGCTGTGCCAGCTTTGCAATTAAAAACCCACACACCAACACAAACTCGTCAGCACTTTTTACTCCCAACAAGAATTTCTCTTGCTTTTAATAGAACATCAATGCCAGAAGCTGATGCAACTGGAGACAAACACTCCGCAAAACCAAGGTTTGCAAGACAGCAGTTTAAAAGGTGCCCTCAACCTTTACATCATCCACCAATTCTCATCTGTGAGTAGCAGGTCCAGCAGAGTGTGTCCCCTTGGCAGTTCACTGATCATCCAGAATTGGTCTGGAATGTATTGAACTCATCTCCTTGTTTCTAGCACCCAGCTGCATCGCCCTTCCAGAAGAGTGGTTAAGAGACACCCGTGCGTACTACAGCCTGTGACTGTGAGGTTCTCTCCAGCTGCCTAAAGGCAGCAGCATCAGCTCCCCCTCCTTAATCAGGAGGTCTGCAGCAAACATTGACTACAGCATCATCTGTGCTCCTTACCCACAACATCTCTACTGGCTTGTCACCTGCCAAAGGCAAAGCTGCAATCATTCAAGCTATTCCTTTATACAGAGCACAACCTGCCCACCCTATTTTTTTCTTCTTTTCACCCAGTAAATTTAGGCCTGAAATGCCTCTCAGGGCTCTTCAGCTACAGGCTACGCATGGCCTGACAACAAGCCCAGCGGTGGATTCCCTCACATGCCAGGTGCTTACTCTGCTGTCCTTGCTCAGCTTCACAAGCCCGGATCATGACAGATGCACGGAAAAACTGGTATCATTCCTTTTAAATAGCTTTGAAGGTTAGAAAGGGATCAGGAACAGTTTTATTTCAGGGCCCAGAAAGCAGAAAAACAGATTGTGAAAAAAAAACCCCAACAATAAAGTAACAAATATGCAAGGTCTTCTGCCTTCTCGGTCTAACATCACTACAAAGATGAATATGAGTTGTTAACGTTAAGAACAGGCTTGTGATCTTCAGTGAGATCTCAGGAAACAAGTGATTGAGGAACTGGTTGTAGTCATCACAGTAAGACCAAGTAGATGCCTTCCTTGCTAAATTATAATTCTTTTCAGTGCTCTCACACAATACAAACTATTTTGGACTGGAATTGTTGAACACGCAATTGTTGAACATTCACACAGTTTTAAAAACCATCAGGTCTTTGGGCACAGAGCTCTTCGCTTGGCATTTCTACACCACCTTGAACAACAGCACCCAATTCCAGGTAGGGTGACATCAGTGCCATCAAGCTAAGCCAGATAGAAAGGGCTGAAGTACCCTCCATTTTTGAAGTTCCAGAAGTGACTAACAAAAAAAAAAAAAAACAAACCACAAAAACACACCACCAAAACACACCACCAAAACCCCAAACCCATGCATTTTCAAACTACATGTAATGAACAGTAATTAATGTCACAGTGAACTGATAATCATACCTACATAATTAGCAGTAGGTAGTCCTAGCTGTCATCTTTTGCTAACCTCCTGTAAATTAAGAACAGTCTAATTTTAGCTATACCAGTTAAACCTCCTGCCATTGCTACATCTAGATAAGGAAGCAACTATAAGTAAGTAATGTTAACTTCATTTAAGATTGTCGGGAGAAAATAGATTAATTTGCACCCTATATAAAATCTTTTTTCTACATTTGAATTTCTTTTGATGACACTAACAGTCTCACAAACCAGTGAGATTTGATCCCGAGTTGGGCGTTAATTTTGAAACCCCTTTTCCTGAATCTAAGTCTCCCTGATTTCTGTTGATAAATAATGTATAATAATAATACGAATTAAGGCAGTCCAGCTTTTTCCCTGGCTTACCAAAAATTAATGATTATTTTGATTTTGGTAGAAGACTAGACCTATGCAATTAGACTTTGTTAAACTTAAGCAATTTTTTTGCACTTGCAGGATGTGCATCACTTCATTCTTCTCACCACAGATGTGCTCAGTATATACTGGAATACAGTAATATATTTTTAAGGGTAAAACAATATCACAACACCTCAAAAAGAACAGAAGTTCTAGTGAAGAGGGCAAACCACTTGTCAATTCCATGTTCGGAAGGAATTCAGGTAGTAGGCTGAGTTACATATGCCAGTGAATATGACTATTTGAGAAGATAACTCCAGCAATATTGTAAAAAAAAAAAAAAAAAAAAAAAATTTTGGGGNAAAAAAAAAATTCTAGGGGTTTACATGATCTTCCTCTTGGAAGAATGAATGTTATATTTACATGACATGAATTTGTGATGCTCTCAGATCTGTGCTAGAACAATAATCTTCTATGGATGTTCCAAGGAAATCTCTTAAAGACATAGGAGTGAGTCATTTGGTCAGGAGCTAATGAACACTATGACTAGCTTTGGAAACTCTTCTTCCTCAAAGTCTAATCTGGGATTAGATACTGTAATGATTAAGAGACTGTAAGCAACCTGGGAGAAGGACACTGTAGTCCAAGTAGTCCACGCATCATGCAGTGCTACTGTGAGTCAGGCTATGTGACATATTCAGTAGGAAGCTAAATAGCTTATATATTTGTATGTGCTAAAAACTTCTCTGCATAGTAGCAGCAATCTAAGCTCCTACCCTGCAAGCACTTCCTTCTATGCATAAGCTTAGATCTGTGGCCCTTCTTGAAGCCAAGAGACCTTTACGCATAAACTCAAGCACATTCAGACTCTTCAGAGCTGGATCTTAACTCACTGGGGAATCCATAACTGCTACAAAAGACTCTTATTCTAGGTCTGTCTGATAAAACAGGAAAGTAATGTAAGTCACAAAGACAGACAGAACAGATAACAACTATAGCCTCCTCTGAGCTAGTTACAAATCAGAAGGTACTACGGTAGTTCAATGGAAACAAAATGCCTCTTCATTTTCAATGTCATCCATGAAGTCTTGAATATGTCCCAAATTCCTTAGTGTGAAAAACTTTTGAAACAAGTTTTATGAGAGCTTAAGTTTTCTAAGAACATGAAACACTGGACTAATAATCAACTATAGTGTAACGTACCTTTTTTGTATTTATTCATAAAACTACTTTCAAAAGTATCTTGTATTATTTTTAACAGGTACTTTGCATGGCTGATGAGATCCGAAACTCATTGCGTTCCATGGATCATTAACTATTAACAATTCCTACCACAAAACATTCTGGATACAAAGAAGCGCCCAAGATATTCCATGCCACCCCCTAACTCAGGATGCCCCTAATCCTACCATGAAGATATGACAGCCCCTTCCCCTACAGCTGCAGCAGCCAGAGGCAGCTCTGGCTGTTCCTGCTAAGAGGTGGCCAACCAGCCAGCTGCATTTAATTCAACACCACCAAAAGGCAACACACCACCAAAACTCACTAACACAGCAGGCAACCCAGGTCATCATGGTCCATCCTACCCTTAAAAGCAAATTGTTGAAAATATTTGCATTTATATTCTCCGTCCTTTTGTCTAAGCCATGCCAGTGACCTGAAGTAATAAGTGCGGGCTGATTAATCGCTGTATGTGTTCTCTTCCGCAGAGCTGAAAGGTCAGTTGGGGTAAAAGCGAAGGGTGACATGACGTACAATACTAAACACTCCTGTTTTTAATCAGCCACCTTGTTCAATGAACCACACACAAACCGAGAAAGAGTTCTTTTCACTACATGCGCTCAGGCTTAAGTGGACCAGCTGAGAAACAGTTGCTGAACTACTAACTCCCAAAGATGGAGAAAAAGCTTTATGTGGGCCTCTCCTCCCCAAGGCTAAGCACTTAATGGCGTATTAAAAGCGTAGACATCTTAGTGCAGATTTCTAAGGATTTCTCCACATTTACATAACAGTTGGCAGCTCTCTCATTTGTGGTTGGGGTTTTTTTTGTTTGGTTGGTTGATTTTTTTTCCCTGGTCTTCATAAAAATCATCTGCAATGGTGTACTTGCCTTTACAGTTTTCTTTGTGGAAGAGATATGTCCAACAACTGCCATAGATGTTAGTACACTGCCGAATATGAGGCCAGAGATGTAATAAATAGCAGCAACCATCCCAAAGTGGTTTAATCTGAGATTACATTTAAGAAATATGATTTCAGTACTTTCTATTACATGATTTTGTGACGTTATTGCTGTATTTCAATACTTCAACTTCACTTCAACTTCAGTGTTGAAGTGTAGGCAAACCTACAGTGGATGTCTTCCAGAAGCACTTCATGTTATACAGACTATGGACTATCTGAAGATGAAACACAATGAGAACAGAGTAGGCAACACTGAGTTAGATCACAAAATTATAAGATTTCAACCAAACAAGAAATATTTTATTCTCCTACGCAAGTGATCCTCCTTGTTTGCACAAGGTAGAGAATATTTACTGTGAAGAGGTTTCAGCTCCAGCAATCTCTAACAGAGTCCCCAAAGTCTCAGTGCCTAGCACTGAATCCACTCTGAGTTTTGCCATCAATAATATAATATTCTGTCTTTCCACAAAACTAATCAGAGAGTGAGTGAGAGCTTTGAATCTAGCAAGATGATTATACAAATGAGTTTTTCAAGGTGTATAATTATCAAATTCTTAAATCACTTATTTCAGAGGCCGTAACAAGAGCAGGCATGTAGGCAGGCAAAACTGTGTAGATTAAGCAATGTAAATGTCATTTAAGAGAGTTGGAGAAGGGAAAGGAAATCATGCAATGCCTCTACATTAGCATGTGGAGCCCTGAGTCCATTCACCACATGCTGAGGGAAAGCCTTTCTAAGGGAAAAAACAACTAGAAAGCAGAGCTCAGGTTTGGGAAGAGGAAAAGAGAGGGTCAAATTTCTTTGTGTGTTTCCTGCCCTCAACCTTTGCACATCCTTCTCCATGCCCAGGAGACAGAAGTAGCAGNAAAAAAAAAAAAAAAAAAAAAAAAAAAAAAAAAAAAGGCAGATGTTGATGCCAATACACACTCCACACTCCACCAGCCCTGAGAGGCTCTGTGGCCATTGTGTCAGCCAGCTGCAAGGCTGGAGCAGGGAGAAAAGATCCTGATAAATTTAACCTCTATTTCCCGGTCTCATTTTTATTTTACAGGTGCTTCTATTATTGCAAATACACATATTTCACCATGACCAGAGAGAATAGGTAAAATGTTTTTTTCTTCCAGGACAGATGAACAGGCTTCATAAATCATGGGCACACCGCCTGCTCCAGGCTGACAAACTGAACAAGGTCACACTAGCACACATAAGGCTCTACATCATGCACAAGTTTGCCAGCCCCTGGGAGTCTGGGGGCACAGCTTCATTAAGCAAAAAAGAGCTCACTAACGCTGGCTGCAAGGCTTGGGGGACCAGGTCTCACTTGGCCATTGTGCGAAAGCTGCAGTGAAAGGACCTAAGACTTATTGACCACTTGGAGGGTCACAGCCTCATATACAGGTCTGCTGTAGTCCTATGGAATATCATCTTTGCTTCCGTGTATGCATTCAGGCTATTAAAGTCTGCAGGATTAAAACCTACATTTGCATTTCATACAGCTGAGGGAAAGACTTGGTTATGATTTAATTAGACAAAGCTGCTAGAGTGCCCCCTCCAAATCTGTGCTCATAAGACAACCAGTACCCCTCTGCCTTTGTTTAAGTATAAATTAAAGCAGCAGAGATGTTGTACTTATCATGGCACAAAACAGCAGCACACTCCCGCAGAAATACAAAGTATTTTCCTCAGCTAGAAGCACACAATTAATTGGTGGCTGCAACTGTACCAAGTTATTTCACAATTACCTAGTTTCTGAACTACTCATCTGGCAGGCCCGGCAGAATACTTCTTGTTCAGGACATTCCTAATGGATGTAACACATTCAAACCTCCTACTCCCTGTCCCAATATCCCTCTTAATGCGCTCCTTGCTTGCTCTGCAGTTTGATGCAGTAGTCTAGCTGAAGCAGCACTAAGAAATTGAGAATAGGGGCATGTCACCAAGCCAAAAAGCGCCCTCAGTAAAGCGAGTAGAGTGTGGTGAAAAATCTGACTGTCACATCACCAGCTTTTTCAAGATTAAATCTAGCATGTTGCCAACACGCCTAACAGCAACCTGTCACTGAAGTCCAGAGAAACTCAGCTTCTTGAGTGACTGTATCTTCAAGATCAGCTCTCACCTCCTACATGCCCTCTTAAGAATTGCCCAGAGTTATCCTAAATTTTATCAGGAAGCAGAAACTTCCAGAACACTAAGACATATTTTCATATGCATACGGTCTCGCTAAGAAGATGCCAGATTTTAATGTGTCATCAATAAATTAGTTATTTATATGCTCGCTGTCTTTTCCAAGTGCTATTTGCAGGTATTAGAGCAATAAACTAAGAACACTAAAGTAGGCTTTGCAGTAAGAGCCTTAGAAATACCAGATACTGTGAGCTACCAGCTTCAAGGACTTCTTCAGCTTTCCCTGAAGAATCCTCTGACATCTCTTGAAAATCTTCCATATTCTAATATACGTTCTGTCCTTCAACTTGCTACAAAGGACCTACACTGAGTTATGATAACTAGGGGAGCATAAGGCAGTTTGGAATGCATCTCAAGAGACTGCGTTAAAATTTTATTAAAAACACACTTCACCCCCACACACAGTTCAGGTCCTTTCTTGAGCTGCTACCAAGCTACGTAAGATTTCTCTAGCTGTCAATACTGACATAATTTCAGCCCCCTGAGTGCTGCACTTGGTAAAAAAAATTGAGTGAGAAGGCAGGCACAAACACTCGAGTACTCCTGCAGAGAACTGACGGCAGAGAACACCAGTGGTGCCAGTGCATACAGTACCCACTGAGGCTACACTTGGGCTGCGCTCTTCCTGTCACTGCTGGACACAATATATTCTCTTGCAATGGACTTATTTTATAAATAGATAGTAGAAGAGCTGGAACAGGTTTTTGTATTTGCTAAGTTTAAATACATTTTGGTGCAAGTGAGTAGTTAACTTGAGGAAAGACTGCTACTTCTGCCTCTAGTCAGCTCAAATCAATCTCTGGTTAACTGCCGGAATTCACCAGGGATAAATTTTAGCTATTGAGTGACTTAACTGTAAAAACTTAAACATGTGTCAACACTTTAACCTTCCACTCATTTGCCTCCTTTTACCATTAAAAAAAGTGCAGGAAACAAGCACAGTGAAATAGTATGCCTTTCTTCTATTAATCACCAGCTATATTAAATTATTTCCAGTTATCTGGACAAGAACACCAATGCTTTGTCACCATCTCCAGAGACACTACTGTAGTTCTATAGATAAAAAAGCCAGCTGTCCTGCTAAAAAAAAAAAACAAACAAGCAAGCATGCTTTTGTTCTAGGTAAGACTAATACCAATATCATCCTCACCTCAGTCCTGTCCCCCAAAGTGTCCCTGGGTTATCCTTACATACAGTTAAAACAAAAATTTCAATTCAAATCGTGCCTTCACTTACGCAGATCAAGTATTTGCAGGATTTGAAGTTAAAGAATTTAACTTCCTATCTTTCTTTGCTCACAGAAGAAAAGTTTGGGAACAGTTAGTTAACACCAACTTCCATATTCCATTATAGCCCGGAAAAAGATATGATACAACACATAAACAGACAACATCTGGAGACACTCCACAGTTCCCTACAGCCTTTTTTAAAAGAACAAAAAAACCCCACCCCAAAACCCAACCACCACCACACAGCCCTGAAATAGGTTTTCACCTCCAAATTCCGTTCTGGATCCCTGTGTCATGACATTGGTTTCAGCACCAGGTAAAAGTCCAAATCCTAGCGTGGGATTTTAACTCACTGTAGCCATCTGTTTCAAGAGGATTATATGGATTTTTTTGAAGTGCTAGACACATTAAAAATAGCAGAGAGTAATTTCAAATGCTTTTTCAGCTACCTTGTGTTAAAAATATCACCTAAGCTTGAAAGTCAAAGCTACCTGACCCTGTAAATCTGCTGTGCCTATTGAAGTCCTCTGACATCTTAAAAAAACCAAAACCTGTTAATATTGTAAAAGTAGAAGTACAAGTAGCAACTGTTTATTAAACTCTCCACATTTGTTTTTCATGACTAAAGGAAGCGTGTATAGTCACTAGCTAAATCTCAGCAACTCAGGCTTTCATTTAATAGCATAATTATAATTTCCAAAACGGTACAACTTAAAACACTGTGCTGGATTTTTTTTTTTTTTGGACAACTTGATTCTGAAGTTTCCCAAAGAACATTTGTTACCAAATCTCACTCTGCTTCATGCATTTAATGCACGCTTTCAGAGAGCAAGCTACATACTCATTTCATGCAGGTGAATAAATGTCTTTTTCCAAGATGTTTTGTTGCTGGGCAACATGACTATTTCAAATCTTTATTGCTTAGGAAAAAAAAAAAAAAAAAAATCACAGTCATTTTGGTTCTTTTGCTTCAGATACCCAAAACAGACCTGCCTTCTGTCTGAGCTGGGACTTGCTCTGCATACATGACAAGCAGCAATTCAGCAACTACTCTGTTCATATTCTGATCTATGGATTATTTTCCCCTTTTGACCAAGGAACTTGTACACCTTTTTGTAGGCAAAAAAAGAGACCGAAAGAAGCATTATCGTTTCCAATAACTGAACAACCTTTGATCAAATGGGAATGTATGATGAGCTTCTAATCCTAGCAGTATCACACCTCCCTAATCACAAGCAGCAAGGACACAAGCAAAGTTATACTTCATTACAGGACCCCTAGTTTTGAAAAGTCATAACAAACAGCCAAACCTTCTATTTCACAGGAATGGCACCTTTAGTTGCCATCTTTCTGTTAATACAGATCTGCTTTGCAACTAGGCCAGGGGGGCAGGGAAGACAAGTACTTGGGAGGGACATTCACAGGCACGCTTCTATAAGCAGAAGCTGCTCCAAACCTCCTCCCCCTCCCCTCGCATCGGTCTGCACCGCCTTGGCCTCTGCCTTTGTTTCCCGTTAACAAATATTGGTCACTGTACACGTTTTAGAAAGTGCAGCAGCTCTCATTTTGTAACACTCTTTACAAGTACATGACAGCACTGGATAATAGCAAGACAAGTCTAAAAACCTCACTTGGTAGTATTTTCCTCATTGTAAGAACTGAAGAATTTGATACCAGCTGTATATTTTTCTTTTATACTAAAATAGGCCAAAAATATAGAAATTTCCTGTTTAACTTGGTAATTCTATCATTATGTTTATTAAAAAAAAACAATTAAAGAAACTATATCAACATAAATTATAACAGCCGAAAAGTTTGCCTTGTTTTCTATCAATTCATTCATTCAAGGCCTTATAACGAAATGCTGTCTCTGTTCACATCCTCCAATAATGTTTTTCGTATTACATTATGCTTCTATTTCTACTTTGCAACATTATCTGATAACAGCCAAATTTCACTGCTTTTGCAACCAATATTAATAATTCAGATGAATTCAATTTCCAAAGATTGACACTGATACAACAGATTAAAGCAACAGCCTCTCACAGCTGAAGTTCCAAATTATGTTTGAAATTAAAGTGAGGTAGGTGGTCTCAGCTTACTTCCACTGCTTGTTCCCCTCACAATTACTCCACAGCTCAGCATCCCCCTCCTTCCTCTCCCTAAATCTTCCACTCCCAAGAGAAAAAAACTGCAATCTAAGCTCAGTAATAAAAAAAAAAGGAGAAATTCTTGTAATCAACAGGGAAAATAGTTAAAAGTGCATGTACAGTAGTAAGTCATCAGATAGTGCTAGCAATCCTTTTTTTTCCAGGAGCACTAAGTTTCACTTGCCCCATGTAACTAATACATTCAAAATACCCAGATACTTTATTGTTGTAACTTCACAACATGATTTGGAGATCAAAAAAAACCCAACTTCTCCACTCAATCCACTTTCAGAACAATCCCAGTATGACAGCCACAATTTAAGCAAACGACAGTTGCTGACATCAAATCAGGCAACATTTACTAGGGCCCCTAATTGTGCAATGAGTGCAGCACGCAAGCAACCTGTGCTGGGGCTGCGCTCTCTGGAATTCGAGCACATGATGGGCAAGCAAGCACTTATCGATCGCTGCTGTGTGCCAGGGCAGGCACCACAACATACGGCAACATCTGGAGATGCTGACCCCTCAGTTTGCAGGATAATAATGGCTGACTTCCACCCGTCCACGTTAGTTCTAGAGCCCAACGTGCCAGACACCAATTGTCAAAAAGAAAAAAAAATAAAATGCTGCTGCAGCTGGCACACAGAAGATGGAGAAAAGCCACATCTCTGTACAGGGACTGTGAGCTGCCAACACCATAAGGGGAAATAAGGGTCAAGTGAGGGTGTTGCACATAGAAAGCACGATAGCATCAAGCTACTACTCAATATCAGGCTACTTCCAGGTATGTTAACTAGCACTTACAGTGAAAGACAAAAGCATTCATTACTTCAGAGAG
This sequence comes from Ibidorhyncha struthersii, assembly GCA_013398815.1. Classification (NCBI taxonomy): domain Eukaryota; kingdom Metazoa; phylum Chordata; class Aves; order Charadriiformes; family Charadriidae; genus Ibidorhyncha; species Ibidorhyncha struthersii. The sequence continues at coordinate 98,555 of VZSZ01011376.1, read as the reverse complement.
AGTTCATAGCAAACAAAAAGGACACCCACACGGCATAACCTAAAGTTTACAGAGTAATCATAGCAGGCAACCACTAAAGAGGAAAACAGACATACTGAATGGCAAGAGGAGACAGCAAAAAAGCATCTTCATCAGAAAGATTTTTTTTGGTAAATAATTTTTGCTGGGTTTAGTCACCAGAAAATAAGTTCAGTGGAGGTAGGAGGGAAAATAGAAAATAATATTCTTGTTCTCATGCTCTGTGTGCACAAACTTGAATAACTAAAGAGATTAATAGTTACAAAAAGCTCCAGTAATTCCCCATTCAGGGAATAACTCCCCACACAGAACTTCCACACTGCAGAACATCTTTCTCCAATTGTCTGGCCTCGGGTGGATGAAGGAAAGAAAACATTCTGATACCAAAGTTGCTACAATGCAACATCCCAATCCCAAAAGTAGCAGCTGTTTTAGCAACTTCAGCCCCCAGCTTATGTAAAAGATTTCATTACAGACAAATGGGCCCCTTTCTGTTCCACATATTATCATCTTGAGTTTCCATCAGTCTCACAAATTTGAAGTTAAAACTAATTAGACTGAACGATGTTGTGAGCAAGTAGATGACTACACCGTATATCAAGAGTATGGCTACTTACCACCAAGAAGTCAACTTTTGGAAAACAATCAATAGCGAATTACTTAAACAGCAAATATTGAAGAAAGATAAAACCTTCCATTTGATACTGTATCTTAAAAATATAAAATCAGAAGATTGGTGTACCCACAGATTACTCTTCTGCAACCCGTTGCATCACATTAGACTCCTTACAATTAATTAGAAAGTGAAAGTACAAAGGAAAAACACTACATGCATCCCCATTGCTAGAGATAATAGTGGTTTCCATTTACAAATTTTAATTGGGAAGCCATTTAAAAGGAATATTTCTGGAAATATGAAAAGCAAGGTGCTTACCTATTTCATCCATTATATTCAGTACTGTACACTCATTTGCACTGTAGAGGTCTACTGTGAATCCATAGCATGATCCATATCACCCCATATGCATTACTTCAGTATCCCATCCTACATTTAAAAAATTCAGGCCAGCAATTATGCAAACCCAGAGAGGGAAGGAGGTGGTGTCACGGAAGGAAAAGATACAGCTTCAGAAAACCTCAAAAACACATGCCACCCAAATATCCTTTTGAAGTCAAATCTGACCCGCTCTCACCATTTCTGGCCAACATCTGATCAAAATGGAGTTTGTCACATCCACAGCATCGTGAGATTATATGCAAGGATAGGGAGGGGGAGAAGTCTGCCAAGCACTTCCCCGTGCTCTGCGTCAATAGATTTGGGCTTAGCCTCCGTTAAGCAGCTCAAGCCACCGGTTATTGGTGCTGGCAGCTGTCTACCACACTGCCCCACTTCCCATTTCAAAACACGCCGGCTGGGAGGGAGGCCTTGGTCAGTCAGCCCCAACCTGCCTCCAAATAAAAGTAGGACAGTTAGAGCCTCCATGTTTTCCTTGGACAGTCTTTCAATAGTTTAACATACACACACACACTCCCCCTTTTCAAACAGCTTAGTGCAAACATCAGTTACAGTAATACTAAAAAAACTCAATATGCATTTCAAGATAAACTAAATTGAGATGGGACCTTGGTTTTAGTGAAGGATTTTTGCACATGTACATAAGCAGATTGTTTTCTTAGGTACTTTTAGTATTGGGTATACTATTCAGCATTTTAGCATTTCTCGGACATCAGGTAATTCTTGACATGTTTCTGTTGGCTTGATAACAAGAGAGTACAGTCCTTAACGTCAACACTTTGCCCAATATTATGGCAAATCAGTTACTAGCAGCTTAACAGCAATTGCTACACATTACTTCCCCCATCCTCAAAAAAAAAAAAAAGCTAACAGTACATTCAATCCAGACCTTCAGAAATACCTGCACTACAGTGTCACATTTTCTATGTCATTTTCTGCTTTGCACTGCAAGATATAAAGCACATCTATGTAATATGCCCAAACATAATTGTCCTCTGAAATTCCCTCATTACAAATATTCTTACAAAATAATTAAAATCAGAGTTGTCACACCAACAGCATCATGCCATCATTATACTTCTCATTTCAATACCAAGAACTTACAAACACTCTGGTTCTACAATAATCATTTATTAAGCCATAACAACTATTCTACTCATGTGTGGCACAAGGGCATCTCCCACTCCCTCCACATGCTGGCCAATCCACATGACCTTAAAAAGGCCCACAGCAGTCAAAGCTCTGTCCTGTCACCACTGTCAAACCTGGGCTGCTACATGAAAAGCAGCCTTCTGGCTATGATATGGCCAGGGAGCCTGCGAGAGTGGGATTGAGCATCTGGTCCTGCCAGAGCCTTCCCATATATAACCGTAGCAACAATAACCCCACTTTGTTTCTTACAACTTGGATCTGTATCTTTAGATGAAAACGTTTCTGTTCTCAGCTCTTTCTAGCATCTCATTTATTCAAATTATTGGTTCCGATGCAAACATTCTCCTCCAGCCCCAGAACTGGTACAACTGGGCCCAAATTTTTGCTGCGGGACCTGGCAACCCTGAGGTAGAAACAATAACTAAGGCTCCAGAGCTCTCCCTGTGAAATTGTGAGCCTGAAGCAACTAGGTTTTATGGAATGTTAGGGAGGTAAATTGCTAAACACTGTGTAGTTTGAGTTGCAAACTCAAAACAGAGTGCAAGCATTAATTATCTTTGATTATGAATACTACAGATTAATTATCATTAATTAATTCTATCATCCTTGTTCAGATGATGAGCAGGTACCTTGCTCTGCAAGTGGTCCCCTTGAGGTACAGCACATAAAATATAGAAAACACACAAACAAAACCAAAACCAAGCTCACTCAGAACATGTCCGAAACCACCCCATTGATACTGACTGTAAAACAGAATTTAAAAACTAAAGGAAAGAACAGGTTAAACTACCCCCCCTGCTAAAATGGTTCTAAAAATAAAACGCAGTGTTTGTGTATTCTGATACATTCACATTGCAGTTCAGATCACACGGCCCGAGGAAGTAAAAGCTATTCTATCACTGACATGTAGGGTAAATTAACTTGCTAATTCACTTTCTAATGCACAGTCCACTGAGCATATAATTACATAAAAAAGGAAAATTAGAACTCATGCAGTCAAGCATATTAAATTTGTATGGGATGTAACATTACACAAAACTTTTTTTTAAAAAATACCAATAAACACATTTTTTTATTTTTAAACTGAACCACATCATTCACCCTTACATCAGTCACATGCACAGCATGTACACGCTGAGCATATGCCATCCTTCTCTAGTACTGCCAGACAAAAGCTACATCGCCAAAAATAGCCACACTGTGCTAGAGCTGCTGCGGAATGCCCTAGATACATCCAGGCCACGAAGACTGAGCAGCCCTGCCACAAGGAAGGGTTAGGCACTAACCTTCATAATAGGCCAGGGCTGAAAAGAGGGAGGAAGGTGAACTTCTGTCTTTGCAGTTAATTTTTAATAAACATGATTTAGCCGAGTGTAAAAGGCAGAGTCATCTGAAAGCTGGAATGCATGTGTACATACACAAAACATAAGGGGAAAAGGGTGTATTAAAATACTTGGTACATGGTTTCTATGAAAAGGTTAGGTAAAGAAAAAGGTGCCTTCTCTTTAAAAAAACCCATGAAATATTTTACAGAGTTGACTTTACAAGAGTACAGTCCTAAACTTTGATAGGTGTTCCCCCTATTTGGTTTCTCAATTATTTTTCAAATGTGGTTTCTTCCTACTCTTCTCTTTCTGCAGAAATTAGGAAGAGCTAACAGTTGATGTTTTTTATAGATCAAGTAAAATACTATAAGCTGGAAGAGCTAAACAAGTAAAGATCAGTGTGCTAAGTATTTAGAGGGATCAAAGATTGATCACAGCTCAGTGTGCCAGACAGAGCCCCCTCAAATCCCTCGTCAAATTTCAGGCTAATTCGCAACTTATCTTTCTCCACCATCCCAACACTCCATTCAGCATGTTAGAAGGGGGCATCCTGAACCAAAGATGATGAGTGTTACAGCACTGCAAGAACAAACACAAACCACACATTCATGATAAAGTAGGTAGCAGGAAGCAACGTAAGGTGTTAAATGAACTAACAGGCTAGTGACATCTGAGAGTCATCTTTGTAAAAATTCAGCCGTTTCCTTTCAACAGATTTTTTGATGCACTGGAACAATGACAAGTTGTCCTGGTTTGAGGTAAAACAGAACCGTTCTTCTGTTCAGTAATTTTACTTCGCAGCTAAGCCTCTTCTAACTACTGAAATTAACAGCATATTGTGCAGATGCTGTTCGCTCTCAGACTGATAAGACCTACGTTTATAGTTGATGCCAAGGGATGGTATGCGGAGAGGCTCTTGCTTATACTGATTGCTGTAACAGCCAAGGGCAGCTCACTTTGTCACGTGCCCCGTTGGAGGGTCGGAAGCAGAAAAACGCAGTGGGGTCCCACCTGCGGGGAGGAGCGGACAGGACAGGTGACCCAAAACTGACCAACAGGGTATTCCATCCCATCTGTCTCATGCTCAGCATAAAAGCTGAGGGGTCAAAGGGTCAGCCCTCTCTTTCTTCAATGGGCAGCATCCGAGGAGGACTCTGTCTGTTTGCCTTTGATCCCAATCCATGCATTCCTGAATCCAGATATGGAATCCAGTTCCCATCCATCACTGAGTCCAATCTGGGACTTTCCCAGTGCCTGCCTGTGATGTGACTGTCATCCTGGGAGCTTGGTACAGTTTTGCATATATTGTATATATTTCGTTATTTCCTTTTTATTATTTTATTAATATTTAATTAAAGTAGTTTAGTTTTTTTTCTAACACTCATCAGTCTCTTTCTCTCTCCCCCCTTTTCTTGGGGAGAGAGGTGGGGGAAAGCGTCTGTTGTTTCGCTTCAGTGGCCAGTCGGACCCAAACCACGAAACAAGTATATGTTTCTCAGTAAAATACTGAGTATGTCTAGAGCTAACACATTTTAAGCTCTGCAGTGGAGAGGACAGTGGTCTGTCTTTCTAATGCTATCCTCCAAATTACCTCTGAGGTAGAAAGCTCAGTCTGAGTGAAGAGATCGTTGCCTATATCAACTGACCGAGACAAAATGGATTTCCCCAGATTAGCAGAGGATTGCCCTACACTGGCAGGCAAGGCTTCACCTTTAGCCAGATGAGCAGCAGAAAAACAAGAGCAATCTCCACCCACGCCATGCACCCATAACTGGCTTGACTCTGCAGGTGGGCATTGTTACAGTGCCTGTGAACCACCCAGCACTTAAAAAAAAAGCACACACACTACCAGCTTGTTACTATCACTCAAGACTACGCCTGTCTTTCCTCCCCCCTGAGATCAATGCAATGGGGAGCAGAAAGGATGCAGACTTCTCTATAGCTAACAGAGTCTCAGAGTCCCACACATTAAAGTTCAGCCATCAACCTTTACAGTGTAAACATGAGCCTACATCATCACAGTCCTTATAAAATGAGCAACACGATAGCAGTACAGTATTTAGTGAGCAAGCTACTGTTATAGCTTGATGATTAACTTCCTAGACCTATTTCTGTGAAGGTTCAGCACAGAAAGCATTGAACGTAAAAAGACAGGGAAATTATTCAAGTGGCAGGCAACACTTGGTGCTCCTGTCATTCTGCATTTTTGACAAGGCCACTGCATGCCTAGGGGATCACACATGTAAAAGCAGCAAGCTCTTTCTGCTCTAACCTGTCTTCACACAGAGGGAGAGGGCCTGGGGAAAAACAGAAGTGCCAGAAAACCAAAGAACCCCTGAAAAATCCAAGGATATACTCTGCTGGCTATCCTAAGGAGGAAAACTTAAGCAGGTTAACACTTAATAATATTACAATTGCCCCAAAAGGGTATGACTCAGTGCTGTCAAACAGCAGCAGAAAACCATTTTTTGGTGAGATATCATCATCAGTTATATTCCCTGGACTACCTCTGCTTCATTGTGGCTTTCATTACGTTGACCACTGTCAGGGAATACGACCCTAAACTTCAATATTAAAGGAAGAATCCACTGCTACAACAGTTTTTCCAAGTCTTAACAAAGATTTTCACTCCATCTCCTTTTAAAGGATTATAAAAAGATCTACAAACAATATACTAAAAACATTGTAAATATAGGAAAACGTTCATGTGAAGTTTTCATCATATTTCAGTACACTAGTACTAAATAAGAAGACACTGATATATACTGATATATCCATAGACATATAGCTACTATATATAGCTTAGTATTTAGAAACTTGGTTCCCCAGCCTCTGAGTCGAACACATTTGTGAGAACCGTATAATCCTGTGCAATTAACTGCAAGCAGAGTGTCACTCTTTCCTTTGTGTCTATAAATATCTCCATAATAAATGAGGACATCAGTTATTTATCATAAATGTACAGGGTTGTGCTATTTTTTTCCCATTCTTTAAAAGTCAAAAATGGATGTCTTTCTTTGCTTCTTTTTTGGTAACCAGGAGGCAACCACATTTACAGGACTGAAAACTCTCCTGACAAGACATATGTTTCCACTGTAGATTCAATGTCCTCATTAAATTATTTTAGTATGTTAACGGAAAAAACCTCTTGAAAATGTGAAAAAGTAGTCACTTCCCCCCCCTGCAGTAATAACGTAACCTAATTTTTTTTCTGAAGAAGTCAATATTCACTGTGGCATGAGAATAAGCAGAAGCCAGGGCTCCTTGACTGTACCATTGGCTTTGCTCCTGGCCCACTGTGTAAGCTCTGTCCTTCCTTTAGCCTATTCCCTAAGACAAAGTTTA
>VZSZ01011376.1:71297-91694 GCA_013398815.1 Ibidorhyncha struthersii | reverse complement strand
AAATGTTTCCTCTCCCTGTATCACGCAGGCCTGCAAGTGCATGCACAGGGTGATGCCCTCACAGTCAAGAGCAAGCTAGTATATAAATACCAAACAGAACAATTAAATAACAGCATTGGTACTCTGAGAGCAGATCTCTCATGTTGAGAACACTCCCCAAACTCCAAAGAGCATTTGCTGAAAACAGCTGAGTGCAATGGCTTAAGACCAAGAACAACAATGTAAAGATCCCTTCTGCCCTTTTTTAAAGTTTAATCACTTCCATAGCTGTCCTGGAACAACCTGCGTAAGGCAAAGCATAGCCAGAAGAAGAGAACAGCAGGGTAACTGGCTGGCAGCTGACGAATACCAGACGTGTTCCGCAGTTCTCATTCCAGGAAGATGAACACCACATCTCTTTGAGTCCTCATGAGCCATTTGCCAGTAACAAGGCCTGTACGTGACCCAGGTAGTCCGAGAAGTTTCATTAGATGCTGAAGAAAGCCCTCTATGCCCAACAATGTGATCCAAATGCACAGAATAATCTTTATTTTTAACCCACAGTTACATACTTGATCACACAGCTTTAGTGGAGGAACTTCCTTCAACTATGCTGTTATGAGCCTCAGGATGCCAGTTTGGTTTCAAGCATTTCTAAAGTGCTATAGTAAAAGTCTTAAATGATTGTACACGCCTGGATTTCAGTTAGTTAGATCCATAGAATCCATATTTTTTTAAAAAAAATCAGCTATTCTGATTAACAATAGGGTTACGAAGGAATTCACTCAAGTGAGATTTGCTTCCCTCCTACCCAGTGTGCTAGAGGAGATAACTTAGACAGTTATTCCACACATTTATGTACCTAAGCAATGACGTCTGATACCCTCTTTAGTAGGAGGCTGTCAGGATAGTCATGGCTTCCACTGTTGAGCAAAAATAGGCAAGTTTCAGTTACAAGAGGTTAGCATTAAGCAGCAGTGTATGCTTCATTAATAAGAAAGAAAAGGGGCAGAATCCAGAAGCTTGAAGTGCTATAATTTGCTGCCAAGTAATGTTAAGAAAAGAAATGTATTTATATATTTATTACCATCATTTTGGAGTTCCTACAAACGCAGGCTACAGCCACTAAGGTTGGTTTCACTAGGATGTTGTTACTGGAAAGACCCATGAACTTCAGCTAACAGTTCAGGGGGTAGGCCTTTTTCCTTGGGAAACGCACACATTTTCCAAAATAATGTTTTAGTGTAGAGTCACAAAATGTTGTATGTGTAACTACTGTACAATGTCCATGGTATACATGTACTCTTTTGAAACACTATCCATTCACTTCTGTTATAAGCACATCTGTGTCTAGATGTGACTATATACCTATACATCTTTTCTGCAAGAACTGTCAGGAATTGCACCTTGAGTGCTTGTGCACCTTCCCACCAAGCTATTCCCCTTTCTCCTAGCAAACAAAATGCTGGGGAAAGAACAGTCTCTTCTTCATTTAGCTAAGCTGTACGTTTGGCAAATCTTAGAGGAAACAACTCTGAACTGAGGAATTTGGTGAAGATTTAGAAAACAGAGCCACACTATCAAAACACAGCAATTACTGGAACAGTGAATACAGCCTGAACAGCCATGCAGCAGTTAAGTATTTGATTCAGTAGTGAGAGTAGGTACCTCATTACTCCCCAAAGTGTTATTGCAGGCAGTTAATAAGCTGCAGCCAAAGCCTAGTCTTAAAGCAGCAGCCTCATTAGCCCAAGTTAAAGCACCTGCCACCAAAAAAAAAAAAAAAAAAAAAAAAAGGAAAGAAAGAAAAAACCCACCACCAAACCTCCAAAAGCCTCCAAAGCTAGCGAATAACTTTTGGAACCCATTCACTATTAAATTCTTCAGATTTCAGAGACTACACATGAAAGAACTGAGTGTGCCACTTAAGTTTTTTTTTGAGATACTATCCCCAAGGCACAGGCTAACTGCATCAGTACAGTCCCTTCTAGCTTTTGTGTTTGAAAGTGCTGACTTTATACATGCTCGATGACATTCTCAATTCACCATTAAGCAATGCAGCAAACCAATACCATGGCTGCAAAACAATCTAGACATTTACTGCCACTGGCACAAGAACAAACACAAGGAATCTGGGCCTAGTCCAGCATGTTGTCTCTCCAGTTCTTGTAAATGCATCTTTGGTCTTTGGGAAACTCTGAAACACAAGAAAAGTCAGAAGAGCTAGATGGCACACAAATAGACCCTACTCCAAGTAAGCAGACAGTGCAATCTTCCAGGAAGCCCAGGTGAGTACCCATTTTCAACAAGGAAACGTCAAGTGTGAAAAAGCAAGATTTCCAGAATAAATAAAAAAAAAACAATTAAAGTAGAAATAAGTTGTCGTCTCCATAATGCCTTTCTTCCCTGTGCCAGACACTCTTAACCTATGTTCCCACCAAATCCTGCAGAGCCCTGTTCTCTGATGAGTAGCAGGCTGGGTGCTTCAGGACTGAAGCCCTTTGTTTTTCCGTATGAGCAATATCAGGCTGTGCCAGAGCAGCACTGCCTGCAGTCCTGCCAGCTTGCCCCAGCCCTGACGGAGGGGAGGGATGATTCAGGCCATTTACAAGTGCCCTGCTGCTAAGTCCCTTTCTGCAAGTTGCCTAATAACATAATAATTCCCCACTTCCCAAGACAGGATTTTATTTATTTTTTTAAAAAAGTAGTCACTACCTTTTTTTAAAACTCCAGTGAAAAATTACAAAACTTTTTGAAGTTCTACTGTTTTGAGACATGACTGACTGACAGCAGGATGTACAGACCCATCCTTAATTCAGAAGATAAACAGATCCGGGATTCAAAGGCTGATGAGAAACTTACACCAATTTCTTCAAGGCAGCTTCAGGTACTACAGCGATTACCTGTCCTTGGAAGCTTTCTCATTCTTTGAAATGGATACTGTATGGTTATTTCTTTCAAGCAAGAATTAGACCACTAATTGTTTACTTGCAAAATGTGGTTGAGCTCAATAAAGCCAGAGAGACACAGAACAGGACAATAAGTGCTTTCAGTCCATTACCAAGAGAAAAAGATAAGTGCTCTAAGCCTGAAAACAGGAGGTCAAATCCACAACTTTTTCATTTACTCTGCTTCAGAAGAATTACAACAGTGACAAAGTTGGCCCAGCCTTTTAAATGGTTTTGCACAAGTCTTATCATGCATCTTCTTGCCAGACTTCCTTAATATTCCCCACACATAGCACCTCTTCTTATGACAGACTTAGCTCTGTACTACCCACGAGTTACAACTACATAGGACAGTATTACAGCAAAACATTCGCATCTCTGAAAAGAACAAACCATTCAGTTACAACTATCCCATGCAATATTTTAAATACTTTAAGGTCAGTAAGCCTTGTTTTTTCCTCATATACTTTTAAAATTCTCAGTTTCTACTCCTATTCAGAGAGGGCTTTATTAAAAGACCTCTGGAAGAAGTTTTAAAGACTACGGCAAAGGAGCGCATGTGAAGTCTAGCTTTTCGGTGCTGATAAATTGAAGTGCTTAAGTCCTTTAATAGGTGGGCTCCAAATGATACCATGGGACATCATTCCAGCTGTGACAACAGACTACAAAATTCAGTGTTCACCTATTTCTAGAGTTAACTACTGCTGGCAACAGTCTAGCAGGGTTTTCCCACTCTCTTAGAAGGAATGTACTTGACTTAACAGAGCAAGAACAGGATCTAGAATCACTGTACGCAAGCTTTGGGTTTCATTCTGCCAAAACTTGCAATGCTATCTATAGTATAACCTCCTCCCACACTCCAGCTGGCATTGGTAATCTGCCTACATTAGTATTTGTTTAGAGCCAATGGCCCTTTAAAAAAAAATAAAAGAGACACCCCCTTACCCCCCCTTCTCTCCCACAGGTAAGTGTTCCTTCTTTGTTTACCTGGGAGTGGAGGAACGCCTTAGCAATACTTACGTATTTTCTTTCTCAAATAATCAGATTTCAAGCACTAATATATTTGTCACTGATGCCTTGCAATACACTTCTATTACAGTATGTGTATAGTATACTTACAAAAGGCCAGATGCAGGGAGAAAGGCTTCTCATCATGTTAAAAAGTCAACTTTCACCCTACGCACTTCACCACAGCACTGCTTTCTACTTTGCCACAGAGGCTGGGATGAGAAACACTGGTGCAGTAGCAATTCTTGCTTGTAGAAAGCTTTGGGGATCAGCTGACATTAAGACATCCCCCAAAAGGTACCCACAGGCAGTGGGAACACTTACACAAACACCACCGATGAAAGAAGTTTAAGCCCCATACTTCACCAAAATCACAAACCACAGTATAATATCTTATAATGTCTTACCTGGGTGGGACAGGGAATGCAAATACGTTAAAATTTGTGGTCTGTTATTTGTGATTTCCTGGGCTGACTGCGCAGCAGTGTATCTACAACATTTACCAAAAGAAATTCAAACTGTTTATAAGACTGTAACAACACGTATGTACATGTACAACAAGATGTAGCGACATCTCACCAAGTCCATGAATAGGCAATCCAATGCAGTGATAGCAGACCTGCTCTGCCCATCACCCTGGCAGGCAATCTCCATTGCCATCTGCTTGGCCACCAGCACCTCAGCACACATAGCTTTTGGCTCTACTGGCACATGAAAGGCAGAGCTCAGTGGACCGCAACCAACATGCTATGCAAGTGGCCTATTGAAACAGCCTTACCCTGCAAGCATCAGTGCCTGAGCAGCTCTGACCAGCTACAATGCGTGCTAACCCTTCCCAACCAGGTCACAGAGTACAGCACTGGGGAAACAGCAGAAAAGTCTCCAATGCCAATTAATGTAAGCCTCAATGCTACCCTTACTCAGCAGTGAGTTGTATCCAGCGCCAATTAACTTTGCTTTCAGCGGAAAGTCCCAATTAATCTTGAAGGCATGCAGGACACCAACATACCCTTCCTTATTTTCCTCATTTTATTTTCCCCCCCTTTAAAAAGCAAAGCATAAAACATAATCCAGCACTGCAATACTTTACAGCAGCACAAAATAAAGGTATTTGGAAGGTGGCTTCAGCATTTAGAATTGCAGTGTGTTATATAACAGGAAAGCCAGATCTCCTTGGATTTTCCCATTTAAAGATCCAAGAGCACAATAGAGTGAAAATTTAAGCATATGCAGACAGTGATTTCACAAGATCTTTTAATACCTGCAAGTAGCAAAGTCTCCTCAAAAGGTTTACAGGCACAACATTTTGTTCCCATTTTGTAAAAAAAAAAATAATATTGTGATATATCTCTCTCTCACAAACACATGTGTTATAGTACATATGAAGCCCTTTTGGAGTATATAATTAATGCTGTTTTAATTTAAAGAACATTCAAGCAAAAGGTCAAATCAATCAAATAAGTTGAGACAAAAGAAAGGGAGAAAATGCTATGCAGAGAATGGGAAGTAGGTGCACTGTTGCTCAGTCACAAGTAATAAGAGCCACACTGGCTGGCTGTTTTTCCACAGAGCAATATTCAATAATCCCTACACAGCCTGAAATATTTGAGTCAGGCGGGAAAGCTCTCATTATAATCACTATTGTCAGGATGTCCTGCAAAAACAAGTTTCCCCTCTCCAGAAAAAAAAAACAGAGATTGTTCCTGTAAATGTTACTAGACATGATATTTATCACCCGTTATTCTAAGTCACAAGAATTTTCATGTGAAAAGACAGTCTGCAACACAGGTCTTGGAAGGACTGTTAATCAATAGCTGGTTTTCCAATAACCACTCTCAGAACACAGTTCCTTTAGAACTAAAAAACTAGCCTTCCTCAAGTGCAGAGCATGCCTCCATGCTTTCATTGTTATATCTTCTCTTGACTTGTGACTCTTGCTTGCTCCCAGCCTCCTATCTCAGTGTACTTTCACACTATTTCAGCCCAAGTGAGCAGGTCAGGTTGGATATTCTGTGGCAGAGAACTGGTGGAAAACAGGGAAGGACAAAAGCTTTAAAAATAAGTAAATGGACCCTCACACAGACACACATTACAAAAGGCTTTGTAACCAAGACAAAAAAATCAAAATCTTACTTTGAATTACAGCTGTTGGATCCTGCTTACCCACACAGAACATCTCATTTATTAGTATGCCGTAACTCTTACCAACCCACTTCAACTATTCTACTGCATCATTGCAAGAAATATCTTGCCTCTCTTTAAGGACTGATAAAACAGATGTTACCAACACCACAAATATAAAAGTAAACCTTCTCATGAGGTTGCTCCCTAGCTTGTTTCTTTCTAAAGGCATGGTTTCAAGCACAGGTGCCTGCTTGTGTGACTCACTGGTTGCAATGTGTCAGACCACACTCCTAGGAGCCACAACAAGGGCAAGCAAGAGCGAAAGGTAACAGATAAGGGTAACCTCTCTCACTAATACACACCCCCTTAACACTTTTGGTAACTTACGAGGTCAAGTTTACAGGGCCATATTGTTGTTCCCCCCTACTTAAAAAAAAAAACAAAAACAAACAAAAAAAACACCACAAAACCAAACAAAACATGTCAAAGACATCTTAAAGTACCTCTGCCTGAGAGCTCCACTAAAAACTGGCCTGCAGACTTCCACATTTTGTCAGCAGAATCATCTTGCCTTGATTTATGGCAGAAAGATACAGCTTTGCCATCTGGGACCAGGTTAGTGATAAGAGCTTGCTACTGACAATTATCTAGATCTTTTTGAAAAGAAATCCTAGGATAAGTTTAAGAAAACTCCATAATCAAAGCCTAGAGTATGAAGAGAAAGACCAAACAACAGCACTTTCTCAAAATTTAAGCTAAATCTTCACTGAGTGTTAAAGGGAACTGCTAGTAGCAGCAAAACACAGTGAATTCCCATTTACAGCCAGGCAATAGCAGGTCCGGTTTGCAGAGCTAAGATGAGCATAAATCGCCTCTGAAAACCTTGGGGTCAGCAGCCTACTCAGAACTCCAGCACATTGTAATCACGGAGATGCTGTCTTCATTCGTCAAGAGAGAAAGATCAAACTGTCATACTGTCCCCTTAAATATTTCAGCATTGGAATGTTGCTCATCACCCAGATGCCACAAACAAGTGAAATTGGTAAGGAAAGCAATTAAACAAAAGTCTAACAGAAGAAGGAGGCATCCATAAGCACCACTGTCATGTGAGCAACACAGCCTTCACTGTACTGCTTTCCCATACTCTGCATGTTATAGACTGGATTTATTTTAAACATATTACAGTGAAAAGCCAACCTATTCTGCATACAATCTTCAGTGACACTGAGTATCTGAAACGTGGGTTACACCAGCAGTCCACATACGGACAGTGAGGCTCACAGAAACTCCCTGAACACAAACTAGTTGACAGTTGTGTTCATTCAACTTCAGAATAACTTGGTGAAGAAAAATCTTGGCACAAAAGGAAATAAATACATTATGGAATACTTCAGAAAAGACAGATTGGAAGTGTAAGAACATACCAAAACGCTGATAACCCAGGCACAAAGGCAAGCACAAGCTGTTTGGTCTGCAGCCTGGTTTTATTGCCAGTATCTCACTCTGCAGCTGGTTGTTGCTGTCCTTTTCTGGTTTGCAGATGGCAGTAGCCATCTGCTTTTTCTTTACCCCTTTACCCTCTTAATTTTGCAGCTCATACTGCAACTAAACACAGCAGTTTAACACAGCTAGATGACTAGAGAAGGTTGTTTTGGTTTTGTTGGGGTTTTTTTTGTTTGTGGGATTTTTTTGATTGTTTGTTTGAACACAAACTACTTTTTCTTCCTTTGCTGCAGGGAACAAGAGAGTGAGGTAAACATGTTTTGGTTTTCCTAGTGAAAGGGAATGCACACAAAATGTGAAAATAGCATTGTCCAGAATTTGTGTGGACTACATCTCCAAGATGGGGAGCACATTCTTCAGTGAAATGAAAGAAGGACAGGCAAGAAGGTACAGCAGTTTGTTTTCCACCATACTGTCATTGCTGCACTCAGAAGTATAAACAAGTGCAAACTCCACTGACATAACACCTCTGTCTCTTCAAAAACAGCTCAGACACATTTGATCTCATTCATGGTGTCTTAGCATAAAAGCCAACATTTATTATTGTTATTTTCACCAGTGCATTAGTCAGCATGCAGGCAATGAGGAAACTGACTCTGAAAAAGGGAAAAAAACCAAAGCTAGAACTGGCTGTGTAAAAGGATGATTTCTCACATCAAGGGCGCGTAACTGGATAAACCTGCATTTCCAAAACAGCTTTCTGAAAAGCTTTCTGAAGCAGAATTGAGAAACAGGATAGCTCTGTACACTGAGATACAACAGTGCGAATCAAGTTCTGTCAGCACTTCTATAATAAACCTTGCCTATGTGGGAGTTTAAAATGAAGCTGAAGATCTGGAATTCACGAATTGAAAACCCAAGCCTCTTTAGCACACGTAACAGTATGTTTTAGGATGTTATGAGATTTTGGGTCCAGGACCTTTCACTGGACTTTCAACTAGTCAGATTGTCTCTGCCCAAGACATCAGCATTACGATCATATTCCCATCTTCAGGCATCTTGCAGAAATGTTGTTGGTTTGTTGTTTGTTTTTTGGTTGGTTGGTTGTTTTTTTTAAGCGTATGTTACTTCCTTACTCCTTTTCCTCGTTGTCTCCCAGCACACAGAGAATAAAAATTCTTCTTAATGTTCTCTGTGTCATCCACTATCCTCAGATCCTTCAGTAGGAAACCCCATTCCTGATAAGGAACACATTGATAAGCGCATTTCTACCACAGCATAACATGCAATAGGAGGTGGCAATGGCACTAGGCTGCAGCAAGGCTCTTCTGAAGACAAAACTCCACCAGCTGGAGTATTTCCTGACTGCAGGGGTGTGCAGTGGCACCAGCCTCATTCCACAACCCTCCAATGCTATATGAAAAAAAAAAAATAAAAAAATTCAGCAGCAGATCACAGAAGAGATCTGTGAGCAGTTGCACCTGGCATGCCAGATTGTGGAAGGACAGTTGCTCCTATTTCTGCTTCAGATGTAAGAGGAAGACCCAGAAGAAAATTGACTTTGAAAAAAATCAACCTCCGTGTGAAGGACTAGGCCAATTAGTAGGCATGACTGGAGGTTCAGACTGTAGCGGTATTAAACAAGAGAAATAAAGACTGAAGAGCAGGTGGCCAGCGACCAAACTACAAATTCAGTCTGTAAATAGACTGAGTCCCTTCTGGGTCTTCCAGTATGTTGAGTTTTTATCCTGGGTTGTTGCGGTTTTTGGGTAACTGTCAACTCCTAAGCAAACTGACTCTCTGCCTCCTCTTCCAAGTTGATAGTAAATCTGGCCTCCAACACATGCTACTGAAAACCACTTACAAATTGTAATTACCAATTGTAAGTCTACAACTATGACTTCTAACAGGAAACTCCTGCTTTCCCTGAAGCCAGCTGTATAGACACTAGTACCAGAAACGGAAGAGTGCTTCAGGTAACTAAATTTTTATTCATAAGTGAAAGACATCAACTGGAAGATTTCTATTATTTGGAATCTCTGCTACTTTCTGCATTTTGCTTCCCACCAGTCTCAGCATATACCTGTGCTTGATTTGCTCAAATTCTTGACTCCAAACCCAGTTTCCTCTTGTTGACAACTGCACAGATAAAAATCTATAAATTAGACATGAACTCAAATCTACAGAAGCGTAGCTAATCCCTGAGAAAAACTGTGTTACCTCTACAGACCTCAAGAGCAAAACATGGCTTCAACAAATCTGAAACAACCATCTATTTGCCCAGCATTAAAAGGGAACAAAAACGTCAATGGACTTTTAATCCGGCAAACAATTAAACTGAATCTCGTACCATCATCCCATTGAAACTACGGAAGGTGTTATTCTAGTTCAAAACAACTCAACAGTTCCCCAGCACAAACACACACACAGGGCAGCTACAGGTCTGTAGCAGTACTGACAGCACTTCAGCTTTCCACCAGGACATGGCCGGCCCTAAACTCCTTGTCTTCCCCTCTAGCACAGGGATACAAATTCTACTTGCTGGAGAAACCTGCATCCAGGTTAAGCTGCAGTGACCTGCCTACTGGAATTTTGTTTATTCTAGCCATTATCAGCAAGTTAATCATTTAATGGAGAAAGTGAAACTAACATTCAAGTGCTTCTCCTCTGAAACTGCTAGTATAAAAAGAAAATTTAAACAATCTACGTGCTATATGCCTAGTCATTCCTACCTTGAGCCTGACTAAGCAGTTACACTACATCTATACATACAGATCACTAAGATGGCGTTTGGGACAATTTGGATATTCAATGGTTGTCATAGTCAAACTTATGAATCAATGAGATGGGAGTTCTGTGTAGAATTTGGTAAACGTGATTCCACTCCTCTGAAAGAAAAAAATACTTTGCCTCAAGCAACAAGATGTGAAAACCCAAGTTTTAGAGTACTCCCTAATTTCATTTCTGATGTTTCATCTGCATTTTTATTTGTTTATTAAACAT
Source organism: Ibidorhyncha struthersii (assembly GCA_013398815.1). NCBI lineage: Eukaryota > Metazoa > Chordata > Aves > Charadriiformes > Charadriidae > Ibidorhyncha > Ibidorhyncha struthersii. The sequence goes on along the minus strand of VZSZ01011376.1, from coordinate 81,189 downwards.
CGCCCATAGCCTCCCTCACCTTCATTGTACAGATCTGACCCACAGACTTCAGCATCTACTCATACCATGCGTCAACTCAGTGCAGGTGAAACTCACATGCGTGAGTTTCAGGTAGTGCTTGGCTGCAAAAACAGTGCACTGTGAGATATACCTTCAGTGAGTGAAGGTAGTTCATTAAAATAGAGCAAATTGCATCAATCATTGTAACATTTGTTCTCCTGGCACGTTACTGTTGTGGCCTGAGGATGGGTAGACTGGGCTAAGTAATTCTTTAACATGGCTTAAAAAACACAAACCAGTTCTGAAGATACTTCTAATAAGAATACAACACTGTTCTGAGATGCTTTCACTTAGAAATCTTAATTCTCAAATACCAGAAAAACAAGTTCTCCAGCTGTAAAGCACAGACTGAATTTAAAGAAGCAGGGGGGAAAAAAAAGCACAACTACTCTGTGGGTAGCTGAGTAAGCAAAGAATGTACATGGGTGAGTTTGTGCAGGAAGAAAAATTATGTACTCCCACCAATTCAGCTGAGCCCAATAATGAGTAGAGTTCCAGCATCACTTGCTCATGGCCAGAAGCAACACTCTAGGCCAACGCTCATTAATTTCTCTGGAGTTTGATATGACAAGCGAAAGGTCTTCTCTTAAAAATAAAGCCAGACTTCTACATACCGGGATACAAAGGCAACTCTGAAGGAGTGAATGGATACAGCAGTTTCTGAGCAAGCTTGCAAGCAGCAGCAAGAGCTGACATGCAGCAACACCTCAATCACAAGAACATGATGGGTTCTAACTGCAATGTATTTCTTTTAAAAAATGTGCTTGGCTATTGCCTCATTTTTCCACTGCAAAATAAAAACATGGTATGAGCCAGGTATGTGTAACAGGGTACAGATAGGGCATAGAGATCCATTTCTTCTTGCTGTCATCTTATTCCAATAGCATGTTACTGTATAAAGCCCTTGAAAGAATATTATTTGCGTATTTTCAGGATAAAGAAGAATGCAACAAGATCTCAGAGAACTTCAAGATCCTTGAACAGATCTACCACTTTCCAGGTTTCCTTCCCTCCCGTAAGACATGACCATAAGCCTGCATTCCTTTTCCATGTATTTTCTCCACAGTTGGAATTGTATTCCCAATTCAAGGTTTTTAAAGCCACTACTTTTACAATGGTAACAGTGAACAAGGAAGAAACTCTACTGCTTGCTATCAATCTTTCATGAGTGGTGTTTCTTATTATATAAAGCATTCCTAAGAATTGTCTCAATTAAACTGAACTCCAGTCTTTTTGCAACTTCAACAAGCATTCTGTTCTGCAAGTACAGTAACCCAATACTGCACCCTGTTCTCACACAGACAGCTCTGGTGAATACTATGTTATCATTTATATCTTAATTGAAATAACCCTCTTTACTTCCAAAAGTTACTTTGCAAAATTCAGTCTTTCCCCTAATTAGGATTATCCTCAGTTCACATGCCAAGTTAACCTGAATTCCTCTTAACAAATATCTTCAACTTTAAAGACTATCAACGTTGTACTTTTTTGGACTTTTGCCATCCATATAGTCAATGTCAAATATGCTCCCTGAGCGCATGAATAGATCACAGGCTGTTTCCCCCCCCAAAAAAAAACAGTTAACAAAATATACGAACACAGTCCTCCAGAATCAGCACTGGAAGCCTCTTCTCACGGAGCTGAGCTAGAAGTGTAAGATGATTCTTACCCAGCATAGATAAGCTCTAAGTAATCCCAGCACACACTTTGATGACCAGACCATGTTACAACGCAAGCCAAGTCCTCAGACACCGGACTTTCACTCTGAAAGCCAGAGGGACTGAACAAATCAGATTTGCTTCAATGGTCTGGAGACATACGCCCTGCTATCCCTGAGACTTCCAGCACACTCTCTTTGCTTTACTGCAAATAAATTACTTCATGTTAGGATCTCTTTGTCTTTATTACAAATAAGTTGTTTCATACTTCCCAGCACCTGCAGCTATGGATGGCGAAATCCTACAAAAGAAACAGCTTTGTAGTAGCTTCCTAAAAAAACCCCACAACCTCCTTCTGCACCCCCTATGGCTGCAAATTAGGTAGTGAATATAGTGGGGGGTTTTAAGAATGTACCTCCCTGATACTTTGAGATTTGGTTTTAAATAAACAGAAGAATCACAGATACTTTTGTATCCCTCCTCTTCTGGCCTTGGCTAGCAGAAAGAAAGAGGAAATGTAGAGAAACGTTAGCAGAACTCACTGGAAGGTGGCAGGATGACAAACCACATTGTCCAGGTTCTCAGCCCTGCCCCTTTACACAACAAGCATTGTAATGAGAATTGGTACCTTTCCTTCCTTCCTTCCACCCACTCTTTCCTTTCCCACAACTTTGCTTCAAATGCAGATGGGCAAGATAACGCTACCAACTGTCATGAAAACCTCCAATACTTGATTTTGGTGAGCCAGTTCACCAGCCTTTAACAGCTGCTCACTGTTCTGCCCAAACCAAACTGGAGGTCAGCCTACCAACAAGTGTTAAGAGGCCCTGTTGGGAGAACCACCATCCCAGGCAGTTTTGCTGATTTAAAGTGTGGTGGAAGCCAGAGACCAAGCTGTCATTCTGGATCCCGCCTGAGGCACAGACTCCGCAGCGTGGGATAAGATTACACTTCCACACCCCATGCAGTACCTGTTTTGTAGGTATACAGTTTCAGTTTTCAGGACTGTCAGTTTAATACCCTTCAAGATGCCAAATTACCTTTTCTTTCAGGTATCTTAAGTTTGTGTTTGGGTATAGACACACAGCAACAAAATAACTCAATTTAAAGTTAGCGAATTGGAGTTTAACAAGGAATATCTATTTCCCCAATACACGCAGAACACCGAGACTAAGCGCCTGTGCAGTCATGCTAGAAGAAATCTCCCTCATCTCTCTGGATGAATAAACCTTATATCTGAGATAAGCATTACACAAAAACATTACCATCCATGTAACGGCAGCAAAATCTCCTGGTAATCACAGACATCACTGCCATGCACCAAAGGACTGGAAAAAGCCCTTTTCTTGTTTTCAAGATGACAAAGAATCAGTGTTACTGTTCAGAGACCTAAAACACTTTGTATTAGCAGCAATATTGACTAAGCAAATTAGAGGTTTTAAATAAGCAAGCAGGTGAAGGATTCCATTGTTAGGTTAGTTGAGACTTCTTTTCATTCATTTGCCATAACTCTCATAAGGTAGCTATTTCAGTTATTAACTATTCACATTTATAATCCAGAAATATAAGCATTACTTTTCTACACTCTTCAAATGATAATTTTAGAAACACAACAGTATCAATAGTCTTAGAAGGTACTTCCCCCTCCCCAGGCCCCAGGAGAAAAGAGAGGATGCATCACTTAACTCTTAATCAATTTTATGAAATTTCTAAGACTACATCCAAGGTGCACAAAATCAACATGGCACAAGAGGGAAATACCAAAGTTAACTGAATTGGTTGTGCCTGAATTTGAAGAATGGCCGAGGCTAAATTTCGCACACACAAGATGGATACCTTTAATTAAACACTGATCTACCTGGACACATCTTTGTGATTTACATAAAGAACCACAGTCACACACTATCTACAGTCGCAGAAACAATATTTGTTTTGCAACACAAGCTTTAAGGGAACATTGAAGCTGTTAAGTGTGTGGTTCTGTGCCTGTTTTGTCTGGTTTCTTTGTGGATATTAGTTGCAAAACTGCTGGAAAGTTGGTGACTAAAACAAAAAACAATTCAAGTGCAAAATAAGCTTCTGTAAACCCACACAAATTGTATTTGAAGAGTGTGTTACGTAGCAAAATTCTTGTATGTTATAATGAGAGAGCAGAATAGAGGATGTTAAAAGTAAAAAAAGACAGTTGCACTGTTCTGCTATGCAATAACTGGACCTCAAGACCTTGCAACAGTTGGTGCTATACAGACATGTAACAAAAATGCAGGCCTTGTCCCACTGACAAGAGGAGGAAAGGAAGTTAAAAGTTAGTGAAAAAGCAGGGAATACAATTCACATCAAAGGAAAGGAAGTAGCAGGAGCATGAAGATCACTGCAGGCTTTTAATATCTCCAGATTAAAAAAAAAAAAATCCTTGACAAACATTTTCATTTCATTATTTGTTTACACTGGAGGAACAAACTCATTGCCTACCAAGACTTCTCAAATTACAATACAGACAGCCAAAGACAAGAAAAGAAATGGCTGATATCAAAATCAATTTGCAGAAAATCTCACAAACATAGTCACTTTATGATCCACATAAATAATTTGTTTCCCAGATGACAAAAGCAACTCTCATACAAATTCTAATCAAATCTAATCAGAGAAGACCTAAACTACCAAAATTACAATTATTTTAAAACTTGTGATGATATTCAAGCATCCTTAATGGAGGAACAAGCTGCTTTATTACTATGGAGTACCAGACCCATTAAATGCTTCTTGGATTTTGAACTGCCTTACACAGACAGGGCCAGCACAATTATAGAAACTGCAGATGAAGATGACACGTAGCCCACCTTCCATGAAGATGACACTGACTTAGTATGTGCTAGAGGGGGGAAAAGAGAAAAAGAAGCATCTCAGCAGCTGCAGGTGCTTGCTAAAAAAACAGGACAGGTAGAGAACTAAGACGAAGCAAACACTGTAAAGTAGCAACAGAACAACAGACTCCAAAAGACTCAAGGAAGGCACACATGGGTCCATCACACACCTTACGTTTCTGCTCAGACCTGCACTGGAGTGATCTTGCTTGGTACCGGGAAGGGAAGGGAGAACACCGTCCTTAATACATGCATACTCCATGACAAGGCATTCCAGCACTAACCCACCTAACCACTGACAATGCATTCAAATGTACAGAAGGGTTAATAGCTACATCTATCAGTGTGCAAATGGTGTTCTAGAGACAGTATGAGCGACTTTAAGTATTTAGTAAAATAAAAACAAACGAGTATACTTCCAAAATATTTTGTACAGCCTCCTATACTATTTCTCACTAGGAACATTCAAGGTAAGCCAGCAAATTTTTATCTTATTAAAACCACATGCACTTGTTAGTTTGCTGTCTGTGCTCCTGTGCACGTCTACTTACATTTCACAGCAACAAGGGAAAAAAGGAATAATCAAAAATGGAATCTTAGTTATAACAAGAGAGGCAAAAGATCTGGATAACTGCTGCAAGTAGAAAACACTATCTAAATCAACAGGAACTTTTACCCTGGGAAACTATCAGTGCCATTGAACAAAACCCGGAAAATTACTGCTTCTTAGCTTTGTGGACTGTTGACTCTGGAAGTCATCCAGTGGGTGATAAAGGAAAGTAATATGCTTCTTAAAACATTAAAAACTCAATAACCTCACACTAGAGTTTGTATCTCCATTTTATATGGGCAGTTTCAAATACACAGAAGAGCAGGTAACTATGTACACAAGACCCTAACACATTAGGCATGTTAACAGTGACTGCAATATATATTTTATCACAATGCTCAGATCTGTTAGGTTCTTTACTATTCTGAGGAAAAAAAAAGTCCAAGCTGCAAACTCAAAAAAATCTTGAGTTCTGAATTTGTTTGTAACAGCTCCCAGGCTACCTGCTTCCTTCAAGAAAACAAAAATAACTAGTTAGCTGTAAATGATTCAGCTCTAATAAATATACATACTATAAATTTGCTATTTAAATGGTTGCTAGCCTCTCCTGTTACATGGTAGAATGGTAACATCTGAAATTTGAACCACTGTCTTGAGGCTACAAACTAACATTTGTTTTGTAAAAAAGAAATCTGGTACAATTCTCCCCCCCCCAATAAGACCACAGAATGGAGTGCTCATATAAATAGAATCAATTGATGAAAAAAAAAAAAAAGAATAAAAGTTCTAATGATCAAACTTAAGATTCCAGTCAAAATTGTGAGGTACAGGATCCCTGCCAGACGAACAGAATTTAAACACTAGGATCCATGTGGAAAACACTAATTACATGATAAAATAGACAGTGGCTACACAGGCTTGACAGACCTCTGTTATAAATCAATGGCCATCAGCATCCCTCCACCACTCACCTACCTTAAACCCCATAAATATTTTTCTTTAGCAGTTACAATTTGCTGGGGTTTGTTTTGGCGCCCCCCCCCGACTTATCAAAGTCAACATATTTGCACAACATGTATTTTTCTATACTCTGCCAAAGGCATGCTGTCCCTTACGCACACGAATGGAAGTATAGCCAATTTTATATCGTCTTTCACAAAGCTGTCTTCTATAACAAGCTGATATTGCATTTTGTACTCTCCAAGACTACAATCACTTTTTAAAAAATAGGTATTTATCCAGACTGTGCATAGAAATCAAAGAAAGCACTCTGAAATTCACTGATATTTCTTATGCCGGACCCTTATCCCTACCAGGAAAAATGGGGTTAATAACTAAAAAGTATTTTTTTCTTCATCCAAAGCAGATGATTGCATAACAATCCAGGGGATTTAAATACAAACACCTGTCATGCACAGTGCATCTGTGGGTGCCAATATGCACTGCCAAACTGCACCAATCACTTCCAGGCTCTCTATAGCACACAGAAGAGCTAATAAAACATCGTGCCTGCTGTGCAGCGTATTCCACACACAGCCCTGATTGCGCTGCAGAACCGCAACATACCTTTCAGTCTTTTGGAATTCCCATTCTTTTGCTGCTCATCCTCTTCGTTAATGGTGAATAAACCCAGAGGATTTGGCCTGGCACTTTTCTTCAATCTCTCTTGTCGGAAGGAAGTAGTTGAACCAGGCATGCTGCTGTTGCCTCTTGCTTATTAAAAAAAAAAAGTAAGAAACTGCAGCCCCTGCTTAGCCGCTAGCTGCGACACTGCCTGTTCATTTGAGCACTTGTAATAGATCCCCTATGGATATGCAGTATGCAAACAGCTGACAAATACCAACATCCAGTCGGCAGTGAAAGGCTTGCAGTCTTTCCCCACCTTCAAGAAAAGCCCTAATTAAAGGCACATTGGTTTGGATGCTGCTCTTCGCCGTCTTAACCCGTTCAATCAGATCCCAGCCCAAAGCTCCGCGTTCCTTGCTGCAGCACCTTTTTCCCTGCAACCCTCTTCCAGCTACGGCGCACTGAAATATTCAGCACGCCACGCAAGAGGAGAAAATATGATACACCACTGTTAACAGTTGCCCAGACAACACTGACACATCCTAATCAAAGGGGGTCTATGAGCATTTGTCTCCTCAGCTGCAGCAAGCCAGCCTCAGGAACGCTGTCTCCCGCACGCTTGCGGAGAGCTGGAAGCACCTCGGCACACGGGGGCTGCTCCTTCCTCCTCGCAGGGCGGCGGGAGGATGGAGCTGTGCTTGCACAAGCAGATGAGCACTGAGGGAAAAGAAGCCTGGAAGGCTCCAGGCACCAACCCGCGTTTTGCCAGCTGCTCTGTTTATTCATGTTTAGAAATTTTAGCCTAATCTAAACTAAAACAATGAGGATGAGTCTTCTTCCATATATGTATGCAATGGGTGTCCCCCACCCCTTAACTTAATCACCTTCCTATGTAGTGCATACCTTTTGCATTAGGAATGCATACACCCACAATTACAGGCAGGTGTTGAAACATTCTTTTCCATGTGTGAAAACTCAAAAATCACGATTTCTACCACATACACAACATAGGACAATGAAAGGACTTTTGGAGTGAATATTCTGTACCGCACCATTAGTTTTACAGCACCAACCATTAACATTCACTTTGCAAAATGAACAAAATGCAAACAGCCTGGGTGGTTTTAATTAGTTGGATTTCCTTCAAACACTGGCATTCTGGATTTTCCTTAGCCATTTATGACAGAGCGCTCGCTCACAAGTTTTGCAATCTGCATGTCCCATCCTTCACAGCTCCAAATGGCACTATGCAACATGCTGGATGTTTTTTATCTGTGAGACCGTAATCTTCATCCACTTCCACCTCTCTAATTCAATGTGTGCTCACCATTTCAAAATGTTAAAATGACAGGATTTTCCCCACTACAGGTTTGGGTTGTTTGGGGTTTTTTTTTCTGTTTTGTTTTTTTTGAGAGAAACTCGATGTAACACAATCATCTGCCACAAGATGGCACATACATTAGTTGACAAGTCTGCAGGTGGCTCATACTGAAAATGCAAGGTTATACAGATGTATACGATCACCTCAATGACACGAGTAACAATACTGAAGAGAGGTCAGAGTTTATGACAGTCAACGTGATACGTATCACAGTGGCCTGGGATGCTCTTTACAGGAGTCCTGGATGGTGCTCAGCTGGCAGGACAGCTCTGTTCTCACACACCTCTGGCTCATCAGCCAGGAACACCGTGGATGGAGAAGAACACAGCACCACCTGAAGGCTCAGCTGGACCATTCTTCCTTCTTCTCCAGCATGGGCACAAAACACTCATTCAAAATAGAAGTATTCTGCAGGAGAGCACCAGTTTGGAACCAAACCCACAGCCCACCTCCAGTAGGCATTTCCTCCTGGCTCTGTCCTGCTGCTTGGCTACACCTTGGACTCTCTGGGCGTACACGGAAGCTATACGCAATGACATTTATCTACAGGTAAAGACGCTTTNGTTACAAAAGGGGTGCAAAAAAAAAAAAAAAAAAAAAAAGAAGAGTAAGGAAAAAAAAAACCCTAACACAAGCTAGTCTTTAACTCAGCAATTTGCCTTTTGGGGTTTATACAGGCTACTACTTTGTCCTCTAAGAGAAACAGCCCTATTCTTCAAATCCCATCCACTTAATGCCTACCACAAATACTACATAACAGTACACACATACCCACAAAAAAAAAAAAGGATGGTAGTTAGTACTGTAAATAATTTTCAGACATGCCCAAGACTGTTGCCAGAAGAACAAAAGTAACAGCAAACAACACTGAGATGGCAGCTTAGTTAAATATCGCTCCACTCCCTTTCACTGTTTTAAGTCACTAAGAAAGGATTCCTGCCCTTTTAAACGTTCTGTTCTATCAGTCACCTTTAATTGCTGAACTAGGCATTTTAAGACATATAAGAAGTATCTAACAAAGAAGAATACACCTGTCTGGAGGGTCTTCCAAAGGGCCTTTTGAGCTTACAGGTATGGTAACTGTCTCAGCATCTCCATTTCCCTATTATCTGATGAGTCATGGAGAACAGCTACAAGACTGAATGCCTTGCACGATCCCCTGCACCCGTAAGAGTGACGTGGTCCGAGTACAAAATGTGGTAATGACTAAGTTTGATGCTTCAGGGGCTGGTGAAGATAGATTTGGGCTATGACACACAGGCAACAGAGGCGTTGGTGCATATTTCTTTCTGTAGCCTTACTAATGCAGAGGTGAATTCTGACAGAGGAAAAGGATCAACAGCACATTCAGCTTATGCAGCACGGTTTTATTTCAAGGCCCTTGTCGTTAACTATGCCAACCCACAACATGTTTCCAAATGTCCGACAAAATGTCACCTGCAACCTATTACAAATACAAGACACATATTACAATAGAAGATACCACATAACTTCAGGTTCTTGGTTTTTTGTTAAAAAAAAAAAAAAACAAAAAAAAACCAAAAAACAACAAAGCTTCCTAATAACACTTTTAAACATGCATAAAAAGGTACCAGTGCTGCATAAATCCAGACTGTACTGACAAATCCCCTCCCATCCATTCCTTGGTTTAGGGCAGAAAAATAAATTCCTAAGGTATCCCTGGCAGGAGAGCTTTGCTTATTTCAGCCTTGTCTCAGCTATGTGGGTGCTTCTATATGAAAACTAGGATGAAAGCAACATTCCCTTGAGGGAACAAAGTGGTGAATAATTTTAGTAGCAAGGCTGTTAAATT
>VZSZ01011376.1:43597-60639 GCA_013398815.1 Ibidorhyncha struthersii | reverse complement strand
GCTGCCGCCGGCCCCACTGCGCTCCCTCTCCTCACGGCCCGCCCGCAGCCCGCCGTGTGCGCAGGGGCGCCCGCAGCCGCCCGGCCGCGCCGCTTCCTCTCCCCCAGGCCCCCAACCGCCAGCGGCGCCTCACCTGTGGGGCGCCGGCACCCGCTGCTCCTGCCCGCGGCCTCCGCCATGTCTCCTCCTCGCCCAGCGCGGCTGCTCCGCCCCGCGGATCCGCGGCCCCGGGCAGGTGAGAACGNAGCAGGTGAGGGCGGGCCCGGCCCCCGTGGGCGGGTAAGGGCCGCCCCTCACGGGCACCAGACCCCGCCGCCCTCCGCGGGGGCGGACGGCGACCAGCCTGCCCCCTCGGCAGCCCTCGTCTCGTCGATATACCGGTGTTTCCCCAGGTGGTTTTTGGTTTTGGTTTGGGTTTTTTTTTTGCCTGTTTGTTTGGGGTTTTGTTTTTTTTGGTTTTTGTTTTGGTTTGTTTTTTTTTTGCCTCAGAGGGCCTCCCGACGCATCGGCACAGCTGATTAGGTACCAGCGTGGAGAGAAACAAGAAGTTTGGGGGATGATTACCAGTTCCCCGCCGGTGTCTCCCAGTAGGTGGGAGGTGTGGTGGCCACCTCGCAAGCCCGGGCGGCGTGTTGCATCGTTTCGGAAACAACTGTACTGCTGAAGCCTCCTTATTACGGCACACGCTTTTAAACAGAAGGGTACGTACCCTAAGCTGCCTGCAACGCATTGCTTCCCCAAAAAATGGCCCTGTGAAGAGCTGTCAACGTATCAGTCCTTTCTGTAAAGGTCACGGTCTTGCTACCTTTCCTGTGAGTTCACCTGAACTCGCCCTAAGCTGCTTTCCAGGGTCATAACTGTTTCTCTTAAAAGTGTCTGGATTAAAACATCATTTCATTTTGCGTCTGCTTGCAGGTAGTACCAATCATTAAAACTAGGGTTGAAACAGGGTGACTGAATCAGGGGACTCGTGGTACGCAGCTGTGGCACGCACACAGGCAGGCAGATGGAGAGGCGCAGCTCCCCCACGCTGGACAAAGCAAACTTCCGCCGCTGTGCAGAACGCCCTCCTTTCGCAAACAGTTAAGTTCAGGGTGTGAGGTATTCTTCCAGGGAAAGGGAGGATGAATGTTTTGTTGCGCCAGGAGCCATCTGTGCTCTAAAACAGGAGCTGGGGCTTGGGTGATAAACGTACCCTGTGGCTCGTGGGCAGGAGAGTGTTTGTGATGCAAGAACAGGGTAGGCTCTAAGCTGAAAGGTGCAAGAGGCTCCAAAACCAGCACTGCCTTGGTCAAGTTTTCACTTCAGTGTTCTGACTGGCTCTCTTAATGGAGGTGGAAAGGTGTCTCTCACTCAACCTGAGCCCTGGATTACAACAGCACGCTAGTCAAGGACCAAGAGGCTATATCCGAGCTCAAAGGGAGTGGTTGCCCTCAGCAAAATCCTGCACTAAAAGTTAACGTGTCCTTACAACATAATTTCAAATCCCTCACTTGTGGTTCATGTAGGCATCCACCACCGTATTCAGGGAGCCATGCTGACCTGTCTGATAGACCCTGTCCCAAAACATTCCCCCGCATTGTCCAAGGTTATAAAAAGTAATGTGTCAGGCACAATCTATATGAAGTAGCCCGAAGTGGGGATATTACGTAAGCTTTTGTGCAGAGATCTAGGACATAGATAAGCTGGGCTGTTCAGGGAACAATATTCAGACCAGTTCACGATCTCTGAAGTAGCGTAAGCTTACATGGCCCATCCTAGGCATGCATCAGACTTGACCTAGTCTTACAGTGGAGAATATGGACATGATTGCTGAGCAGAAGCTGGTGAGGCCAGAAGTGAATTACAGGAATTAATTCCCAGCTGGTGCCAGGCTGGGTCTCGTGGAGACATTAAAATGATTCCTCGATCACACTCCCTTCTCTTACACATAGCTGGCATTACTGAGCACCCTGAGTCATAGATAATGGAGAACAGGCTGCGTGCTTTCAAAGTATCAACACACAACGCAATGCAATCACATTCTGGTCTATTCATGCTGCATGAAATCAGAGGTTTTCAAACTGTAGTTATGGACTGGTACAGGATCATCACACAAAACTCAGATTAGGGGAGTCCACTGTCTTAGGGTCAGCTTTTCCACAGGTAGTTGCTTTGGGTTTTGCAACTCAACCTCCACCACTGGTCTTTCCAGTGCTTAAAACTACCTTGAAATTGTGACTGTTACTACAGCAGAAAACAGTAAAATTTTTAAACAGTAGCTATGTTTCTCCTGAAATGTAGTTACATTTTTGGAATGAGTTGAATCTGTGCCCAAACATCAGTGGAATGATCTTCAGAGTAAAAAGGTCTGACTAAAAGTATTTAATGTACTATTCTTTGTTTAGCCTATTTTTTTAATATATAATTGTCGTGTTTTAGTCAGCAAAAATTACTATATACATGTTAGGACAACATGTTTGTGTTTAGAAAAAAATATTTAAGTTTCTTTGAAAATACTTGCTAGACCTGAAAAATTCAGGACATAAGCTGTTCACTGATTACCAAGGCTTATGAAGAAAGAAGCAGCTTTTGTCCAGGCAAGTCTTACTCACAATGGAATTTTCTGCAGCTGCCCCATAAAATTCTGATGGGACCCAGTGCTAGAATGCTGGAGTGACAATGACAGTAGATGGACAGGGAATATCCACTATCCTTTTTCATTATATGTGAGAAAAGACATACTGCATTAACAAAAGCAGAAGAAAACAACAGGCCACAATGACTACTCAGTGCATGGAGGCAGGACATTCATTTCTCAAGTCAAGTAGAGCACAGAGAGAAGAATTTTGTTTGCCCGTATGTTGTCAGTACAAGAATTAGACTGAACAGGAAAACCAAGAAAATATTCAATGCTATTATTATCAAACTCAAATTACAGTAACTTTAACATGTGTCAGAAAGGTTCCCTTGATACTCAGTATGATTTTTTTCCTCTTTTTTTTATTCCGATATTTTCTAGTTCTACACCTTTATTATTTTAAAAGTCCAAAAATATAGGAAAAAGTAAGTCTTAGGTTCTTTTTATTTTCAACTGTGTATGTCAGAGATAGCTTTAGAACAAGCTAACATTACTGTGGTTCAGGTGTATGCAACTGGTACAGTTCAGTAGTACATAAACAACTCTAAAACAAATGCACCATAGAACTTAAATTACCAAAAATAAACAATATTAAACTGTGTAGGGCAGTAGGTAAAAACAATTACCTTTAGGTCTCGCACACTAAAAGAAAAATACCTAATTATGATTGAAATTATGAAATTCTACTACAGATTATTGAGATATATTACAAAGAAAAAGAAACTTTAGAAGTTGTTGTCACATTTTGGTTTTGTTCCAGTGATGTACAGTCACATGAAATCTTACATCAGTTTTTCATGAAATTAACAACTGGTTACTTTAACTACAATATTTCATGAGTTTATAATGTTTTTTGTGTTTTTTTTTTTTTTTTAATTTTTGAAAAACTTGCATGTAAAAACATTTAAAGTAAAATAATGTTGCAGGTTGTTTACAGATTCCTTATGGATTATAGGAGTAAAAGCAGTCAGGAAGCTGCAGTGTTTTTAACATTGGTAAACAAATACTGGATTAAAGTGCAACAGTCCTTCTGACAGCACACCTGCTCTGTGCTGAAAGGAAAACTTTTCCTCTCTGCAGAGAAGCCACGAAGAATTTCATTGTCAGGCATGTTTCTCTCTAAAGTCAGTGATGGCCTTCCAGAGCGTGCATAGCATTCCTCCTCTGTAACGAAAAATCATAAAGATGCTCAGGTACAAAGATACTCTCTGGCCTGAAAGCATTCCAATTTAGGTGCCTTCTGATTTTCTTGCTCTGGTTTTGACCAACGAAATTCAGTGGGAAGGCCGATCAAAGGTGAAATTCGACACACGATACACAAATAGGGAACAGAGTCCTTTTCTGATTACAGTAAAAGGCAATCTTTCCACTTTTCAGATGCCTGCTTTCTGGAATTCAGACTTCTGGTCCAAAGGACCTGCATAACCCACAGGAGACTTCCAACATTATGAAAGTGTCAGTTATGAAACAATCTTACCACCTGCCATTTGTTTTTTTTTTTTAATTTTTATTTAGTTACTTATTTATAAACTGACTGGGCACACACGCAGTGTTTGATAACTTGTTTTTTATTTTATTGTTTCTACCTAAAGTTGGTTCTGCAGTGACCCACGCACCTGGCATGATTAGGTAAAATCTAGTGTTAGCTGCAGTCCATGAGTAGTATTTCTGAAGTTTGATGATGATGATAAACTCCAGAGAGTTTTGCTATCTCTGCCTTTTAAAATAAAAACAAGGCTGTAATGGGATAATCCAGTGTCTCCAGGTGTAAGGCAAAAGCTTTACTTCAAAATTTTCGCTTTGCTTTCCTTTACTAGAAAAGCTCATTTTAAAATTTAAACAGTATCAGGTGTTTATGAGGAATGCACCAGTATACAAAGACATACTGGAAAGTGTTACTATTTTAAATTAACACTGCACAATCTAATAAATAGAGGCTCAGTATCAGTTATTTTCTCTTGTAACAAAACACAGCTACTGCTCAGCACAATTCATTTAATTGTGAAGCATTACCTCAGTCTCAAACATTTCAGATCGTCTCGTGTAACATAGCAGAGAACATCCATTAATGTATAGTCTTCAGCCAAGAACTACAAAAAAAAAGTTTAAATGAACATTTTGTTAGAAATATAATCTGACTTTCTAAGTTTCATATACCATCTGCCCTTAAAAATAAAAGTTTAAGTTCAGAAGAAACCTAAAATTGGGCCAAAATGCTGTACGTCTAACAGATGAATCCACATTGTTTCTAGAAATATGGTGAAACTACTTAATTGGCATACCAGGCACAACTTGAAAGGTGTAATGCTTTTAGAGCTACTCAAAACTTTTGCCAGTTGGCATTTCTATTGTTATCACTGATGTCTCGGTCTCACAGACTTCAGTGAACACAAATTAGAGCATAATTAATACATTTCATCCATGAAGAAATTAAAAACAACAGTTAAGACCTACATTTTCAAAAGTGGCATCTAAATCTGATGTAGTTGAATTTCAAGGAACCTTTGATCTGATCTGTAGGAGTGACAACTACATGCAGGTGTTCCTACGTCAGCTGAAATTCTGAGATGCTCAACACCTCTAAAATTATATAATTTGCTACAGAGCAGACCAATCTACTTCAGGAAGATTTCACTTCAACACAGTTAGCAAAGGGTGACCATGTACCCTGTATCCAGGGTATAATCAGCAGGAACTGCTGCAATGTGTAATGACACTGAAAAATTATGAACCTAAGCAATACTGTCTATTTGCAAGGACATTTTATTCCCTTATTCCTGATACAGGAATTATTAAGAATACTGTATTTTTATGAAGGCCTTCATATTCATGGCTTTCTCCTATCCTTTGAAAACAAATTTATCTCTCAAAATGTGCAGAAGTAATTGAAAAGGTTTGGTGTCTTCCTGCATCAAGTCACAATACAGTACTGCAGCTGTGTCAGAGTGAACAGAATCATTGCTACCTTGTTTATCGTGGCCTCATCAGCTCCTTGAACGCTCAGCCAGTTTATGAGATCAGGGTCTTCGCTCCCTGTGCCAGTGGAATGACGATGACACACAGACAATCCAGGAATATCTAGAACAAGCATTTTTGAGAACAGGTTTTGTGTTGCCAAAGCAACTTCTTGCCATTTTTGACCGCTGAAGCACTTCAGTGAGCTTTCCCTTCAAGGTTAGAACACCAGTATCCCCATACATAAAGATAAATGTCAATTCCCAAAGGTCCACACTTAATTCCAGTTTATAGACAGTTATACACCAATTACTCGGTTAGGGATACAGTTAAAGTACTGTGAACACTGATAAAGATATGTTTTCTGTACTCATCAGAAATTTACTTTACTAGTAAAAGGCACATCAATTTCATTGTAACTGTTTCTACACGAGGGCTGCTGCACCAATTTAACTAAACTGTTCAGCGTAACTCATATAATTGGTGCGTAGGCAATGCCTTAGATTGAGGATCAGCTGCTTTTGGAAAGTAACACTTCTTTGAAGCACATTACACAGAAACATCAAACTGCATTAGCACTTCCACCTTCTTCAGGGCAGATACATATCAAACTCAGCTCCCCTCAGTAAGTTCTAAATTGTATTTACATGTCACATTAAATGCTCTTGAACTTTCAGTGTAACAATTGGAACAGCCTGTAATTCAAAGAACACAGACCTAAACATACTAGATTATCCTCTTCAGAAATAATATTTATTCTGTAGGATATGAGCCTTGTATTCTTCCATATAACCACAGTCAAAAATATTTAAATCATACCATTCTTTGTATTGTGATTAACAAATTCAGTAATTTGTTTTCACAACGTACATTCTTCAAAGCAAATCCTACCAGGAGCAGTATAATAAAGCATCTTTGCTGAGACTAGCTCAATAAAAAGAACAGAAGTTTAGCTGCCACTGTCTTCATCTGTAGCCAGTATGAAACTTTTCTTTGAAAACTCTTCTCACTTACCTATTGGCTGTGACCTAAGCCGTAGGTTTCTGATCTCTTGATCTTTTTCTTCTATAGCTTGATGTAAGAGGACTTGAAATTCTCTCTCCTTTTGAACCAACTCCTCCAATAACCTGTGAAGTAACGGGAAGGAGGTACACATTTCCTTAAGTACTACACTTAAACTGGAAACCACCTTGACAGAGACAAGGGCAGACTTCTTCAGCTTTCATAGGAATAGATTTATTATGACCTATATTGCGACATAAACATTCACTGGTTCCTAAAGCTATAGCTCTTAAAAAAAAAAAAAAAAGCCCCAAACACACCAACCTCCCTCATATACACATCCACCCACTGAACAGGTGGTATGGTACAAAAAATTCAGTGAAATTTCTACAGCCATCATTCTGTTTTAAACAAAACTGTGTAATTGAGAAGAACAAATAACAAAGTGTTTCATAAACCAAGGGCTAAACTTGGCGACGTAATCCTTTGTAAGGAAAAATGCCAGTTCACATCTCTCCAGCAGACATTTTCAAAGGTATGGCAAGGGTGGAGCTGTGATGAAAATGTGGTGAAAACTTATGGTTGCATTCCTTAAATGAGGGAAATATGTTCTCATCCACAAAGGGCTGTCCCTTCCTCACATACTAGGCACTACCCTCCTATGCTATATGAAGAGAGAGAAAGGAGGAGGCAAAATTCCTTGTGTCCTCTTCCTAAGCAAATGCTTTTGAGAATGTCAAGCAGAAACAAACTGGAACTCACGCCTGACTTCCTTCATAACATAGACCCAGAGAGAAATCCAGAAAGATTCAGGGATCAGCATGTTTCAAACTGATCAAAGGAAAATAATCAGAATACAATGGAAAATTAGTATGTGAAACTGCTGCAATTTGTTATTTTAGAAAAACATTTTAGTAAAAAGAAGGACTTATGAACAATATGTATTCAGGAACTTGGTCCTGGAGAACACACTCATAAACCTATCACTGACTTCTGAATCTTAGGAAGTTTGGCTTTGAAAGAACGGCAGCACCTCCATCCCTTCCTTGAAGCCTTTGTCAGCTTGAGAACTATGCAATAGTTTTTAGCATGATTTTGTTTCCTTTTTTTTTTTTAATTTTATTTATTTATACCAGTTGCAATTTTTTTCTGAGACACTTAAAGAAAGGGACATTCTGGAATTCAGCCAGAGAATGTGCTACAAAAGCACCCTACCTGTCTTTGCACAGAAGCATCTCATGCAATTGATTTGTAAAAACACCTAGCCCTACTTTTAGCTTGCATGCAGGCCTACCAGCAGCAGAGTAGCATTTGAGTACTTCCACACTTGTGCTAACAATTCTTAACAAGTCCACCCTGCACGTGAACAGAGCTGCTTTGTGCCTCTATACATACCCACAGCTTGGTTAATTTCAGTGCAGACTGATATTCTGTGCAGACAGGTATGCAGTCACCTTTCAGTTAATTTATTCCTCCTCTATCTATTCTGGTTGAAAAAGGCCTTTGGGGCCATTAAACAATCAAATATTTTTTCTTGATAACTGCTTGCTGCTTATGCCAATAAATCTTTAATTAATACTTAAACAACTGTCCATATTATTTACCTCAAAATTTCTGTGTGAATGACAGGATGTGATTATTTGACCAAAGGCTTTATGTTTGAGAAATTTACAAAAGCAAAGTACTAGAAAACAGTACCTCTACAAATTGATCACTTCTGATGCTACTCCCCCTCATAAAACTGGGAAGTGAGCCAATCGAAATTATTTATGTATTTATTTATTTAAATGTATCAATAAGGAAATTGAAATATTTCTCAGTGGTCATCACAAGCAAAAAAATGAATCGTAACATAAGAACTCAAAAATAACGATACATTATTAAAACAGTACTGTCTAATGAATTAATCTAATCATGGCAAAATTCTTGGACACATTTAAAAGTAAAGTGCAATTTAACACTTTAATTTAAATCGGAATAATAACTACAAAGAATGTTCTAGCAGCATAAAAACTGTCTTATTGAAGACGTTCTCTTTCTATCAGGGTCATATTCAAAATTTACTGAGGTCAGTAGGAAATCCAATGTCATAAATCAGATGCTGTAAAAGCTAAAATATCTACTTTAAACAGATTATCTGGTATATTTTAATGAAAACAAAATTATATAGAAAATTATTTGGGTAAAGTGACAGACAGAGATTTGTCTCTGACAGTTCTTAAACAAAAAACCCAAGAGAACTACTTCTCAAGTTTAAAGTAGAATATGTATATTTCTGGAAAAAAATCCAATATCCAAGTTTCTGGCTTATTTCTTCTTTTAAACAACACACCTATTTTTCCCATCTTTCTCCGATGAACAAAATTTATTTAATAAAAAGGTAATGCTTGCTGGTAAGCACAGATCCCTCTGCAGTGAATTCTGTGCACAAGTCTGAAGCAGTTTCCTTGTGGAGTTCACACATGGCTGTCAACTAGTTTGAGTTCATTACCCAAGAATAACTATAGAAAGGAACAGCTAGTTCTGCCCTAATGGAAACAAAACATAACACCATTCATCAGACATGCACAGCATATGAAGGAGAGAAAACGCAGAAGCTTGGCAGCAAGCTCAATTTTTTTCAGACCTTCCTTGAAAGGGCACCTGAAATATAGACTGACCTTAACTTGCATCACTATTGTTCTGAAATGAATAAAACTAATATAACTGATCAGTCACAGCTAAACAATGACCATCATTTAAGTGAACAACTTGCAGTACTATGGAATTTTGATCCTGTCACTAGTATTCTAGCACATATATTTTAAAAGCCAAACAATACTTACTTGTCACAAGTAGGCTAGTGTCCCCTGACGTCCAGACTTACC
Source organism: Ibidorhyncha struthersii (assembly GCA_013398815.1). Classification (NCBI taxonomy): domain Eukaryota; kingdom Metazoa; phylum Chordata; class Aves; order Charadriiformes; family Charadriidae; genus Ibidorhyncha; species Ibidorhyncha struthersii. The sequence continues at coordinate 51,195 of VZSZ01011376.1, read as the reverse complement.
TGTTTGTCTCTAATTTTAGCCTGCCCAGCTGGACACTCAGTGATCTGTGAGCAGCCTGGGAGTCATGGGATACCGTAGAGCTGAGTGTGCTTACACCTGAGGTAGCTACTGCATCTTCCATGACAATGCAAGGCTGTTGGATTGTTTGATTCTGAGGCTGTTCATCTTGATCTTCTTCAACTTCTATATCGTCTTGATCTGCTGTGTCACTTTCAGATGCAAGACTAAAATGTGGCCTCAATTCTACTAGCATTAAAACATAAGCAAAAGAAAAAACATTAAAGATGTTAAACCTTAAAACAAAAAGAGACCTAAGTGACTTTTTACAGGTCATCCTACACCTTTGGCTGAACCAGACCTGAAATTTCTGTAGCAAGAGAATGGATATTTTCTAGGTGTTTAAGATGACTTAGACCATACCAGCATCTTAGTTTATGCTGTTTATTATTTAAGCTATCGAATGTTCAGAAGCTCTAAAAAACCAAAAATCTGGAAGAATAGGATTCCAGATTCAGCTAGCATTTCGTCAGACTGTGCTTAAGTATCATGTGCAGCAGAAGTACTTTCTTTTGCTTTATTCCATTCTCAGCTGTTTGTAATTCCTTATGTGTCTGCCCTGAAATGTTTTATTAACCAAATAACCGTTATTTCTCTTATATCCAGCTATTTCTGTTGTTGCTATTCTTTCATTATAAGAATACTGTGTTTAGCCAAAAATTGTATCCAAAGATACAGAGAGGAAATAACAAACAGACCCCTTTCCCGACAATTAAAAGTAGCACACTTCCCTTTTACTTATCGGAGAGAAGACTGCCAATTTTGTAGTGATGGACACCCACAAAACTGCGGATACAAAGCTATACCTGTACTCTAGTTTCTGTAATTCCCTGTTTAAATTACCTACCAGAGCTTTCCAGGTATGCAAGATATGTACACAAGATCTTATACTCCTACAAAACCTATTATTGCAACAACATCTGTTTGTTAATTCTAACCATTTAATATAAATCCTTCTTCCTTCCTTCCTTCCATTGTGGCTTCTCGCTGCTGAGCACTCCCTTTAGTCTCCTCACCAAAACATACTTTTTTCTAAATCATGCTTGGTTTTTGTCCTTTCTGCTGAAGAACTAAGTACATTTATCTTCTTTACTAAAGGGACATTTGTTCCTCAATCCATTTTGTCTCTTCATTTCAATGCTACGTACCTTTTTCAAGGCTGAACATACCAAGATCAACAGAGCTGTGCTTCCTCTAGATTAGAGAAAGCAGATGTATTATATAGCAGTTACCCAAATATTGCTAGGCAAATATGTCTGAATTTGCTTTGAACTTCTGCATCACACTAACTAGAAGTTCATTTTGCCATTGTTCACCACCAGGCAGTACAACTATACAACATCTACTTCTTACCACTCCTAAAACATCTCGTAACTTTTAGAAGTGTTAAGGCCAGAGATAAATCTTCACATTGTTCATAGAAGGAAAAAAAAAAGTCAGACAAAGGCATGGGGAAGCAATCAGGAGTAGGGTAAGGCAATTAGGGAAGAGGCAGGTGATCAGTGCCTGAAAGCTACTAAGGGCAGAGAGGCTGTTGTTTAAGGTTGACCATGTACAATTAACACTGATAACTGAGCTGTATGGGGAAGAAGAGTCTATTAAGGAAGAGTTCTACAATACTCCTATTACACAGCAATAAAGTACATGCCTGTTAAAGGTGTTAGGCATTCTAATCAAAAGCCAGATTTTCCTTATGACTCAAGAGTAACACAGAAACCCTATTTACGCCTTGCTGGTTGTGCTGGGGATACGGAAAATACCAAGGAGAACAGGAAGAGCTGTAGCTTTTGTTGGAATTTTCAGATCCCCTTGTTGATAATATAAGACTTAACCCACTGCAGAAAACAGGAACATAAGTATTCTGACTTCAGACTAAAAGCATTAAATCATATATTTGAAAATTTCACCATTAATTCCAGTGTACGGAACGGGGGAATCACAAGCATAAAAGTTAAGAAGCAGCAAAGAAACTAAGTCTGGAAATAGGCAGAGTAATAACAGAATAGGCTACAGTACAGACTCCTTCCCTCAGCTAAGCCATGCATTCTACTTCCACAACATTCAAAATACAATATTCAAACTGCAGACATGGCAGATTTTTTTTCTTTTTTTCTTTTTTTTTTTTCCTTTCCTTTAGACAGCTTCTGACCAGGAGCCAGAGAGACTTGCGAGTGCTCCAAAAAGCACATCATTAACCTGCACTTTGTAAAACACCTTCCAAAACAGGCACATGCTGGCAAGTGGTCTGTCCTTCAGATTTCAAGAGGCAGTGTTGTGTACCTCAAAAAATGAGGCCTCAGAGCACCTTAGCCTACTACTGCTCGCTGTGTTGCAGAATAGTTTAGATTATGCATCTTGGAAAGGTGCTTTCCAAAATAACTTAGACAATACACTGATTAGTTTTTGAGTTGCAAACCAGACTGTGAACAGGAAAAACGCCACTGCTGGTTTCAAAATCTTAAGAGAAGCATCATAATCACAGCTCTAAAGCACATTTTAAAGAGATCAGCTAATAAATACTTGCTGAGTATTAAGAAATTACTCACCTGGGACCAGAATAGTAATAGCAGTCTGCACAGCTTTTCTGATTATGCTGTCCAATGCAAACATCCAATGTGGCTTGATGTTATGATTTCGGAGAACTTTATTGACCTAAAAACAGGGAATTCAGTTCAGATATACCCCCCCACAACTTAAAACTATAATGTATGTCAGCATTATGTAAAGTGTTTGACATTATAGATTCTGTATCAAAGCAGGTGATTAAGACTATTTCATGTTGTCATTAAGTGAAGAAAATAGCAACATTGCCAACTTCCACCATTTTAGTACAAGTCATGCAATATTTTGCATTTTTTATCAAGTATTAGTTCCTGTACTGGGTGAGTTTTGATGGCTGAGATACTGAAGTTTATTTAACCTTCATGGGTGCGGAGATAAACTTAGAAAGAATGTGAGCAAAACAAATACCAAGGACCATATTATGAAAAGCTTGTAACAAGCTAATTAATCTTGTTATTTTTTGTCATCATTTTCACTGCTTGCTCTGAGCGATACTTATCTACTTTAATGTACAATTGTAGGAAATATCAAAGAACTACTGTAATGCTGCTCCTTCTTGATTCAGAAAATGGTTAATTAACATTAGTTTAAATAGTCAGGGGACTTCATTTGTATCCTGTGCCATTTTCTCTTTCCTTCTACTTTTACTTTGTACCATCAGATAGTTTTCTACACTGGATTGCTCCTAATTCCCTACAGGCCTGCTTTCAAACCACTTTTAGCCATATTCCCAGGTGCCTCAGCGGATGCTCCATGCCGTTTGCAAGAATGTCTCTACCTTGGGGGAACTGTTTTCCAACTCCCAAATGACAGGGAAGAAGTAGATGGGGTGAGAGTGCTACAACAAATTGTCTAGCTGCAGTAAGAGGAAATAGCACAAAACAGACTTGGTGATGTTTTCCAGGCATGGAAACAGTCTAAAACAACAGGCTCTGTAGGAGCAGAACTCGAGAAGTTGCAGGAAAAAAACAAGTATAACTGTATTTAGAAAATGATTAAGTTACTCAAAGCCTTATAAAAGAAGTAGAAATTACTGCTTACTAAAAAATGTGGCAAGAAGATACTTCACTCTTAGGTCTTCCTAAAAAAGGGATTAGTTTAATTCTCTCACATTGTGATAACCTCTCTGTAAAAAATGACTGAAGTTACACAAATGATACCTTCTGAAGACGTGTAGAAGTTAATAAATGTTATCAATCGTATTATTTTCACTGCCCCAAAGCAACAGTATTCAGTCATGCTGTACCTGTACTGGGTTTGGCTGGGATGGAGTTAATTTTCTTCAGCACAGCCCATATGGTGCTATGTTTCAGACTGGTGACTAAAACAGCCTTGATAACACACCCATGTTTTAGCTATTGCTGAGCAGAGCTTACACAGTGTCAAGGCCCTCTCTGTTTTCTGCTGCCCCACCAGTGAGTAGGCTGAGGTGGACTAAAGGCTGGCAGGGGACATGGCCAGCACAGCTGACTCAAGCTGCCCTAAGAGATACTCCCTTCTATATAATATGCTCAGCAATAAAACCAGGACGCTGCGCGTGGAGCGGGGGGGGGTGGTGGGTTAGTTTTTCCAAAGGAGCCATTGTTCAGGGACTGGCTGGGCAGTGGTCTACTAGTGGTCAGTGATTGGTTTTTGCATCACTTATGAGGTTTGGGATTGTTCCCCCCCCCTTCACTTAAACAGTCTTTATCTTGACCCACAAGTTTTCTCACTTTTTGCCCTTCTGATTCTCTCCCCCATCCCACTGGGACAGATTGAACACGTGACTGGGTAGGGGCTTTCCTGTACTGGCCAGGCAGGGTCAAGCCACCAGAGTACCTGTGTCTCCCTCAGTTCTTTTGCCAATGGCCACGAGATGGCACTTGGACACCGTGCTTGAACTTGGAGAGCTGTCAGCAGCATCAGGGGAGCCTGCCCTGTGCTGGACACCTGGGCAGCAGCTGCCCAAGTGCCCCAAAGGCATGCTCACGGCCCCCCGAGACAGCACAACTCCTTGACATACTGACTCCTACCAAAACATTGAGATACGTTTAGCTAAGTGCAGCCTATTTAAGTACTGAAGAAGCACGATGTAACTTTGTCAAGAACACAACAATCCACAGTAATGTGATTTAGCTATTTACATTACAGCACAAAATTACTTTTTCTTGGTTGGTCCAATGAGAATATTGTGATTATTAAACATTGTTACCTGAAATAACCTTATTAAGTCCTGAGAACAAGGGAACTACTTTCCCTCACTTTTAGCAATATCCCGGTCTCTGCAGTATCTGAGGTCTTGATACTGATCTGAATTTCAGTGTTCTACTATAGAACATGCATGTCCAAAAGAATTAAGCCTGGGCATATATAAAGCAAAGTTTTTTCTTTGAACTTTCTGTGGGTTATCTTAGTTAAATAATGGAGAGATAGTAATGAAAGAGACATTTATGAGTTAAAAACCAGCAACTCGTAATGATTAAATTAACAGAAGAGGGTAAAATCTTTACAGAAAAGAACATGACTCAGGCAATTCCCACTGAACAACTGATGTCCAGCAACATTTCTATCAGAAAACCGACCCAGATATTTGTACTTTTCCTACCTTAATTTTTTCGTGACCTTGTATGCTTGTTTTTTTTTTGTCTTCCAAGTGTCAAAACAGTATTAATATGAGGCTAAGTAGAATGGAGAATGGAAGCGTACTCAAAGTGAAGACTCAAAGAGAAAACTTTGATTTGTGGAAACCTCTCTTTTAAAGATTCATTTCACACATTTTTTTTTTTTTTCATAAACAGCATCTAATTCTTGTCAGTGTAGTTTATGCAAAAAAGAGTTTACATGCTGCGCAATCCTTCCTGACAGCTCTTTTACTTGTCAGAGTGCCCCAGGTTTAAATATTAACAGAATCATCCACCTCAAATGCCTACTTGGATTGTCACTTCATTTTTACCACATGACTTCAGTCTGGGTAAGTAATGCCCAGCACAGCTGCACCCTCCCATCTTGGTTATTCATCTTAAGCATTAAGCCTAATTGCCTGTGAACTAACATTTAAATACATAGCTTGAGATGAAAAAAACATTTGCTTTTGGTAAACTATCTATTTAAAGGGTATCTGTGTGTGTGTGTTTGGTTGCTCACTGTGGGAAATCATAAATTTTGCATTAATTATTGACAGAAAAGTAACCTCTTTTTCTTATTATCCTGCTTATTATAAATTGAAACGAAAATGTCTAGTTTAGCAGAAATTTGCTGCAAACCAAAAATACTAGAATAAGAACTCAATACAGTACTACAAGGTAGACAGACTATTATTGGAGGCATAGAGTGGTTTAATGTATTACTTTATAACAGAAGTTAAGATCAAGAGATCTGCATTTACACAGGATCAGCCTGACATTCAGTGTTGGTGTTATTTATCAGAAAACCCTCCAAAATTAGATTTTTAAAAGGTTTTACTGATTTAGTATTATGACATAACGTTCACAGAACTATGCTGAACCTTCTAGATCTTTAATCAGCAAAATCCCAACAGTTTTGTTCAGGGTCTGTGTCCTGCCAAAGGATCATGTGGCAACGCAATCACGTCATGGCTGTGGGCTGGACTTCTGTTACTACAGGTTCAAAGCCTTCAAATATTATTGTTTCAGTAACTCTGGGTACAAGTTAAAGAAATTCTGTTTGCTTCTGGCTTCTAGCTTATTTTTTGGGCAGTTTTGTGCACAAAGATTTTAGTAAAAATGACAACTTACAGCATCTTGAAAACCAAACAGCACTAGCTGCACTTGACTGATACCATGGCTGTCAAAGTCTAACTCCAGTTTCAGTTTTGAAAGAGTGTTTGCGATGATTTTACGATCAGTGGACCGTACGAACTCTCGGAGGCTGGAAACAAGCGTTGTGATATGTTCCCATTTTAGCTTGGGTTCTTCGGCTCCCTGGTAGAAAAGAGAGGAAAAGAAATAGTTTTGATAGCCATCTTTTGAAATGTACACCCAAGAGGGACTTTAACCAATAACATCAGCTGGCAACATGGATTTTTCAGAAACTCTACTGCTATGGTTAAGGGAAAGGTGCAGCTGCAGGTCAGATAATGGTAGCAGCGTAACCACAGCAGCACAGAGCTCTACCGCTCAGCTCCCTGGTAATGCAGGTTACTTGACAAGCAAGTAGTTGACTTTGTTTTGTATCAGTTGAAGTATATGCGCACACTATAGTCTGTATGTTCCATTGTACGGGAGTGAAAAGATATGAATAAATATACCGTGCACTGAATACTACAAATTACTCTTAATAGCAAACAAACATGTACTTTGCAGTGCCTCTAATTTCAGGGTGCCTCTGAGACAACATGCAAAGTCCCACAGTAGCATTTAAAAGAAGGGATTAGTCAAAGTTACACAGAAGGCTCAGAAAGAGACTAATTCTTTCCCACATAATTTCCCTTGATATGGAACTTCTACACTTACCTATTCATAAAGCAGGTCTAAAAATCTTTTACCTTTCTATTATAAACATTCATATGCTTATTTTTAAAAGCTTTTGTGTTTTTGCATGAGCTACCAAAGTAGCAAAAAGCTCAAAAGCATTTATCAGAATAACCAGCGTAAGTAACTAGGAAGCAGAGGACTGTATTTACTCTCTAAAGTAAAGTTATGCCAACCGAATACAAATTTCAATTCCAAATCTTAAAATTAAGGCAGAGATAGAAAACCATACTAGCTGTTCAACATGAAGTATTAGATGCTTATTCTGAAGGAAGTTAAGTAATTATTTATATAGACTAAAGATATCTAACATTGATTTCCATAACAAAAGGACATAAAGTGTTTGTTTCTCTTGTATTTGCCAGTTTTATGTCATGAATGTTACAACTGGCCAGATATCAAGAACTCTGTTTACCAATGACGCTGAGGTCTTAACCTATAGTTAATGAATTCTGATCAGGATGAAACCAAGACAATTTGATTGTTTGACAGAGAAAGACAAACTTAAAA
>VZSZ01011376.1:23242-43592 GCA_013398815.1 Ibidorhyncha struthersii | reverse complement strand
AAAAAAAAAAAAAAAAAAAAAAAGCAGCTCTGGAGCAGTCAAACATTCCACCAACTAAAGCACCCATCTCAAGATAAAAGATCCTAGCTTCTGTTCCTGATCTGCTCTGATTTGGAGAATTCACCTGATAATTGGCTGTACTGACGTGGATCCCTCACTCTGGTCTGCAATAGCTGATCTCCTTTTTGTGTAAATAATTAAAAAGCCACTAGGGTGGATAGGTGGACATGCACTGTAGCCCTGGACTAGAAGACCAAGTCCATCAATGCATGCCAGCGACAGGGAAACCAGTATGGCTCCCTAATAAGGAACAGTGACCTATTTCGGGAGCATCATTCTCCTCCCCTAACCCCCATACCCACTGACTTTGTTGAAATGGTTCTTATGAAAAGTTTTTGTGAAGGGAAAAGCACTGTCAAAGCCTACATCCTGATGAGGCCTAGCAAGCAAGTCATGCTTCCATTTATTGGTAACTTCTTGCATTTAAGCAGGACATAACAAGAAGCCAACTCAACTTCCCCTTAACTGCAGTTACTACCGCTTTATGGTGGTTTTAAGAAAGTTTCCTGCTCTTTGACCAGGATCCCTATTTCAAGGGAGAAAATGGTGTTTGGGAGTCAGAGTTCTGCATCCTCTTGTAGGGCAGATAATCCCATGCACATGAGCTTTGAACTCTTTGACTCTACAACTCCATGTGTCTCTGCTCCTATCTTGGGCTGTTCCAGCCCCCGCTGAGGAAGGCATGAAACACCAAGCACGCTCTCTGGATCTTGTGATTGAGTTTCAGCCTCTCACAATCACTGATTATTCCTTTCAAACACATGCTAACAACTGTGTCTGTTATAGCAACACTCTAAGCAAAGCACAGATCACGGGCATCTCTCTTACTGCCTTCTATTTTAACACTTTCTATGGTTACCAGGACAACTGCGGGTTCTCCCCCTCCCCCCACCAAGAGTTAGAAGCTCTTTTTATTGGTATGGCAGCAATTTCCAATTGCATTAACTGTAGTACATGCATAAGAATCATATTGGTTTGCATCAATTTCTAAACAGTACTATCTTTAGAAGATGAGTTGCCACATTTTATACAAAAATGTTTTAGACCAGCAATACTTAGCCTTGAGAATGAAGTGAGTCAATTAACTACTAACACACACATTACAAACAAGAACAAAAAAATCATGTCATCCAATTACGGTGTTGCAACATTTAGCAGTGTGGTCATGACCTGTAATTTATTCAGTGTCATCCTGAACTGATACATCATCATGAATCGTCCTCACAAAGGAGTGCCAAAAGGTCATTCTGCAATTATTTTGTTGTTTGCTGTAGCTCCCACTGTTACTCCATCCCCCCACGTGCTCCCAACTGCTGTGAGGAATAGCTGCAGTTTATTTTCTCCCTAGCCCCCTCTTTCCCCTTTTATGGCTGTTGGCTAGAAGGCAGTGGTGTACCAGTCAGCCTCATTTTTGACACAGTAACATAAGGCTAGAGCAGGCCAAAAGACCTAAAGCTCCTGCCATCAAACCAGTCAGCCAGAAGATGGAACTCTAGAAGTGGGGCACGGTAATCACCTCCTGGGGATGAGCTACCTTACATGAGCTGACCTGACTGCCTCAGTTAGTTTCATTTGAAAATCACTGGCAAAATACCATCTCATGAAAACATGTTTTTCTGTTGTCTGGTCAGCACTAATATCCAGGTATACATTAGTATTTACAAACAACACCAAAGGCATATGCAATGCACCATAAACAAGTTTGAAGCCTATTTCTAATAGACTGAATAAAAGAATGAACAATGAAAGCTCACATGGTGTATACTTTCTAGTTTAATCCAACTTTATTTTTTAATTGCTTTACTATGTGTAATTTCAAAAGTTCCAGGTAACTGCAGATAAGTCTTCAAATTCCATAAAATTTTTGCTGCCTTCTGAAATGACTTTACCTGATCCAAGGCTTCCATCAGGTTCCTCACCACCTTTTCTTGGTCCTCAGTTAATATCCTGTGAAGGGTAGCTCTCCTTTCACTGTCCTTCTTCAGCATGAAAAACCCAGAATCTTTCTCTTCAGGTGAAGGAGGTGCACTGTGATCCTCAAAATGTTCATCTGGGATGCTGAATGAAAGACACTCAGTGAAAAGAAACTTTATAAAAATCACCCCAACGCACATATTCCTAATCTAATGTGTAATATAAATGCCAGATAGCTCTGTACCTCAGAAAAAGGGACCGGATTCCCTTCCCGTCTTTTTCTCCACAGGATTTGGCTCTTGTTTTGAAAGAGAATGGATCGATTTTTAATTCTGTATCAGGTGAGACAGAACCATATTCACTGCTGCTACTTGTATCTTCCACCAGAACAGGGACAGGTAAGGATATACTCCGAAGATACTCTATTCGTATAGGAATATTCAGAAATTAGAATTTAATAGTGCCATCACAGTTCTGAAGTGAAAAGGCTATTCTTTCAGAGGAAAGAGACTCCAGTCTTCCCCCACACCAATACGAAATAGTAAAAGCGAAATTGACAAAACACTCCTAAAGCTTATTCTTCTGGAACAGAGTTACCTTTCAGTTATGTTTTTATTCAAAAGCTTCCTGATACAGGGAAACGCTGGGCTCTTTGCAAGTTCACTTACAGAACTTCACCACTGGAGTGAACGTGCATCTCGTATCATCAATATGCACTTTCAGCAGTAACAAAACGTTTCTACAGGGTAAGTCATCCAAGCACCTTCCAAAATCTTCATTTTATGTGTGTATATAAATATATATTTATATATACAATATATGAAAGTATATACAACACAAGATACATTTCTTTATCGGATTATTTTGTACAAGTTTAATTAGTTCATAGTCTTTTATTAATAATAAACATGCATGTTAAGTCAGAACTTTTGTTTTTCAATCCAGAGCACACATTACTGCTGCAAGAAACTATTCATGCCTATTTCATATGCAAGCACTTCAAAATATCCTTTGATAGCAACTCAGCATGAAGGTAACTATGTGTTTGTTCAGTTTCCCCATCCTGTCTCTTCCCCCGCCCCGTTAATTTCTGGAAAGAGATGGGTATTGTGTACCCAGGCCTGACAAGGGGTCTCAAATACATTCTGCTTTTTTCCAATTATAGAATTTAGCCTAATAAGAATTATGTTATCTTTCTCCAAAAAACCTTGGTTGTATTGCTACTATAAAACAGCCGTTTGGTTTCCTGTTTAGATTTCCACTAAATGGCCCAATAACACAATGCAGCTCTTCAAGCCTGTATTACCCACCTGCGTAGACAATTAAGCCGTAGTCTGGTAGGATTACGAATAGTAGTTTAAATTTGCACAATGAATTAGAGGTTCCTAACAGAGAAAGGTCACTTATTTTAATAATTGTGCCCACTTCTCTTTGCAGCATTTTACTGTGACAAATTATACCAGAATAAGTGATAACCACAGTATCTACACAGTTATGTCTTCATAGTGAAGTATGTTAAAACTCACCATTTGTGTTAGCTGAAAGAACTGTGGGAGAAACGCAAAGAAAAAAGAAAGTTAAATGTGCTAAAATTAACAGAAAATTAGCATAGTATAAAGGATAAATCTTCCCCTTTTTTATGGACTATCTGGACTCTCCTGTCTGAAATATTTAAAATTGTAATTTACTGTGATTTAAAGTTAATTTTAATCTGGGTGTGTGTGTGTGAAAAACATGTTAAAAGTGATTATGCAATGCCATCTCCTTTACCTTGTATTTTTATTTCTTTTAGGTATCATGCTAAAAATATACAGAATATACTTTCACATGTACATATGCACACCCACAGAATATGTAATTCATACTCTCAAAACTTTTTTTACTTTCCATAATTTAGAGCACTACAGGAAATGAGTATGTGAAACAAAAACAATGCAGTGCATGCACATACACGGTGGGACAAAGATTCTTTTGCTTATGTGGAAAACTCCCCTGAGGCTTAACAGCATGTTCTAACCTTACACAAAATGCAAATATTCTCTGAATGAAAACATAGGCAAATTTAAAAAAACAACCACCACCACAAAAGTTGCACAAAACCTAAATAGACTTTTAGAAACCTTATTAGAAATATTTGTGTAAATCACCTCTGTGACAACATGATAACTGAACTCTGCTACAACAGTGTTTCTGCAGCAAGCTGCTGGAACAGAAAGTTACAACTGAACGTTCACTGGTATGGAGATCTGCTGTGTTCATCTTAAAGACTAAATCAGCAGTTTCAGGAAACAGTATCATCATCAAGAAGACAAATTCCAGATTGAGTATAGCAACACTTACCTGAGAGCTTTGCTGGGGACTTTCTTTTTTTGCTTGAAACCTTCAAGAATTCATCTATAAGTAGCTCATGAGCAAAAGCTCGTTTATCAGGATCTGGTTCAAAGCAACGCAATATGAAAGCCTTGGCTTCTGCTGACATGGATTCAGGAATCTCTGGGTGAATTTTAAACATTCCCACCTGAGACAAAGGGAGAAACAATGGCCTACATTGTTCTTTTCCCAAACACTAAATAGCACTAAAAAAGCATTTAGATATTAAAAGTGGTATATTGTTCTCAAATTTTGATATTATCTTTCTGTAACCAGTTTATTAATTCAGATACAAAAAACTATTGCAAACTGCATAAACAATTACGTTAAAAAACCCCACAGAACCCCACAGCTGNTAAAAAAAAAAAAAAAACACACCCAGGGTGAATAGCTGCTATTGCTCCATTACTCTCTTCAAAACTACACAGCACTCCCACTCAGCTGAATCAGCTCATTCTTCTGAACATCCTCACTAACCAAGCATTTCCTTTATCTTCTTTTCCCGCAATCTCTAATTCTAGCTCCTCCAAAACAGTCATAAGACTTCCTGTGTTTATAAATACTGGTCTGAGTTGTACAAGGAAGATGTCTGACCTTAAACATAGCTGCTTGCGGTTCTCCCAGTTCATAAAACGGAGGCTTCCCTGTAGCCATCTCAATGATTGTGCATCCCAAAGACCAGATGTCTGCAGCCTTCCCATAGCCACGTGGCCCTTTGTCTATGATTTCCGGTGCCATATACTGAAGGGTACCTGTTTAAAACATACTTTTTTTTTTTTTACTTAGGTACACAAATGATGCAAATAGATAGCTAAAGGATAAGAGGAACAAAATCATTGGGGTGTGAGCTACGTTGGGAGAGTTAAAAAGATACTCTTCATTATTCAAAATTAAACAATTTCCATATTCATTCTACATAAAACTCAAAATAATATTAAAAATATTACTTGCGCTAAAAGCATCTACTTATCTGATGATATAACTTTTCAAAGTCAATGACAATCATTAGGAGGTTTCAATGAGCTTTGGATCAGACATAATTTTAAATTTACTGTATTACACATTAAGATTAAAATAAGGATGATCACTCTGAATTGCATCCAGAGAGGAAAAGGAAGTGAAACCTGAAATCTGAACCTAAAACAGCAGGTGATAAGAACACTTTTTCTGAATCAACCTGACACATCATTCTGCATTCTGTTCCATTTAGAGCAGAAATGGAAGAGCAGAGGATGGAATTAAAATAACAGTCCCTTCTCATTTTGCGTAATTATTTAATGCAGTGCCACTGCATGTTTTAACATCCAGATCAAATTATCAAGCAGAATGAAGATCAAGTTAGTGACAGGCTCTGTAGATAAACAATTCTGCAGATGAAGCCAGAATGTCCAAGCCAGTCATGAAAGGAAAAAAAAAAAAAGTTAGCCTTCCATCAGCAAGATGAAAATGCCATGTGCATATGAGAGATAGACTCAAATACAACACAGCAAAGACACAGCTCTTCTGTAGTAGAGGACCTTCGTGTCTCAAGTGGAACTTCTGAAACAGCATTCTCTTTGAACAGTACATACAAGTACAGTGTATAGCTTAACATTAGGTACGCAAAACCAGTAATTTTTGCAGCAACCTTTTATATTGATTTGAAGTCAACGAAAGTTCAGCAGCTGTGGATTCTGACCCTACATGCACAGTTGGAGTGAGGAAAGAGAGCCTCCTCTGGGAACATACCAGTGAAAGTTTCAGTACATGGGTTAATTCCTGCGAGTCTCTTTGAAGTTCCAAAGTCTGAAATCTTTAACACTCCACTGTACGTGTTGATAAGCACATTATCACCCTGAGGAACAGAACATTCAGAGCAATTAATTTTTTTTCTGCTGACTCTTCATCTAAGATTTCTTGCACAGCCTGTTTCTACAATGCACTCTTTAGTAAGTAACAATTACCTCCTAAGGCTCTCAAGAGGGGACATAAAAGAGGAATCAATAGTGTTCTTGCCTTATGCAATACCATTATCAGAAACTTCATCTGAAAGTGAACTTCCCCTGCTACAGGAATTCAGCTAAAGAATGCCAAGAGACGGAAAAAGGTGTGCTCTTTTGCAGCCTTTTTTTTTTTTTTTTTTTTAAGAAGGGAACCTTTTCATCTACAATCTCCTTGGAAAAGAACCTGCTAATATCCCATCCACAATCTTCTTCACTTCTAATAAGCTTTTATGAAAGCTCAACCATGTCATTGAAAACAGGAATAGAAATATCTACTTTACAAAAAAGTATCCACTTTATCACATCTTAAGTGGAAATATGTCAATTCTTCTAAAAGAAAAAGAAAAGTTTTGTTGGTGCAAATTCAAATTAACAATTGTTCGCTTACCTAACCCACAGTTCAGAATAGCAGGGAGGGTATGTGAAAACGAAGAACTTCCAGAAAAAAAGTTTCGAAATTACAGGACCAATAGATGGTTATGCAGTTACATAATGCTATCAGGCTTAATTCTCTGCAAATTCTTACCTTTATGTCTCGATGCACTATTTGATTATCATGGAGGTATTTTAATCCTTCAAGAATCTGCTTGGTATAAAAGCCAATTGTCTGCTCATTATTTTTTAATGGTCCCCATTTCGATCGTAGAAGAGCAGAAAGGCTGCCTATAATTTCGGAGAACAAAAAAGTGAGAGTGAAAATTAATTAAATTCTGCCTTCTCCCACAAAGGAAAAAAAAAAAGTAACAACGAATATCAATCCCAAACCAAGTGTAGGCACCCCTTCTGTAACCAAAGGCCTCTCCAGGAGAATGCTTACTTGCATAATCACAAGCCTGAGTAATTAAAAAGTCTCGGTATCTCCACTGAGCTGCAGCAGAGAAGCGTATGCCTCCTCAAGCAGGCAGATCGGAACCCATTTAATCAACGTGCTCATCTCTCTCCTATGCTTGGAGAGAAGGTGCACCAGAGGAATGTTGCAAAAGAGTAAAAAGGGGTGGATGTACATACGCCCATCTTTGTACATACACCAGCTCCACAGCTTCTCAAAAAGCTAAGCACAAGAAGTGGGATTTTTGCTGCATCTGGCTGCTGAGAGTTCGTAGTCTCAAACAGAAGTAACAATCACCAATCACCATTCTCTTGTGTCAGGTACCTGAGGAGGGCTCAGCCATCTGAGACTAGCTACAGTCTTTCTAATAACCGCAGATCACCTCTGATGAGGTAGGTAAAAGGAGCTCACCTGCCACAACAATGACCTGAGCTGTATGTATCTGTAAGCACATCCTATCTAAATACCGAATGAGCGGACTCAAGCACTTTGAGGACAGTTTTCCCCATTAATTTCAGGATGAGATGTTAAAGAATATTAAATTTGCATGAAATAGCTCTTGTTGCAGTGCTATAGGTTTTATACTTTTAAAACCTTAAAAACCAAACCAACCGACCACCAAACCAGTCTCCCCCACAACTTACCACCCGGAACCTGTTCCATGAAAATCTTAATGAAGCCATTCTCACTAAGAGAACCTAAATACTGGACAATGTTCTTATGTTTGAGATGCTTATGCAAAGCTATTTCTTCATGCAGAGGTTGTGAGTACCTGGAAAGAAAAGAAACAGTTTATTCAATATTGACCTTCAGGAAGAAAGTCTTATATTTACTGTAGCAGCTGAAGTTCTATTTTAGGTCCTATGAAACATGTTTACACTGAAAACGACTATGTGTTATATACATTTAACAACAGTGGTTGTAGCCACCACATACTAAAAAATTATGTAATCATATATAAATACACATATCCTATATAAAACATATATGATACATTGTGGATACGTGCACACACAAAAGTTGTAAATGTACATAGATAGACTGAGCAAAACAAAATTTGTGGAAAAAGAACTCCCCTCCAGCCTAACTTGAAGAGAACAAACAGCTGGGCAAGCAGTTGGATTCAGACTAGTGCCAAAGTGAACTAGTAAACCAGAAAGTTAATGTATAATTAAAATCACCTCAACAATGAAAACAAATCACCATTTAAATTTTAATTAATTAAAGTAGGACTCTTATCTGAAAGCAAGAGTGGATACCTATCAGAGTAAGAAAACAGGAATAATTTCATGGGGAGATATTCAGAACTGACCAAAACAATTTCATCAAATGTAATTTAGTCCAAGGTAAAATATTTTTCATAGATCTAAACTTTTCAGCAGTCTTTTTGCCAGGCAGATTTCTGGAGTCTGGATCCTTCTCCAGTGTGGAACACCGGCACAGCTCAGCAGCTGATGTGCTCCCCGCGCCAGCCCTAACACTCTTCGTCCAGCCATGGGCAAGTCGCACACACCCTAGCAGGGCAGCTGCCAGATTCTATGCATTGTCTGGCAAAACACAGACAACACACTGAAAGTCTGGTGGCTGCTTTCACTACAGTACTAACATCTGCAGTCAGACTTTCAGGGTAACTGAAATATATGAAGGACACAGACCTCTTTCCATCAGTCCAGATGCAAGAAGGAGCTGCAGTCTTGAGCAAGTGGAGGACGTGTTCAGATGCTTATACTGAGGGAGTACTAAACATAGCTGCAAACTCAACCTTGGCAGCTATTTGCCACCAAAAGGAATAGTTTTACCACCATCTTCACCTTCAGCAGGTTGCTCTCAGCATAGACCTCGCATCAACACTGGTACATTCTCATCTCCTAACAAACTGGCAGAAAACTCTTATTTTATTTATTTATTGGGAGCAGGGGTAGCTTCCTGCTGTTTCAAGTCCAGGACTTAGCTCTCCCTGGAGCCAGCAGAGTGCCAGTGCCAGGAATGCAATCAAAGCAGGAAGGCAATTGAAGTTGTTAGGGAAAAAGTGCCTGTGAGCTCCACTCCCTTTTGGGGTAAGGGGTTACCAGCTCACTCTAACAGCAGCATCAAGCTACAAGTGGAGGCTGAACTCTTAAAAGTGGAGGCAAAAAAAAAAGAAAAGTGGGCATCTGAAAATCCCTCTGGAAAACAACTTTGCAGAAAACAAGGCAAGTATTTGGTAAATGAAAAGTGTGATTATGCAACTCTGAGTCTATTTACTAAAAACTAATTTGAGTTTTGGCTTGCCACTCCATACCTGACTATAAAGGTGCTGACTACACTGTTAGTCACACAGAAATGCAAAACCATCGGAGATTATATTCCTGAGTTCTACTAATGGGATATTCATTCAGAGCAGCAACAGCAAGACAATTACAATTCTTCCCCCTGCACTTTTAAACTGCAAAGTTAATTGAGTCTTGAGCAACCAAAATAATTTAGCAACTAAAATAAAGCCATAAGAAAACCCTCCAGTAGGATGAAGCATTTATTATTTTAGAACTTAGTCATTAGGAGACTTTAAATGGTACAAAGTAAGACAAATTCTAAATCCTAGAAAGCTAGATCTTATTATCTACTTAAGATGATTTTGCTTTAAATTGGAAAGTTGATATGGCCACTGGTGCTATTTTGTAGTACTGGAAACGTATTTGAGGGCAAGAGCATTGCAGGAATGTTACCTTTTCTTTCAGAACGTGTCTCCATAGTCTAACATTTCCTGACAATTAAGTAAATTGTTCAGAGCTTATATTTAATATATAGCAGTATCGAAGACTAGCTGTATAGAAATCATCGTATTTCTGGCCATGCTCTGACTCAGAACTTAATTATTTCTTACGAACCCAAAAGATGTTGATTTTTACTGTAAAAATGCTAAGAATTAACTTCAGAGATTAATCCTTTTCCTTCTATAGATTTCCTTCAAAGTGCTAAAAGATCAGGTTATAATTAATTAGAAATCAATTAATTAGAAATTAATTTATTAGAAACTAATTAATTGATTTTTCTTACTTTACCATTAAAGGAATAATACTTGAAATTTGTCCTGGAAGCCTGTAAATATTTTTGAAAGTCTAGATGAAAGACTAACAGCCTCTTAATAATCTCTTTTCCAGTATGCTTTGCACACTGAATCTGAAACCTTTGCACAGAATCACAGAATGGTCAGGGTTGGAAGCGACCTCTGGAGACCCCTCAGTCCAACCCCCCCGCCAGAGCAGGGTCACCTACAGCAGGTCCCTTCCAACCTAGACAATTCTATGATTCTGGGATACTGCTTTGAGTCAAAAGATTGGTTTATGTAACGAAGCCATACTTTCTAAGAAATAAGAACAGATCTTGAAGTTAAATTTGCAATAACAATATAGAGGATAGAAGGATTCCCCTTTCCATAATCTAAGTTCTAGTGTCTTAAAAAAAATTACGACTATGGAGAAAATATCAGACCACACACTTCTCCCTATTGAACAGCCAATATACACGGATTCAAAAAGATTTAGAAGGATTCATTTTTTAAATGTCAAAGAAAAGTGAGGATAGAATAACTGAAGGAAGGTCCACAAGGGAGATCCATGAAAAAGAAACAGAGTTAGGATACCAGGTGGCATTACTGACCTTCCAGTCTGTAAATTACACAAAGAAAACTTTGTAAAGCGTTACCACACAGTGCCCTGTCAACATCTAGGCTCCCATACAATTTAAATAACAGTACTTGATGCTGGATAGGTTGTAGAGAATAATACTCCTTTTCCACAAATGGCGGGTATTACCCCCAGGGACATACATTCTAGGTAAAAGTAAGAAGAGTAACAGCCACTGTGGAGGGTTAGAATAGCCTCTTCTATCTACTGTTTTGGATACTGGCACTCTCTTTAAGATGACTGCTATGTAGGGACAGGTAAAACCAGCCTCCTTCCTGATACTAGTTGTAGATCGAACACTGCAGAAACAAGGATACATTTACTTCCTCCTACAGAGGAAATGCAGTACAGGAAAATATGGGAAATCATGCTGAAGGACGAGCTATCCATTCGATCATAGTAGTAAACCGGGAAAGCCAAATGGGCAAAAGAAGACAAGAAACTTGGAAACACGGATTCCATTCCCAACTGAAACTATGGATGAAAATTCACCAGTTGGTACACTCAGTATTTTACCTCTATTCATTTAGTATGCCATTCCTCCTGCTATCAAGCAGTGTTCTTTCTTTATCAGAAGAGTTTCCTTCATAAAAATTATTTAACCGTTGGGAAAGGAGGGATTTACCTTTCTGTTACCAGCCATGGCAATGACTTTATTTCCTATTTTTCATAGCTTTCCTGAACATAAGCCTGAGTTACAGTCTTTGATAATATCTTACAGTCTGAGAGGCACTTTAAAGATCCAGGCACTCAAGTCAGCTGTTAAGAAGCAGCTTGTACAACACTTGACTATGAAAACAAAGGGTTAATATTGAATTTAAGAATAAGAATAACTCGACAATTTAATAGTCAGTTTCACTTGAAAAAAATCTTATCTTTAGACTGACCATTCCTTTTATCACAATATTTGTGGAAAGCTATATACTCAAAATAGGATGCACTGCAAGCCTCCAGACACACAAGTACAAAGGACATCAAACATCTGGTCCTTACATGGTAACCTTTATAAATGAAAGAAGGCAATACATATGTAAAGAGCCTCTGCATTAAAAAAATGTGGACAAAAAGATCATTCCACATGATTTATTCTAATGTTAAGGGGCTTCACAATAAATGATGCACAAACAGGAAAGGAAAATGCCTTTATCAACAATTCAGACTCAGAATTTTAAAGGACTCTGCAAATCATGAATTTCAGTAGTTCTTTTATAAGGACATGCCTGATCATGTCTAAGTAGATAGGGCTTATCACTACATCTTTGAGTGAGATTCTGTACTTCAGCAATAGTTCTGTTGGAAAGAAGAAGTATTATAAACTACTAGTACCAAAACCCAATAAACATCTAAATTTTCCGTTGTGATCATAATGAAAACATCTAGTTACAAAGACAGGGAACACCATTATGTACAACAGACAGGTAATTTATTGGCAGCTTGGTAGAAGAGGTGCTCCTTAACCAGTAAACTGGTTGATCACATTACTGATGAAATTATGTAACACACAAAATTTGGAATCAGCCACAGTTACTGTACCTGCTATCTCTCTCTGGGATTTCTTTAATAGCAATTCTGACTTGATTGCTCAAATCTCGTCCTGCATACACAATGCCGTAAGTTCCTTTCCCCAGAATGACTCGCTCGCCATTTTCATCGTATTCATAATCATACTGCAAAGCAAACAACAACATGAAATGAAACAGAGGGATATGATTTATTCCATCTGACCCTGTGCTCATAACTAAAGCATCTAGAATGCCAGTTGCTTTCTGCAGACCATGGAGAAGGAAAGAAAAACACTTCAAGAAGACAATTTCGGATAGCGTGCAGACATGCCTGTGTTTCTCCACCGAGTGTACAGGAAGCACTGGCTTCTAAGGTATCCATGTCAGGTAAGTGCACGAAACTAAGCCAGCCTCTACCTGTTCTGGGCAGTTACGCTTGTATGTCTTACTCAACAGCACCTGCAATTCTGCTGGCAGGTGCTGTAAAAACAAAAGACGACGACAGAGGGCACCCTGCACCAAACGGAGAACTTCGGCTCCCACACAGGCAGAGAAAGCAAGGCAAGGATACACTGCATTTGTTCCAGATGCTCTCCTGACCTGACCACATCTTCCAAAAACAGCACAACCTCAATTTTGCCAGTGCCGGGTCAGCCAGCAGAGTGTGCCAACGGAGGTCAGTCAGGATTGCAGTGTATTAAGCACGGTTTCGGCTAAATTTGAATGTCAAAGAGTTTAAGGCCAGTCCAGAAACGGTTATTAGATTATTTGATCTAGCCTCTTGTGTAACACAGACATGTCATTTCACATGCTCACTCCCAGGATAAACCCAGTAGTTTATGCCTAGATAAAGTATTCTTTATTTTCCTCCAAATAAAGACTGCTACCTTTTTAATAAAATAGAGAATCCACTACATTTTAGTACTTTGTTTCAACAATTAATCACTCTTATGGTGAAGTCATGCCTCAACTCAAATTTCTTTGATGTCACTATTTCATTTTGGTTTTCTTCAACAGATTAAAGAGACCATTAGCACATTGTAATTTTCCCTGTAACATTACTTACCCACTGTAATCAAGTCACCCACTGCTTTTCTTTTTGCTAAAATAAACAAATTAGGCACCCTAAGCTTCTCATTATAGAGTATTTTTCTATCCCACAATTCACTCTAGTGGTTTCTCTTTGTTCCACCTCCGATTTCAGATCTATTATAAAATGCCAACATCAGGACTGGGACAGAGGGCTGTTTGTATTCTTTATGCAGCACTGTCTCGGTTAGTTCCGGATGTCTCTAAAGCTTCGGGACACCACATTTTCATGTGATAGGACACGGGCTTAGATATTCTTTCCTGTTCCCTGCCACCTAAAAGAAAGCCTAAACACCCTACGTACTGCATTGCAGCCCATGGCCCTGTACTCACCTTTCAACTATGTGTATGTTCAGCTAGAAACCCAAGGTGAGAATACAGTGCGTCACGGTGTACCCAGGCAAGCTGTAACTTGGCTAACAGGGGTGGTAGCAGAAGCAGGGCATCCTAAGCTTCAGTGCGAGTTAGTGGGCTAAAGGTATAAACAGGCTCTCAGCAGCACCGACATCATCATCTGACTTGAGCTTGCTGTTCACTGCTGTGCTTGCCTACAGACGGTAAGTAGCAAGGACAAGCCTTCCCCCGCTACAACTATACCCTTACTCGTGGTGCAGACGACCTGCCAATAATGTAAGTGCACACAATCCCAGTGATGCATGAAACAGGCAACAAACAGTGTTTAAAATTTAAGCGGATGCTAATGCTGCCTGACTATGATTACACTCTGAAGTAACTGTTACAAAACTCACTCTGTAATAAGCATGACTGGAGAATTCCAGACTTGAGTACCTTCTCAAGTGAGTATGCTAACTGAAATACAGGAGATTTAGCTATGCTGGTTATAAAAAATACATGAGGACCATTAAAAAGAATCATTTATTCATAAACAGTAGAGGATAAAATTTTGTAAACAGTAACTTGTCTAATTTCTTCCAGAGAAGGGATGAGTAATTTACTCCTTTCAGTGAAATGCTACACTAGAAGCCCAAAATTCTTAGTATGTTGGGGGAAAAAAGTAAAAATACCTCTAGAGAGTCTCCATCACATTCCCCTTCCTCTGTAGTCTTCCCTATTTCTTCAGTGATACTGTTCACCATGTCAAAAAACCTATTAAAAGGAAAAAAAAAAAGCAAATACACACTTGAGACAGTACGAGGACAAAGAGAACGCTTCTCTCTGAAGTAATTAATAAATCAAAACAGGACTTAGGTACACTAAGTATAAACTCGGTGTAAAAGTTTGTTTACCAGTGGGGGGAAAAAAAAAAATTCGTTTACACGGAGAATTAACAGTCAAAGTCTGCAGTTTTCCTACTTTTTATGTACGCCTTTTATATGTGCAAGATATTCATGATGTCTGAAATCATTAATGAAATTCGTATTTCAAAATCTATGTATCAGGTGAAATTCTCATCCTATAACACCATTTCCTGATGTCCAATGAAAGCACTGAAGCATCATGAGAAGCGCCTAGAAGTCTTGCCTACATTTGGAGGAGTTTTTGCGGTGCAGGAAGGCTAGCTTCACATTTTTGCTTGAATGAAAAGGGGGTCTATTTTACAACTTCTCATTTAAAAAAAAAAAATACTATTACATGTGAATTCTACCCCTTTGAATGAATGCAAGTAAAAATACCATGTCATGCCAAGGTACTGCTTACTCAGCTTCTAGGAAGAGCTCAGATACAAAGGGGAATGAACATGGTAGAAGAACCTGTATGAATTAGAACGGATGAGAGAACAAGCTAGGGATTGGGCTGGGAGGTGGCCGCAGCCAATAATATGGAGTACTGCAGTGATTTTTGGTAAAGTTGCAGCCTTTTCTAGCACAAAAAAAACCCATGAAATTTCCTCTGGGAATGCCTTCTGGATCAATTCAAGACCACATCCCTCAAGCTTATGGAGCAGCTTAGTGAAACAGAGGCATCCCCTAATTTTGTGCAACAAACCCACACCAAGTTTCCTGTAGGGATACTGACACAATCTTACTTAAACTTGATGCTATATAAAGGAAATAAAGTGTGCTGCTTCACAATCATAAATAAAATTTTAGTTACAGTAAAAGAGAAATCTCGACCAGACCTTGTTATTCCAAATGTTACCACTTCAGAAAGCCCATTTGACGTTTTGGGTGCTGTGTGGATTAGGGGCAACAAACACCTGTAGTAAGCCTTAATGTAATAAGTACTAGAAAAATAATCCCACAAAGTGTGTAAAAAAAATAATTTGTAATCCAATGTTTCTAACATTTGTCTGAGCTTGCACTTTCACCCTTCAAAGCTCATACGTCTCCAAGGTACCGTAGTACTAAGCTTTTGCACGAAAGATGGTGATCAGTGCAGATGCTCAGATAAATTTTCGCCATAGTCCTGAAACAGTCCCTGTTGTGCACGCAGACACCATCTATCCCATCACAGGCCATGTTTTTTCTGAAATAACAACAGTGACACACCTTCTGCAATGAAGTTCTGTGCAGAAGTAGATTTGAAAGTCATCCGAGTTGTGCAGCACATATAGGAAACAGCATCGTTCTTCAAACTTCGAAATGCTGAAAGAACAGCCAAGCAGAACATGTTACTGGAAAAATGCATTTGGACTTCTACTGGCTATGTCAAACCATACAGATAAACCCATTTAATATAGCAGGGAACCAGATTAAACATAAGCCACCACAGTTTTTACTTATTGTAAAATTACACTCTTGTATCCTCCAAAGTTCATATTATGCTGTTTGCTATCATTCAGCTTGCCCCCCCTAGTCCACACATTGCTCAAGAAAGAAGAGGAGCAAAGAAGTTAACATTATTTCCATTGATCTGAGTAATTTTTGTCCTCAGTGCATTTAAATAAGGCCCTTAATTTCCCAGTCCTGAAGCCAGGTTGAAACATCCTTTCAGGATCACATTAGACAGATGGACTTTGAACTCAAATCATGAGTTTTTTCTGCTTTAGAAATCAGCCAGAACTCAATCCTGAACACAAAAATTTCTCATTGGTTCCTTGTGAATTGGCACATTGATAGTATGCTGGAAAAATATTTTAAAATTAAGTCAGCATAAAAAAATGAGGTGAGTGACTTTACCACCCTTGTCCACCCACGCTTTTCTTTGGTTTTGGTTTTATCTGCTATAACAGGAGAATAAAGATAATGAAGAAGTACGTATTCAATTTTCTTATGGATGTATAGATGTCTCAAGAGAAGAGCAGAAGAGGTACAAACTCTGGTACAGTTGTCGGTTTTCTACCTCAAGCAGGCTGCAGCTCTTTCAAAGATATTAATTCACCAGAACTGTTTTATATGCATGTCATTAATATGCTTCTTACAGAAAATATTAAACATTATTTGAAATAGCTCTTTCTGTAACTTTGTCACATGTTGGTGTCAAGCTGATGCAGTAAAATTGATTGTTACTATATTAGAAAAGAAAAAAAAAGATGGCTAGAGGTGTCACAAGGAGATATAATTCAGTATTTGAGAAACCAAGACAAATTAAGTCCACTTATTAACATTATTAAGATACTGGACAAAGTCCACAGTCCTAGTGAAATCATAGAATCACAGAATTGCCTAGGCTGGAAGGGACCTTTAAGATCATCAAGTCCAACCATCAACCCAACACTGCCAAACCCACCACTAAACCACGTCCCTAAACACCATGTCTATCTGTCTTTTAAATACCTCCAGGGATGGTGACTCCACCACTTCCCTGGGCAGCCTGTTCCAATGGTTAACAACCCTTTGCGTGAAGAAATTTTTCCTAATATCCAATCTAAACCTCCCCTGGTGTAACTTGAGGCCATTTCCTCTTGTCCTATCGTTTGTTACTTGGGAGAAGAGGGTGACCCCCACATCTTTACAACCTCTTTTCAGGTAGTCCGTAGAGAGAGATAAGGTCTCTCCCCTCCCCTTTCCTGGGCAGCTTTCCAGCCACTCTTCCCCCAGCCTGTAGCACTGCGTGTGGTTGTTGTGACCCAAGGGCAGGACCCGGCACTTGGCCTTGAACCTCATACCATTGGCCTCAGCCCATCGATCCAGCCTGCCCAGATCCCTCTGTAGAGCCTTCCTACCTCAACCAACTTGGTGTCGTCTGCAAACAACCTACTGTAGCTGGATCAACATAGCCATCGTATTTATAATTAATTTATAGCACAATAAAGTAGAATGGTATTCTATGTTGTGCCAAAGGATTGATGATTTGATTAACATAACAGTTTTTCTTTAAATATCAGGAAATACTTGTAATTTTTAACCCTTGATAGGTGTCTTAAGGTTGTCTGATCCTTGCTTCCTTTTATGATTCCTCTATTGTACAGCCCTGTAAATTTTGATAAACAAATGGCTCTTTAGACAAGCTGGGGGGCCTGCCTTTCATAAAGCTACTCATCAGAAGAGCAAGCTTCATTATAAGAATATTTGGTTTTGGGTGTGGTGACTCATTTATTTTACGTTAGGAAAAATTCATAAGTGCTAAGTAATATACACATCTTGGAAGACACTGTCCCCAGTTTATAAACTAACTTTTAAGTCAAGTTTTTCAAGCATATAGGTAAACTATATAAGGATGCAGAGTAACTGATATTAACAGAATTACTCATTCCTTTCAGGTTCCATGTGAGTTTAAACATTTTACTGAATAAACTGTCAGTTAAACCTGACGTGCACAGAAACCACTGACTAACAGTAGTGAATAAAAGGGTAAGAATGTGGAGTGTACACAGAGGGCAGGCAAATTCATAAATATTTAAGGCCTTTAAGTGAGCGTTTACATTGCTTATATGTTGCTTGCCTCCCCGAAAAAAGTTCAAGTGAAAAAAGGAAGACTGAAAAATACCAAGTTATAAAAAAAGACAGGATAATTTGCTCAGGAAATGCCTCATTCTGGCAGTTCCCAAGCACAGTAGCACCCACTGACTTCTGCGAGAGCAGAACTGGGGCTGAATTTGCAAAACTCTGAAGACAAACAGGGAAGCACGATATAGCGTGGCCTTGTGCCCAGCTCGTGTGCGTCCAGAACTCTCCTTAGTCAATGAGAAATAAATACTGCAAATGCTGTAACTACTGCTTACTAATACTTCCAGATGAAGCAGCAGATAAAGCAGTTGAACATTGGCAGCAACCACAGAAAAGCAGCTCCGTGGAACTTTTGTATGTTTTCTAGAGGTGCAGCAGTACAGACACCTCCCACTGCTGTAATTAAGTAGTCTTACGAGATTCCAACCTCCAAGAACTTGGAATGGAAGACAACCATCCATGTTGTCAGTTCTCAAGCTATGAAGAACACTGGATGCAGATCTGAAATCTAACTTTTTCACCGTTTCCAACACTACATTCATCAGCATGACTTCTGAGGTACTCTCCCATGGAAACAACACAGGCAGGAGTTATTTCAGAACCCTGGGCTTGTCCTGAACACTGAGAAAAAGCCAAATTGTAGTCTAGCAACTTCAGTCTGCTGCTTTATTTTTAAATTGGAAAAATAAAGATGGTATCTTCTTGCTCATATAATGACAGCTCTGCAGAACACTAGGGACTTTTCTGGATAAGCTAATATCCAAAGCACCTTGGGGCAGCAGCCACATTCCAGAAGTTCTGGTGAAGCCTTTAAGATTAACAGCAGGTTTTGGCCCAATTCAATAACACACACTTCTGTTTAAGAGGTCATGAAGGCACATGACAAAAGCAGAGTTACTTACATTGGTGCACAAACCGCTAATCAATGAGTTTGTTAAGCTAAACCCAATTACTATGACTCCCTGCATACAAAGTGTGATTTAGCACTGTGCTGCTCCAAGAGCTCTATATACTTTCCAAGTCCCTTTGCAATTCTTGAGACCTGAACTAAAGAAATAAGATGCTGATTACACTGGCCGACACATAGCATACAGAAGTGATCCCTCAGTCACTTCCTTGAAGTATTAACCAAAAACATTAGCCATTTCAATGCTAGATGTCTCTTTAGACCTGCTGTCTCCTTATGTAATGCAGTAAATATTTCTGGAGGCCTTTGTACATGACCTTGGAGGCTTTCCCAACAAAGACCTGCTTTGTACATTGAGGCTGCACTTCTAAAGCCGGCTCTTACTAGTCTAGAAAGGCTGAGAATCCTCATAAAGCTGGAAACTCCCCCTTCCTAGACTGCTTTAAGTCTAGGAGCTTCAAAGGAGCCAAAAACAGTCTTAATACAAAAATAGATCAGAAGCAGGCCTGGTTCCGAAGGCTGTCCCACTCCAAAGAATACCTGCCTTCATAAAACTAGAAAAAAAAAAAACAACCCAAACAAAAAACACTGAAAAATTAAGTAATCAGAAACTTGCATATATTTGGGAGAAGAAAAAAAAAAAAGGCTTATTCAGTTTCATACTTGCATAAGATAAAGATTTCTCCCTGCAGCTCCTCATGGAGGCAGCCAGAGAGTTTTCTAAGAATTCACAGTGGCTGTTGGCTCACTGTAAGTCTTACAAGTTGCTTTGGACATCTGTCCAGATGAACAGATTGGAAATTTAATTGACAAATTAAATGACAATTGGCAGTTTAAATAACAAATGCAGGAGGGTACACCAGAAACAGTACTGACTGCATGGTTTAATAAGGGGAAGAAAAAAAGAGGACATTAAATAAATACTTTTTTCTCTTTTTTTAGAAGCATACAAAAACATACTGTAACCAAAACCAGACTGAACTAAGCATATCATTGCAATTTTTGACTAAAATAAGCTGAATCCCACAGGATTGAATTTTTGTGCCTATTGATAGTTTGTTTTTTAAGTCACTTTTTGGAAGGAAAAAGAATCATCCATCTGTGCAAAACGTCCTGCAGACATAGCAACAGCTTTGTGTGTATGGAACAGTTATTATTAGAACAGAGCAATAACTATTTTTAAAAACTGTAAGATTTCTGGACTTTTTTTTTTTTTTAATTACACTAAAAGCAAACACCAAA
>VZSZ01011376.1:1933-23228 GCA_013398815.1 Ibidorhyncha struthersii | reverse complement strand
AACTGGGGGGGGGGGGAAGAGACTAAGATGAAGAGTTGATCTGAAGAGGTGACAGCAGTGGTAGAACAGTACTTTCTTACTGTCAGAAGATAGAAATTGCAAGGCTGGACCCCACCAAACAGGATGCACGCTACGGTCAACCTGGACTAGCAGAGCAGACCCACTAGCTCAGATTCGGCTGTTCTTTACTTAAAATATGGCACACAATCCAGTAAAGAATTGTCCTTAGAGAACTCTCTCTAGCAGACAGAAAACATTTTGCTGAAATCAAGCAAATAGATGGCAAATAGATCCTTTGTCATTATCTCACAAGCCCTGTCCCAAAGAGCGAAGTGTGCTGAAGAAAAGAAAGGTGGCCTTGAGCGTATAACATAGTTCTCTTCTAATCCAGTCAAGCCAGTCTTGCACATGTCATTCCTGTTCCTATGATTTATTAATCCATGCTAACCCACCCCACATGAATCTTTGGGAGGTTAGGGGTTGTCTTTTTTTTTTTTTCTTTTTTTTTTTTCTTCTTCTTCTTCTTTTATTGACTTCCTTTTCTGTTCTCTCAAACAACCTCCAAGTTTTCACTTTGTGGTCTAACTACCACTCTGCATTGACAGACTTCTCTCCTTATGGGCCTTCTCTGAAACAGTTCTTCTGCCATATCCATAAACAGACACAGAAACAAAAACCCCCAAATGTACATGTTAACACCAAAACCCTACAACAGGTAAACAATGAGGATATTGCAAGACACCCTGATCTTATCAGTTCTTCATATCCTCCTGCTCTGCATCCACATTACTTCCTGGCGTACATATTTTGTGTACCAGGCAGCTCCTGGCTGAGACAGAACTCGGGTAAAATGACATGAAACCTTGGCAGTTATTTTAATTCCATCTTAATTAGCATAAAGTGACTTCCACCTTTTAGAAAACGTTAGTTCTTTAATTCGATGGGCTAGGTTTGCTAATTTTTACATAAAGAACTCTGCAAGTGGTAATTTCTGAATCCAGAATAAGACTTCTGGGGCTTCACATAGAGCAGGGCACCTGTGAAAGTGCTGCAATACTCTGCTCCAATTCTGCATCTGTTACTCCACCAAGGTCCACAGCAGCAGCTTAATACAATACTCATTCCATTACTCTCTTCATTTCAAAACATGAAAGGGAAACAACTTACCTTACTCCCCTGATAGAAGCAGCACTGAAGTTCCACTCGTGGATACCTTTCTGTAACACACAGAAGAAAATAAATAAATAAATAAATCCTTTTTATGAATGAAGCGCCAATAGGGGTATCTTCTAGACTGAAACTCAAGAGATGGAAAGAGAAACACTTGAATTACGGCAGCCTATTACCTTTTCAGAGCTGTTTTTCAGTGCTTTTTTTTTCCCCCACCTAAAACCAAAACGACAGAAGTTCTAGATAGAAGTTTTGGGTTGTTTCTTCCCTGTTTACTCTGCAAACACAATATACTATTTTAGAAAGCATGCAAAACAGAAGGGCTGCCAGTATAGCCTGGTCTGGGAGCTGAAATTGGGGTCCACACACGACCCTCTGGAAAGCAGGGGAAAAAAGTTCACCTGTGAGAATGAGAAGAGCGTGCTCTGCATGCTCAGTGCCCCGGCCTGCGGGAAGGCCAGGCGGAGACAGCTACGAGCAGGAAGTCTGATGCTGGAGAGCAAAGTGGGAAATTCTTGAAATTCTGAGGAATTGCTCAGGGAAGGAGCAAATCTGAAGGTCAAGTGTGCAAAGAAATAGAAAGGAGGCTACTTCCCTAGGAATCCAGAAGCGAGCAGTGAGCATGTACAAAAACCCCTAAGAGCTGCTGGAGTAATAAACAAGGCTGGAAGAACCAAGACGCCCTATGGAAACACAAAGGGCCAGGCCTCACTTATTTTCAGATCTCTGAAATTTACATCTGTCTTGTTCAGCAGAACTGAGTTCTCTCTGTAGACAGTCACATTGCTCTGTGTTTATGTTCTAATAAAACTTTACTGTGGGAAACAGAAGCCTTTTGTATCTTCAAATAAAAACATTCTCCTTTCAGGAAAAGGTGGAACCGCACCACCTCAAAATCCTGGCAACCTTGGGATCCCACCACAATGAGCAACGTATTTGAAGAACATCTGCTTTCTAGAGCTGAATTTCATTTAGTGTTTCAGTGACCTGAGCAACTAAAAGGCACAGAGATATTTCTTGCCAAGAGGTAATTTACAGCATAAGGGCATAGCATTGAACACAAACACAATCAAATGTATTCGAAAAGATGACATCAGAACACATAGCTTATAAAACATTTAATGACTAGTGAAATATACAGAAGTCAGAAAAGATACACTGTCAAAATAGTTGCACAATGTGCAGGAAATGATAGCGGAAATTATTCTCCCAGCTATAACAGCTTTCTATAAGGCTTCCTACATCAATTTTCCCCTCCTCTGTAATTCTTTCCTTCCTGCTCAAATCACATTAAAGGTTGTGATGCTAATATAAAATGCCTAACATAATGTACCAAAAATACAGGCAAACATCTTCCTTGAAGCACAAGATTCACACTATTATAATTGTAAAGCACAAAGCGGTAGCTCCAATCTCTCTTCAATGTTAAATGGGGGGAAGGGTTTCTCCAGTGGGGTACAGGGACAGGAGAACAGCCTGATATTAAGAAAAGGTGGGATTGCATCTTGAAGTGGAGGTACTAACTGAGACTTGTATGAAGTGCTTGTGAAACTACTATTCGAGTTGCCTGGTTCTCTTACATGAAGAAAGATCACCAACTCAATCCCTCTGCTAATAAGGAGCATGTATCTGCACTGTCTTTTACTCCGCCCTCCACATATAAACTCTCCTATTTTCCAATTTTCTATGCTTGGAAACTCTCTTCAGAGCTTAGCTATTTGTACTTGTCCAATTCTCACTATTGGGAATAATCTAAAATCTAAATAAGCTAAAATTTACGTTCCGACAAGCAGAAATGCTTCGGTATTGTGGGGTTTTCCTGTCATCTATGTGCAACTACTTGATCACAGGTTCATAAATCTTTTTTTACCTCATGAAGTTCTCAGGCTATGAAATAATATAAAAGTTATGTCCCTCATGGTCTTGCCAAGTTTTGAATACATTGGAGTAAATATACCAGGCGTGCTAGCCAAATCCAGCATCTGTTCTTTGGTTAGGCAAAAAAACACCAACCACCCAAAACAAAACTCAAAATGGATTCAGAAGCCAACGCGAAACAGAGACAGGCTGTTCTATTTCAAACTTGCAAACAGGACTGCTGCATTCCTCTAACCCCATGCGGAAAGGGCTGCTAAAATTAGGGAACTGCAAGGCAAAGGTAATGTGCATTCTACAAAATATTACATTATCTGATTTTTATAGGCATTTGTTTATGTTAGACTTGGTATTATACAAGGCATAAATGTTAAGATATGCTGCTAAAAAAGCCACAGAAAAGGAACAGGCCACATTATTTATCCTGGTATTGACTGCCATTTACCTATTTATTACAAAATTGCCGGCTGCAGGCTCCACTTGGTCCCAGTTTGGATTTGAAATGGAAATTCAGTTTCTTTGTGCATGAAAGGAAGTTCATACGCTTCGTAACTCACAATTCTTATACTTAGAGCACTGACTGAATTTTGGAAAACAAGTAGAACCATTAATTTATGAGCCAAAATGAACTGAAATCTGAAGCGTGAGCTAGTAAAGCTCTGACAGACCTATGGCAGGTAGATTGAAAATGGATAGTTGAATTAGTTTCCAAACCCAGCTGTCTAACGTGCCCTTGCAGTAGGAACAGGTGGTCTTTGCTTGTTAATCAGCCCTTAAAATGACTAGTTTCAGCCTAATAAGGATCAAAGTAAGAGTCTTCCCCTTTGCAGTGGGCTGACAGATAACACATCCATTTCCTTCACAAAATCTCTTACCAAAGACAAATATTATACTGGTTATATTAAACAAAAAAGGAGCCTGGTGTCTCCAAATTTTTCTAGTCCGTTTTCTCCCTGTAAGGTTTCTGATGGATTCTAAGGAATTCGACAAACTTGCAACAACAGACTATAATTGTATATATTGTATATGTGGCAAGGATGCCTGCACTGAGTATCAGTCAGATCCTGGGCTACCCAATAAGCTCACCACAGTAAGGATTCTGGCCAGAGCAGAAGTACTAGTAAGTGCATTTAAAACCAACCTTGTCTAATGCTATTGATTAACACTAGGGCAGCAAAAATAGGAAAATACTAATCTGCAGAAAATACAGAGATACTCTCTCCAAATTGGGGTACGGGGGCAGAAGAGGTATAACATACTATAAAGAAACTGTAAGAACAGATAACAAAATTACAATAACGGAAAACACTACAAAGCAAAGGTTACAAACTCTGCAAAGCCAAATTACCTGTCTACTGAACACCAAACAGGTACAGACTAAATACCTCCAAATCCTTCTCCCAGTCACAGGATGACTGGGCAGTCAAGGGATACAAGTATGAAAAAGGCCATTGCTGAAAGTGTCAAGCAAAATACCCCAGTAGCTAAAAGATACATGAATGCACCAGGAAATACCATTTTTGGAATGAGTGCATACGGTCAAGTAAGGTTAACTCAAACTGGAACATAAGAAGTCACGGCAATGAGATGCCGTGTGTGGCCAGTACACCAATCACATATTAGGATTCTCCTTAAAAATACTGTAAGGTACAGAGAGAGAGAGAAAGGAACCACTTAACATAAACACTGTGTTAGCAAAAGAAAAAATAAGTATGAAATGGCAACAAACAAATTCAGACTGAAAACTAGAAGACTTAAAATAACGCTCTTCTACTTCACCAGCAGTATCCCACTCTAGGCTCTTCTAGAGGTGTAGTGGCATTCTCAAACCCCTTTCCAGCACAGTCATCTGTGAATCCTATGCTAGCATTCAGATGGAGCTTGATCACTTTATGAGAAACATTCTAAGGCAAGAGCGTCTGCAACAGAGGTGAACAAGATTCAATAGTCCAGAAAATTCCTCTTATACTACAGGTAAGCCACTTAACAGAATGGAAAGTATTGTTTGGAGGTAAACTACATACACACAGAGAAAAGCCTACGAAAGCCAAAAAAATATGCATGTAGAAGTAGTTTCTAAGTATACTAAATTCTGAATACATAAATACTTTCAGAACAGATGTATTACAACAGCAAGGTTTACTCTGTAGTACTGACAAATCATTATTTAATATGTGGTAAATTTTTGCTTTGTCCAAGAACTGCGTAAATTTATTTTTCATATTATTCTCAGAGGCTGAGCCTACTTGGAAAAACATCAGTCGGAATAAACCACAAATAAATAAAAATTCATTGACGTAGGCAAACATTTCAGTTTGTCCTCTAAATATGCTATTTCAGCCACTGTCCATTTACAATTTCTCATAAACTCACAACAGAAATTCTAAGCAGTATGGCCTCACATATTCTGCATACAAAAATGTTTCTCCTTTAACAGACTATAAGTACAAAAGCTGAAGGATGCATTACCTGAAAAATAGGTCTTCACTGTCCTATCCTGCAGGCAAACAAAATGCTGCCACAGAAGAATGAACAGTGGTAGTTCTTACTAATCACACCATCTCCAGTGTTGTGTCTCCAGCTGACAGCCTCCATTCGCTCTTCGTATACTCCCTCCGTATTTCCAGGCTCCCATCCTTCTCTGAGGTTCTACGATGTCCTCCCTGACTTCACTCTTACCAACATTTTGCTTCCTAAGCATCCCAGAATGCAAAAACATTCTAGGTTTTTCCTCTCCCCTTTCACCTCCGAATTTCCCAAGCTCCTTTCCAAATACTCCTGACTATCTCACACCTTAGCATATGGACTTCCCAGCTGCTTCAATTTCTAGACCTTCTGAGAACCTACCTATCTGCTAAATACTTGTTTGGCTTTTGATTGATTCTGCTCCTATTTTAAGACTCTGGTCTCTATTACTTTCATATTAAAGGAGTATTTACCACAGCTGACAAGCAATACTGCAAGTACATGAAGATAGTTTTGTTTGTATAAGTAATTTTATGCTGCATTATTTGTATAATGACAGTATACTGTAAATTACTGATGAAATCTTAAGCAACAGGCCTGTTGTATATTATACACTGGTTTAAAACAACCTGAAAGAAGATGCAAGCTATTTTAAAACAAGATGGAGACAAAAGATGAATTGAACAACAGGACAAACTTAAAGGAAAAATTAAGAATGCCATATTAAATAGAAAAAATTTAAAAATGCATAGTAACATATCTCCACAGCATCTTCCTGTGTATTACTAAAACACTTTTCTCCTTCGCCTAATCCATCATTAGATGCAACTGTTTACATGTTATAGGCCTTATGTACCATGCATACTTCTAAACTGTGAAAAAAATTACAACTACAGACAACATCATGGTATACCTTGTCATCAGGCAGCACATGCCAGATAGATACAGTCTTCTCCTCGGCTTCACTGTTGATGGAGAGATATGAGGGCTGATAGATTTTTGTTGGTTCTAATATTAAAACCTTGTATAAAAAATAATTAAGAGTTAGTACAAAACATGCAGAGCTTTAAAAAGTATTACAATCTGTTAAAACTATTTCTGTAGTCATACCATAGCAGTAAAAAAAGGGGAAACAATGAAAAGTAAAATTTTGGCTACTGGGCTAGTTTAGTAGGGCTGACAGTAACAATATTTTTTTAAAAAGCCGATTTTAATTTAGTTTTTTATATAAGGTTCTTATGCGTCAATTGGCAGCACATATAATTTTCCAAGTGGTTTCTCTGACAACTATCAGATTTTGAAATACTTCTGTCACAGTTCGTTCTCTTGCAATGCCATTCCAGAATGTCCATCTCCCATGAGGGCAGGACTTACGGTATACCTTTACCATCTTTTGGTAGAAGTGCATTTGGGTAAATCAGAAAAACACATCAACATAGGGCTAGGCTGAACTGCTTTTTATTTAGACCACTATGAACTGTAGCCACCAGATGAAATGATTTTCTCAAAAGCAACAAGCATCACTGCAAGAGGTTGACAGCTAAAGATTATACAACATTTCCTGGAATAAGTGAAACGAAAACTAGAACCATCATGTAAAAGAGATGGGATGCAATGCTGCAAAATCTAGTCTAACGTAAGCACTTAGTAAATGAAGCCAGCCACTCTGCCACTTTAATAATGTTCTGACAGAATTAATTCCAGATCTTTAAAGCTTCCAGCATGCTTTAAAGGAAAAAGTCAAAGTCTGCCTATTTGAAGAAGTGTGGTTTCTCATTGGAACTATTTATTTATTTTAGATTTTCAGTGGTTAAAATCTTATGTCTAAAATACCAACTCTATATTGCCTTTGTTGAAGGTATTCTCATACTTCAGAATGTAACATATTTTTATTAATTCAAGAAAAAGCTACTCTTCCACCGCAGCATGCATAGAAAGATTTCTAGCCCCCAATGTTTAGCTGAAAGACATTTATAAATTAGGACTATGTTAAAGATGGTTAACAAACTGATATTCTCCTTCCTTTCTACTTCCCTTGCATCTCCCATAAGAGCTCCAATCAAACATCTTCAAAATATCCAAGACACTAATTTCTCAGCTGAAAATTTTTGGAGTTCAAAGAAATGCTTTAGGAAATAATGATTGACTGGGATGACTTGGCCTACATCTATTAGAAAAAATAATACATAAACACCTAAGCAGAAAGTCTTGGAGAGAGCAATGGCTTAGAGTCAAGTCTAAGTCATGTCTCCTCCTACAGAGTCAATGAACACATAGATACACTGGAAGAAGTGCAAGGCCAAATTTTGAAAAGTACCTAGGCATTTAACTCTGTAAATGATAACCAGTGGACTTCAAATGTGTCGCTTGGCATCTCCAGACACTTATAATTTCTAAAATCCAGTTTAGACCATTTCACAAACTGGAGTCTTTAGCCTATAGCAAGTTACCCATGTGCTGTGTCATTTCTTTCTCTAAAGGCCGAGAAGAGGATGACGACACTGATGCTACCAGATAAGACAGTAACTGACAGCTAAGCTAGTACTGATGGACAGTGAAGTCCTTAAGTTCAAGCTCCCCTTATTCACAATAAGGAAATCTGAAAATAGCTTCTTTTAGAATAAATTATTTGCAAGAGCCTGGGAGAAGGGAGGGAAAAGAAAGTTACTACGTTTCATTTTGTTGTCTTGTTGGGCAGTGCGATTTTCCTTCTGAATAGGCACAAATATGATTTTTGTATTATGACAGATCATGTATGTCTGTCTGCAACACCAGAATAGTTTCCTGTACAACACAATCAAACTATGTGGTCACTGGGTTTATCTTTTGGCTCATGCTATCGCAATGATCAGTTTCAGTTTGTCTCTTAATACTAACAAAAATCCAAACCATTTGACTTGGACAGTTTTATAAGTCAGAGCTTATTTTAAGTATCTAATTTCACCATTTCATCATCAAAAATCTAAAAAGAAGATGGCATTGTCTCTTACAAATAAACCCCAGAGGATTCAAAATATTTTTTGCTTCCCTGAAAAACTTTACACCCATTCTCCTAAGAGAAGGAGAACCAGACTCCCTGGAGAGTCTCATGTTGCTTTCACTTCACTGCCTCAGGCTGTTGCTGTTCAACACTAGAGTCTTCCTTATGGTTTATTATCCCATCTACACACGGAAGCCAAAAGAACGGTACAAAATAGCCGGTATGTACTTCAAGTATCTGGGAGGCAACAGCAACTACTATTTAAAACAAAAAGCTGTATTTGCTAATGGTTAGCTAACAGGAACACCCAAGACATTATTTTCCATACATAAAAAGCTAATATGTACAGGGAACAATGATCTTTTTACAGTATACTTTCAGAACATTGTACACCACCAGGGTATCTAATAAAATTTTCCAGCAAAACCTTTGTGGAACAAATCATAAAAGTATATATTACACTTCAGTGCAATGTTGTCAAAATACATTGTCTAGTAACTGGAACAAGAGATTCTGATAGCTTGGGCTGTTTTTTAACCTTTAACAGAACAAAGAATTAGCAGTAGGGTATGCAAAGCCTGCTGAGCTAGAAAGAGACTGAAATTAAACATCTTTTCTTCAAAGCACAATACAGTTAATATAGTACCACCTGGAATACACCACAAAGGTTTGCTTTAGAAGTATACCCATTGGTAGCAAACACTAAATAGCAAAGTTCTATCTTTATTTTTTTCCTCATTACTTCCACATGGAACACACTGTGCAATCCCATTGTAGCCACATGCAATCAATTAAACATAAATAAATTGCTAAGCAGTTTGTCTGGCAACTAANAAAAAAAGAAAAATCAACACCCAACAACAAAACAACCACTTACTGGAAATCGAACTACAGACACATCTGTCTTTGTGGCTTCAACAAGGAAGTCCATCCAGAAGTCCACAAGTTCCTGTTTGGCTGTATGTTGTTCTGGAGTCAGTTTCTTAAAATGCTGATATATCAAAATAGTCTCTACAATAGACTTCAGGTACCTGTGATCATCCAAGCATACATAGATAGTAAATTTAATACAGTTTGTAAATAACATGTCTCCACCTTTTATCATAAATGAAGCATTCACCATTGCAACACCAAGGCAGATGGTAAGATTTTGGTTCTCTAGGATTGCTTTTAATAATAGCAATTCCCCATTTAGAACTGGAAATGTAGCTGCTATATTAGTAACTTGAAATATAAATGAGTTCTGGGACACTTCTTCCTGCATATATTCCTGATCCCATACTCTGTCTCCTACCCTAAGCCATGAAAGCTTCATGAAATCGCTAAATCCTCTACCTATTGACCAAACTGAGCCCATGTCAAAATTGTTGCAGTAGTGACCAACCTCAAATAAAAACTCAGGTGAGAAGTCCGTTAGCTTAACTTTCTGCACTGTTCTCTCTTCTGTATTGTATCTGCATTGGCAGTTGCTTGACACAAATCACTAAAACATGACACTTCTGGAACTGATTACCCTATAAAGACTACAACAGCTATGCTAAGCACCCTTTTGGCATTGCTAGGGAAGAGCAAGAGAAGTGCTGAACGTCTCCCCTAAATGCAGCTCATCCCTCTGCTGTTCTACTTTCTGGGACTGATTTATGGGGCTCCTCATAACGTTGCTTTCTCCCGGCATTTCTGAAAAAGAGTTATAAACATAATCTTATGCAATTTTTTATTAATACTATAGCAATGAGATATACCTGCTTAAAGAGGATTTATCACAGCTATCACTTTATCCAATTAGACTATTCATAGAAACTTTGTTTCCAGGCTTACGACAAGAAGGCATAATGTAAACTCAGGGAGCCTTTTGGGAACAGGTGCATAGAGCCGTGCATTTTCCAATCATTCTTCTTAGGCCACGGGAATATGCAGCTTAAGGTATTGTATCTACTCGCCTTTGCAGCAAGTGGGCTCTGCTGTACAGCAGGCAACAGACCGGGAAGGAATCGCTCACAGGAGGAATCCTTCCTGGAGCACAAATGAGTGTGCTGTATTTTCAGAGTTTAATCCACAGCCTTAAACCCCAAAGGCACTGGTACATAAAATCCTGACAAGCAGGCATTCATAAACTCCAGAAAACTCTACCAGGAGACTTCTAGAGTGTGCTACCCAGCTTCTCAGTAAAACATGCACATAGTGAAAATGGAAAACCTTGCAGATAAATACACTGTAAACAGCATTTACAAAATACTTTGTCAGAAAATTGGAGTTCTTTATTTTGACAGTTTCCGATGTTATGACAATATAGAAGTTTAGTATTTTCATATTTTAGCACACATACAAACATTCCCCTCTGACCAGCTTCTGAAGACACTTTCTAGCTTTTATAAAAAGACAAAAATACATAGGGTGCGACATATGCACTCTTTCAATTGGCAGAGTGACAGCTTTTTTAGTCAGAAAGGAGCCTTGGTTCTCCGCAGCTAAGAGGATCGCAGCCCCTGATGAGCAGGTGACTGGCCCTTACCTTGCTGCCTATACCCAAAGCAGAGCAGGTGCCGGGAGCCTGCTGTCAGAGCACACATCCCTTGGCCTTTGCATAACAGATGCTGAGTCTACAGGGTTGTCTTTAATCCTAGATTTATAACCTTTCTGTTCATTGGACTTTAATCTGCATTCTCCTCAGTCATGATGAGATGCAACTTGCACCATACAGCTCATTCGTGTTCAAGCTTTTAAAACAGCTGGTATGCGCAGTAACCATCCCAGTATTCCAAGGTACATCCATGCCTCTCTAGCCGAGCTGTCTGCATTCCCAGAAACTTTCAGGCAGTTATGACTAAACCCACATGCCACTACCGCTTCTCATCAGCAACGTAAGCGCTGAAGTACGGCGCCTACAAGGAACTTCGCCTTTCTCCCTTGCCCTCCAGAAGAGCCTGGAGCCAATGGTGCATCAGCTCTTCTCAGACATCAAATTAAAGACCCATATTAAATCTATTCCTGAATAAGGGCAAAAGGGAAAGAGAGTCCCTTGTCTGGGTAAAAGTGCAGTGAAACAATACACAGGCAAGAAAATCTGTTAAAAACACAAAACGAATCTCCTGTCAGCCGGATACAATACCTAATGTGAAAGCTGAAAGAGTCAAATGTGTTAATACATAGCAACATACACGATCCCGTTTATCACCTTACCATGCTGGTGCCTTTAGCTTAAACAGCTTTTCTGAAGCCTGGATCACTCTTATATGGTCATTAGCCAACATACTGGCCCCCAAGAAAGATCCTACTTCCCAATAGCTCTGCAGTTTCTCCAAGCTCCCCTTTTTACCAAGCAGGCTGCTGATCTTTACTCCTGTAGTAAAAAGAATAATAGGTCACAGGAATGTATTAACGCAGTTTTAAAAATAACCATTTCCCTGATTTGAAATCTATTAATTGCTTAAATTACTGTAGCCTCTCCATTTCAATAAAGTAAGATGGAAAATCATACTTACCGCTTAACGTTATATGCCTTCCAAACACAGGTTTTTTTCCCCCTCCCCCTCTTCCTAAAGCTCCTTTCTTGAGAAGCCTTTAAGACATCACTGTCAGGACAAGGCCACAGTCAGATTACCTATGTTCTTGCATGGACCTCATCTGTAAAGGCAAATTGGGGCCTTAGGCTACACAATATAGCTGTAAAAACTTAACAGATGCTGAATAAGGCACCTATTATGTTTTTCTCTGCTTTGTGTTTTTTGACTTACAAGCCCCAAGCCCCAAACTTACCTTTATAGACAAGGTCCCATGCAGAAGGAACAGATGATCCACTGGGCTTCTTCCAGCAGTGATGTTCTTTTAATTGCCGCAAGTCCTACCCCAATGAAAGACATCTATTAATATTCATAAGTCCCTCAGCAACTCAAGACCATGGAGAGCCTCCGGTTTTACTTTGACTTGCTAAGTTTTCTGAGAATTACAAGTTTTCCTGTGGCCTTCAGGATGATTTTTAGTTCATATTAGCTGCTACATATTTATAGCTAACATGAGATATGCTATACCATGCCCCACAAATAAAACAATTTGCAGCTTACAAGACAAGCCTCTTCACCAGCACAGCCTTTTATTCACTTTTCCCACACTACTCCACTATGACAGTTTCCCTCCCACATCACTTTCCATTGTCCTTGATATTAAGGCTGAGTATTCACATGAAATTTCAATACAGCTGTTGATCTTTATTTTTCCCTTAACCTTCCTTAAGTAGCTAGCAGACTAAACTTCATGCTGGAAGCAGCAATAAATCTTATCAAAATGAATATCATTACATTAGCTACATTTCAGTCTACAAAATTCATCTTGTTTTCTCACATTGTTCACATTTTTATGTTACCACCAAACAATAAATGTTTTAAAAAGGTGAAACTGTATCCAAGTGGTCTATAGCCTATTTCACGTCTATATTTCATACTTCATTCTCTCCTGCTAACAAGAAATTGTCAAGCTTAAGTAACATACAGAACAAAATACTGCTTAAATCATAAACCCACTATTTGTTCACTTCTAGGGAAGAAAGTTTTTTTAGCTATTCCTGAAGAGAAAAAAATGAATGGATTTTACAAAATATCTCAGATCTACCTGAGACATGATGCAATGTACATCACCTCCATCAACTCCACAACGTACAGCGGTGACCATCTCTATGTATATCAGCTCTGCAAGGCTTTAAGCCAGGGTGCTATATATACACACATTGTCAAGAGACTGCTTGAGGATGTACACGTGCACTTGTCAGTGTAGGATAGGAAGGGGAATTTGTGTTGTGTTCAACTTCAGTTGGGTTCTAGAAACCAAAACCTACAGGCTATCCACACAACAGTAAATGGAAGGAAAATAATCTCCCCCAGGACTCTGGCGTAACACTACTCAGCAATATCCTCAAAGGCTGAAGGGCTCTGCTAGAATGTCTAAAACATCTACGTGCACATGACAGCAACAGGCAAGAGCAGATAGACACCTACTAACTTCCACAGGCTTTGAATGTGACCTCAACATAAGAGAAGTAAGGAATTGGTATCACAGAAACACATGAATCATTTCAGACGGGTATACCTTTGCTGGGAGGAAGAGGAAAGGGAGCAACTTAGCCATGTGGAGGGCCTTCACTGAGTATTGGGTGATGGTACTCACAGCTGCAGTGACCGCTGACAAGCTATCACAAGCTATTCGTCATAGCGAGCTGCAGCACTGGTGTGTGGTTCACAGGCTTACA
The DNA here is from genome assembly GCA_013398815.1 of Ibidorhyncha struthersii. Classification (NCBI taxonomy): domain Eukaryota; kingdom Metazoa; phylum Chordata; class Aves; order Charadriiformes; family Charadriidae; genus Ibidorhyncha; species Ibidorhyncha struthersii. The sequence goes on along the minus strand of VZSZ01011376.1, from coordinate 9,498 downwards.
TACTCCGCCATGCTTCAGTGTGCCTGCAGGACATCCGTCCTGTGCTCCAGAGGTGGAAACAGAGCCAAAGCAAGGTACAAACTGAGCCTGTGGTTTTGATGGAAAGTACAACTCACAGGGGGGAGGAGGGACTGAGATTACTGGTATGGCAGGGAGAAGTGGTTGTTAGGAGGGTAAGACTGGTGATAACAAGGATTTTGAGTCCCAGCTCATGGAAGAAGGGAGAGCTACAGGAAGATGGTGGGAGAAAGGATGGATGTGTAGCAGCAATGATATTTGAGGACACCAGGTTTGGGAATCATTACTGTTACGCAGCCTGGATGAACTGGAAGTTTTATCCAAGTATTCTGTGAAGTGGATCCTACCACCTTAGAGAAGACAACATCAGCCTCTCATCAAATTCTTCTGAGAAAGTTAAGGTACTCACTACTAAAACTCACTGTAGTTTGCTGACCATCCTCTACAAAGCTTATCCACAAATTTACTTATCCCCAAAGGCAAGTTGGAAAAATGCATTTGCAGTGTGGAGACATTAGCAATAGGTTCAAAAGACTACACCTCTAAGTTCACAGAGGTGGGGGTTTCTTGTTTTCTTTTGTTTTCCAGTGGCTTTGGTCTTTTCTTGGGGGGAGGGGAGAAGAATAAAAAACCCCACCTTTCTATGCAAACATGCAAAGGGAACACCTTTCTGAATTTCACTCTGAGTTTGTGGTCTCCTTGTATAATTTCTCTTCTCTAGTTTATTTTGATTTCACCATCTTTAAAAGCTTTTTGAGAGTATAAGGAAATCCAAGCAAAGTCAAGACATTCTCTCCTTCCATGATAAACTTGGTAGTCACAGACAAGGGAAAAAAAGCAACAGCTGAATTCCAGTATATTTTATAAAAAATATTTTTCCTTAAAAATAAATGAGCCAAAATAGAAGAACTATTAATGCCAGAAAAGCCATGGGTTTTATAATGCAAAGAATATGCCCACAGCTTGTGAAGAAAATAAGATACAGTAAGTAGATATTACCAGTTAAATATTACTGTGAATGCTTTATAAATAAACTGCGTTCCTTGCTCAAATATTGACAGAACAATTCATATTACAGGATCCTTTGTGTGTCAAAGTTGCACAGCCTGCAGAGATCATTACTGTCAATGCAAAGCACTGCATTTCTGATTTGGTCTCAAGGTTCTTCAATTTTGCACAGTTAAGAAACCAATACTATTCAGAAAATAGAAGGAGGACTTTCATTAATGCTTCACATGATCATTTAGTTGTGAACTATTATCTGACAAGTAGAATTAGGAACTTTAGAAGGCAAATTTTCTTATCTGATGCAAATTGGTAAAAATACTCTTGGATACTGGGCTTACTCTCAGTTTTACCGGAATTATTACCTTATTGCCAAGGTAATCAGATATGCATCTTCTAATTACAGTCTCAGACACCCTCTGAAGTGTTGTTAGGGACCATATATTTTCCTTAGCCTTTCCCAACCTACCAATATCATTTCCATATAACCTGGACTGAACTTCAACCAGCTTGCTCTTGCCTCTGTCCTCATCTCCCACCAGAAGACAGACTTCCTCTAATTTCTGTGTGCAACAGACAATGCTGTGGGGGGACACCAAGCTGAAAGCACTGCCAGGCAAATCTAACTACTGCTAATGAATGGTCTTGTACACACAGATCTAAACAAGAGGTGACACCAAAAGAATGACACACATGTAAGAGATTCTTGGGACAGGAAAAAAAAAAAATCAAAACATTTTCCCACAGAACCTCTGTGGTTTTGCTTAATTTTGTTTAAAATATTAATGTTAGCCCAAAACAAAGAAAACACTAAATTATCCTCAGAATCTAGCACAACTCAAGCCAGCTGACAAATCTCATTGTACAAAGACAAATGTAAGGTCTTGCACCTGGGAAAACATAATCCAGGAGAGCAGCACAGGCTGGAATCTACCCGGCTGGGGAGCAGCTCTGTGGAAAGGGACCCGAACAACAAGCTCAGTATGAGTGAACAGTATGCTGCTGTGGCAAAGAAAGCCAACAGGATGCTGGGCTGCAGAGATAAAGAAGTCATTATCCCACTCTACTCTGCGCTTGTCAGGCCACACCTCGAATACTGTGTTCAGTTTTGGTCCCCACTATACAAAAAAGATGTGGACAAGCTGTAGAGGGTCCAGAGAAGGGCCACCAACATGATCAAAGGACTGGGAAGGCTGCCATATGAGGAAAGGCTGAGACAAATGGGCTTGAGAAAAAAAGGCTTAGGGGAGACCTTATCACCACATCCCAGTATTTAAAGGGTGGCTACAAAGAAGATGGACACTCCCTTTTTACAAAAAGTCACATGGAAAAGACCAGGGGTAATGGGTACAAGTTACTCCTGAGGAGATTCCAATGACACAAGTGGAAAATTTTTCACACTGAGAACAATCAGCCATTGGAATAATTTCCCCAGGGAAGTGGTGGATTCCCCATCACTGGACACCTTTTAAGATTCAGCTGGACAGGGGGCTGGGCCATCTTGTCTGGACTGCGCTTTTGCCAAGGCAGGTTGGACCACGTGATCCTTCAGGTCCTTTCCAACCTGGTGTTCTATGATTCTGTGAACAGTGACCACAGTCTTACCAACAAGAAATCAATGACCAATGACACACACAGAGTCTATATTATAGGTGTATTTGAAAACTTGTTTCAAAAGAGCTAAGTCAGTCTGAAGCTTAAAGTATTATGACAATATTTCCTATAACAAAATAAGAAAGATAGGCACTAGCAGATAACAGGAGGGGGTTGCTATATCACGGGTTTTCAGCAGACACCAAGTAAATGTTTACATGAGAGAGGCACACCAGCAGCTCAAAAAAACCAACCAAACCCAAAACAGCCAACCTTCCACCAGATAGCTAACGGATATTTCTCCACTAAATTATTCATCAGCCATGGAAGGAACCTTAAGTAACAAGGAACCTTAATTTCTGTAACGTTCTCCATACAAACAAAAGGGAAAACAGCACTGGACAAGCTCACAAGAAGGTGATACCAAATATCTGATCCCTACAGATACGACCCAGATTTCATCAGTACAATTAATTTGTCCAAATCTAGTTGGCAATAGCGTGTGTGCAATTAAGAAGTTTCTTTAAAATGGAAGGATTCAAATTAAACTACACAATACATATAGCCCATCTTTCTTAAACTACCTAACTTAAAATTAGGCCAGCTGAGTGAATATTTGCAAATGCTATGTAGAAAGCAAAACATATATTTTTACCTCCTACACTGGCACAAGAATTCAAATTTCAGTTTAGGAGACAAAAGTATTCTATCTGGCCTAAAAAGCAAAATCTCACCCACTCACAGAAGGGTGACACCATAGTTGGGGCATCTCTACACAGTCTGTCACATCCAAATGAATATCTTCATTCATGCCAGAGAATTTCAATTTCACTTCCATTAGCTATGTGAAAGTAACCATCTCATCTGACCTTCACATTCCAAAAACTTCTCTATCTAGAAAACTACTTCCATAGTAGTGTGGAAGTACTACTTCCACAGGACATACAGGGCACACCTAAATTCTAAACTAGATCAGTGGCTGATTACAGATATATTCTGTGGAGTGAAAAACATTGTTTCTTTCTGACAACCTCCTCAGGAGACAGAAGGATAAAAAAGGCTACAATAAGTCAAGCATTATATGAATTCATGGAGAGGAATGCCAGCTGCAAATACATTACTACAAATTACATTCAGTACTTTCTCCCATACCTTCCCTGAAAGTATTACTGACTAATCTTGACTTTGCACTTTCCTCAAATCCAGCAAAATCACAAACAAAATGGACACCTTAATTCTTTCTTCTTAAGTGAGAAATTTTTTATGACAAGGGTGGTGAGACATTGGACCAGGTTACCAATGAAGTTGTGAATGCCCCATTGTTGGAAGTGTTCAAGGTCAGGTTGAGCAACCTGATCTAGTGAAAGATATCCTGCCTGTGGCAAGGGGGTTGGACTAGATGGTCTTTAAAAGGTCCCTTCCAACCTAAACCACTCTGTGATTCTTTGTATACAGATATTCAGGCCACCTCAAAGAAAATATTGGAAGAGAAATGTTCTTCTCTCAGCCCATCCCAAGCTCAAGACAAGTGCGTTTTCCCTACTCTTACAATGGACTTTTTGTCCATATTCCCTACAGTTCTACAGGGCTTTTTATTTGTTTGTTTGTTCTAAAGAATGCTAGCTGGAACTGGATTCCCCCTTCAGGTGTTCCTGTTTCACACAAATGATGCCATTGTAAAGAAGGGCTGTCAGTTTTCACTAAGCTCTGGTAACCACTTGAAAACGGAACCAGGTCTTCAATGACAGTGCTCATGCAATCAGGTGGGATCAGTGGTGGTGGGGGAGACCCAACTTAAATATTCACATACTCACTATCAAAGCATTTGTACGCAACCATAAGATTTTTCCCCTATGACAGTGGGTGGTGTCATACTTTCACTAGAATGTGATTTCACTGTGTATTTGCAAGCTATAATTACCAACTTTCCGCAGCTCAAAAGAAGTATCAAAGCAATGTCCAGCTGCCAGGAGGAGTACTGCATAATTAATTCCTGACTGTAATGTTGGTTCTGACTCAAACGCCTTCTTGAACCTAGAAAAAACAAACATACAAGTTTACTTTCTAAATAATGCGATCTAATAGGGACATAATTATACTTTTAGGTACTTTAAGTGCTTATCTTCTGTTTACACACCAAGAATCCATGGAAGCAAAATATTTTACTGTTTTCCACACAGGCTTTGTGGTTATTTTTAGGAGTCCGTTATTTATACATCCTCCTCCCATTTCCTTTCCCCTCACACAACAAGCACAGACCCTACTCATCCACCCCAGTAAAGTTGGAAATCTGGTAAGATACTGTAATTTTTTTTTGAGATTAAAGAAAAAAAAAAAATCAGCTTGTAAAAGACCTGTTTCACGCTTACATTATTAATAAGCTCATTAATTTACTTTTAAATATATGAATTTGCACTGACTTGAAACCTTAGATTCTATTGGGTATCTGCTACAGTGACATACAAGCATATCCAAATGCATAAGCACAAAAGCATGTGATACAAGAACATACTTTGCATTTAGCTACGATTTCAGCTACTCCAGATTTTATTCTTTACTGGGCGTTTCATTGACATTGTCCTTATGAGTTTGGTCACATGAAAAAGGACTGTACCAGATTTTATTCTCCTCAAGAGGAACAGCAGTGGTATTCACCTTGCCTAGATCTTGTCTTAAAAGAAGTTGAGGGGCTTCACACAAACATAGCACACACTATCCTCATCCTAACAATGCAAGTTGTAGTGACAACAGCAGAACTTGTTCTACAGATTAAGAATGTGTTTGGTTGCATATACACATACGCACACACACAGACACCCCGCTGTAAGGAGGTGGCAAAGACGACTATCATATGTGAGTTAAGGAGCACAAGAGATTCAGTCAACACAACTGCCCTACAGTAAAGGCAATGGAGTTTAAAATGACTTTCAAAAGGATAGGAAAAATCCAGACAAACAAACGGATTATATAAAAAAAAATATTAACCAATCTGTGAGATTAATAAATAAGGAAGGAAAGAAAAATAATCTGTGCAAAACCTAAGGATTTGGCTTCCAGACCACACTTTGACATATAAGCAAAGCCAAGGCATTTTGATCCTAGCAGGCCAATAATATGGCTGGTTTTTAAGTTTGGTTGTTTGGTGTTTTTTTTTTTTTATTTTGTTTGTTTTTCTTGCTGTAATGATTCAGGACTTTGCATTCTTTAAGATAAGGTCTGGCCTCCAAAATTGTAAGACAGGCTCCTCTTCAATCTGCTACATACATACTCTTTCTATACTCCATTTACCCACCTCCAAATAACTTGAACGGCAGACAAGAGTCTAGTTATCTAAAAAAAGCATCATGAGCAGAGAAGATTCAACTAATTCTTTTCTTTCATCATCTGCCTTTCCTCTTGTATGGTTAGTTACAAGAAAACCAGGAAGAAAAGAGTAAAAATGTTTTGTATGTACNACAACAAAAACACAAACCCCATAAAACCCCACCAACCAAACAGAACGACTCTCTCATTGATTCTAAGCATACATAGCTAGAAGAAACCCATTGGCTGGCATAATCTGTTTGGAGACAGTGATGTTGGGAATTGGACTCTCTTCTTTGTCTTAGAGATCTTTCATGCTGGAACTCTTGTGTAATAGCAGGAAGAGGAGAGAGGAAAGATTGACAGAAGAAAAAAACCTTGAAAATAAGTATTTTTGTTCCAGTACAAGAGACTATATTTTCACTTTTTTGTTTTGCCCCCAAATGCCAAATTTCTGGCATGACTAATTTCTCTAGTTCTTGGACAGATACATACGAAACTACGAAATGTAAAGATAAAATACCTCAAACCAGGACATCATCTCATGCATATCAACAGGTGGGCACAGTTGTGCTGTAACAATGTTACTTATACAGGCAAAAGAGGTGGAGATGAGCTTAAATTTGCAGAACAATTACTGCTTGCAGAGGCATTGGTGAAACAGCCCCCAGAAAAACCCTTTCTTAAATATGTTACTACAGAGGCGCCACCAGTGTTGCTGATGTGCTCAGTTTTTGGCCAGTGATGAGTCCATTGAAGCTGGCTGGAACTGGCTGTGTCTGACATAGGGCAGCTCTTTGTCTCTTGTCAGAGGCCACCCTTGCACCCCTGCTGCCAGGACCTTGCCACCTACCGCCAGTAGACCAGAAGGGACACCATGGGAATTTTTGTTCCTCGGTTCTGCCTTTTCTTTACAAACGGCTTCCATATCTCCCTTTCCCACAGCAGAAATTCATCTTTCTAGCAATCTTTACATGCTACTCATGCCAAGAAATACCAGTATCTTGGACCTCTGTAGTCCTATTTACCTCTCCTAAATCATTACAACCAAAAGTGTAATTTTATATTTGGTGCAATCCTGTCCTGACATTCTTAAACCTACCTTATATCCACATAGCGTGGACAGCAAAAATTTATGGACAAAAAAAAAATTTTAAAAAGAATCTGTACTAATTAATTTTGAACAGATGAAAATTTTTGTGGTATCCCAAACAACTCACAAGTCATATATGTGACTGAACTGGTTTAAATTCAACTGGTTCAAGGCTGTATGTTGTCATGGCCCAGATATCCCTGGAAGAATCCGCACAGTATCGTAGAAAGGCAGTAAGGTTTAAACGTCTGCCTATAAAGTAGAGGCTGGCTTAGCTGACACCAAGTAAATGCCATCAAGAAATTGAAAGCTGACATTTGGGAAAATGTTGCTGTGCAGACTGAATTAGGGAGGTAGCAGTACAAAGATTTGAATAAAGGCTTGATAGCTTTGGTAAGTCTGATTTACACTGTCAGTATGCAACAAGAAAGTGACAGTTAATAATTAATCTTTCATCTCTTCTCTCATATTTATATGAAAGATGTCTTTTATTCTGCTTTTTAATTGTCAGGAAAGCACACTGCCTGCCTATTTCTTTCTTTTTTTTTTTTTT
>VZSZ01011375.1:120283-190280 GCA_013398815.1 Ibidorhyncha struthersii | reverse complement strand
CCAACCCTGACTATTCTGTGATTCTGTGATTCTGTGACAGTGTTCTGGTACCATAGACATACCTCTAGCTCAAAACCTTTCCTAGTGTAGTTGTCTGGCCTACAAACACATATAATTTTGCTTCTGTTCTGTTAGAGAACAAGAAGGAGTTAACCCAAGTACTGCCATCATCATAAATACAACTTCGACAGGGAGGCAGCTAAGTCACTAATCCGTTCTGAATTCAGCCTGGTGATGCAGAGAGAAAAGAGTGTGTGGCCAAGAAGAAAAACACTGTGTGTATCAAAACACACACGAAGAAAATTAGCTTGAGAATGGGAGATGCTGAACATAAAGAGAAGAAAGCAAGAGAACAGAACCAAAGATAATAAAAATAAACAGCCACAGCCAGACTCAGATGCTCTCTCTCCCATTAGAGATGACTTAACCAACATGTGTTGCCTCACTGGAAAGGTATGCAGGCAGGTGTGTCTCAGGATCAGTCCAAATGCGGCTTGTTGTTCTATCCAAGGTGAACATTAAAATATAGAAGTGAATAACTCTATTTTGTACCTGAATTAGTAATTGCAAGGGACTGATTCCAACACGCCTTAGGGATTTAGCCATGAAAATCCCACTGACCTTCAGTAGTGCTTATGCACCTACATTCCTTAGGCGCTTTAGAAAATCTATGTGTATGTACTGGGCTCAAGGGAGAAGTCCACTGCTATTATCATAATGTGACTATGATTTTAAGATCCCGTAATGTACTCAATTTTATACAAATTTACACAGTAGTATTTGTCAGGTCAGGGTTGTTGCCATCAAAGCATAAAGTTCAAATGGGTGCGAATTACTGAGACTTAACATTGTACTTTGAATTATGTCTTTTTATACTTACATGAGAGTGTCCTTTCTGAGTCACATCTGGTTTTTGTGCTGTTTACAAACTGCTCTAAAAAGCTGAGCTGAGAATATTTGCAGTTAGTTCAGTATGTCAAACAGAGGAATAGAATTTAGCTCTATTCTTAAACCATGATTATTTATGTAGCTGGCATGTTGGCCAACAAAAAGAATGAAAGCTGACGGGCATGAAAATAACCAGTCTGCTTGTACATGAGTCTTGCTTGCAGTGGTCCCAGCAGGAGCTTGAAGAGGACTGTGTAAATTGTGAAACAAAGGGTGCATAGTTAACGCACGCCAGAGATGACCATTTGTGGGGCTACTTAACGCTACAAATCCCACATGGTGGTGAGGCTGTGAAAGGGCAGAAAGAACTCAGGAAGCTACAGAAGCGTGTGTGTGTCCATGCTTTGGGAATATATGACTGTTGGCACTGAGTGTGGGCTGGTGCACCAAGTTATCAGTTTAACCTAAAAATGCAGAATAACTATAAGAAGACATGTAGCTGTCTGGATTATGCACACCCAAAGATAAATTAAGGGAAGATTAAATGCAAAACAAATTACAGCTGTGAAATGAGGTAATCAGACGTGTGAATGTGTCAGTATTGCGACAGCCACATGTCTTAATCTGATGCTTAGAAGCATACCCATTGGAACATGTACTGTGAGAACTATTACATGATCACATATAATGGTTTTTCACGAGGTGCCTACCTCGTTTATCGAATGACATGGACAGAGATTTCTGGATGTGACAGACGATCAATAATTAGTTTTAACCTTGTTTTCTTAAGAGATGAATCTTTTGTTATTTTCTGCTGGCCAGGCCGCTCTCTAATGACTTTAAATCTTTTGGACAATCTAATCTAAACTTGACACAGGAAGGAGGGGATAGTGTGTGTCCTCAGAACCTCACTAAGTCAGATCAACCAGTATATTAGACATCAGAGAATCACTCGCTCAGAGTGAAGCAGGTTCAGTTAATAATGCATTTCACAGTCTGTTTGGTTTTGTCACTTATAGTGCTCCTCATGCACAGTCCCAGCAGCAGGCATACACCAGATAAGGAATCTCTGCAGTGCCATGGACTTTCTTCTGGCAACTGCTGCTCTATCAACTGAGTACCTTGCAAATACAAAGTAAGCTTTACAATGATAAAAGGAAAGATAAGCGTTGTTATCTGCATGCTGTTGAAGAGGATCTAAACATACAGTGCCACCGATTTTGGGTCTTTCAATAGTTATTTCTATAAAACAGGACACAACTAGTTTTTTTTCTGATGTGCCAAGCACTGGCCATTCTCTGACAGAGCTGAGTCAAGTGAGAACCACTGACAGGACCATCCATCCCGTGGACTCGGAGATGCAAGTCTCACAGTACTGCTCTTTTGTCCTACTGTGTTGTATGAGTGTGTCTCTGCCAGAACATGTGCTGTTTTGTGTGACTTGCCTCACTCCTTGTAAACCTATTTGACTCTACATAATGCAGTGGACTCAGCTGAGGCTGGAAACTGAAGAAATAGGGAATATATTACTGCATTTTCAACACAGAGTGGAAATTGTGGAAAGGTGAGAATTTTGGCACTGAAAGCATGAAGAACAGCTTACTCCACTTAATAGCAAGCTACAATGAGAAGCAGTTTGTCCGCTGTCAGTATCTTACAGTGTCTCTTGCTCTCCCTCCCATCCACCTTTCTCGAACTCACATTCCTGAAGCCCTGCAAACTCCTCGTCTTCCAAGATCCATCTCACAATGCCAAGGTAGGTTGATGGAGTAAAGCAGAATTTTGTCCTTTGACACCTGTGTTTCTCTTATCTTCTTTTCTTCTTTTTTTTTTTTTCCTTTTCCCCATGGAAAAGAATCTTTGTGGCAAATATTTCTCAAGCTTCTCTAATAGGCTTATCTAAAGGGGAAAGGAAAAAGGAATAAAACAGACAAAGCATGAAAACTTTTGCAAAGAGGAAACCAGGAGGGTATTTATTACAGTAAAAATGTGGTAGGATGAACAAAAGGATCACTCTGGAACACCTTGCTGGTATGGCCATCTCCTTGATGTTGGAGGTTATTAATTTGTGGAAGATTTTATGGGATCAGGATACCAAAGATTTCTCATATTTTGCTTACTTCTATTAAACTTGTCAGCTCAAAATTACCAAGATTTATGAAGTAATTTCTAATTGGTCTAATTCGCTTAAATATACCATAGGGTCATCGATAAAACCTACGAAAAGATGTATAATATAGAAAAACTTGATCCAAATAGGCAGTTGGAAGCTGCAGTATGAAGCTTATCTGTCCAGTTCCTTATACAGGAAACCTTCTGCTATATGATTCTTTTCATTGCCTATACAGCATTCTGTCACATACAGACTCAAATCAGCAACTTTGTATAAAGTATAACTCTGTATAAAGTGGAAAAAAGGAGAAAGAAGACTGCAAATATTTTGCTAATATGGTGATGAAACTGAAACTCTTCTTATAAAGCTGATACTGAGCTATTTTAGGTTTTAGATATACATAATATTATGCAGTCAAAATGAAGGTGCCTCATCCCATATTGCAGTGCTCTTGATATAAATAAAATTTATGTGCAATATTTTATTCAATTTCATAAAATTAATTCAAGGGCAAAACTGCATGATCTTGTATGGCAACATAACTTTGTATTCATGGCTGATTTTTTCCCCTCAACACAGAAAAATAATGTGGGTTGATGCAGTGTCCTAACACAATAGGGGCTAATGAATAGAGCTTGCTGCACTCAAGAGACTGCAGTTCAATTACTAGTGGTGCCAATCAAGTCAGAAATATTAACCATGGTAACAGCAGATTTGAGTTGTGTGGAAAGAGGCAGTGGCTTCTTGGGGAAGATCGCCTCTTGGGAGGGAAGGGGATGCTCACAGCAAGAGTTGCAGAAGGCTGGAGAATGCTTCTTTGTGGCAAAGGAGAGCAATACTCAGCTCATGCGACAGGGAACTTTGTGCTGTTTGTGTATGTTTTTGTTGCAAGTGCACTTGAGAGGTCATAACTAGTAAGTGTGACTGACTACGGGGCCCATACCACGTGCATAACTTATAGAATGGTATTTCCTATGTATAAGTGTATGTGTGTGTAAGTGTAAGTATGTATTAGTTAATCATGTGAAAGATAGATTTCAATGCAGATTAGGTCCTAAGCAGAAGTAAAATGTTGCTGAAGTTATTGTGACTGGGCTGAATTACACCGATCGAGCTGTAGCCTTTTATGAGGATTTACTTAATATAGTGCATTTGTTCTGCTGGCTGATGATCAGAGTGAGAATCCCTTGATTTGATACAATGGCAGTGTTATGTATTAGTAGCATGAACAGGAAGCAGCTGGCGTCCTGTTCAGAAAACAATCTCAGTTTTTATTGCGGAGAACAATATTGAAAAACAGTGTGTGTGTGTGAGAGGCCTAATCCTTAAAAATGCGGGAGTTTGGATACTGTCCCTTTTCATTGACTAGTCACTTCTGGACTAAATCTAGATTTGTCTCTTTTCACAGAAAGCTGTTCTGGTGTCAGTCCTTTGGAATACACAGAAAACCAGCTAGAGCCCCAAAATGGCTATTTTGCACCTGCCTGCTGCCTCTCCTTCTGTTCCAGCTGGTGAGTGTGCTCAGTTGTGGAGTGCTTTTCCCTTTCTCTTATTCATGAAGAGATGGCACATCTTTTTGGTCAACATCACTGAAACATTTCCTATTCTTCATCTTGGATGCCATTAAAAAAGCCAGCTGTTAGGGATGGTTACTGTGTTGTGGTAGCTCAGCTCCGTTGCTAACTCAAACTTCTGTAAAAAATGTAAGGATGGGTTTCTTAACAACTGAAGAGTAAGAGCAGCCTGTAAGAGAATTTGAATGTGTCTGCAAAGCTGGTGAAAATAATGTGTATTCAATACTTTTTTTCTGAGGATTTTGGAATGTGCAGTAACTCTCATGATGTCCCTGTAGAGCAAACAAGTGTAGTGCCAAGACAGGGCAGCTGGATCACAGAAGTTCCTCTTGTATAGTTCAGGCATCCCTGTCTAGTCTTATAACCTTAGGCCCCTCTTATAGTCCAACAGTATGCAATCAGTGGCCATGTTTCACCTCAGCCATCTCAAAACCTGAGAAAAAACTCAAAAACTGAGGCTGTGTCCTGGCTGCCAGGAGGTTGAATTGTAATTCCATTTTTAACACTATTGTCTATTTGACCTGAGACAGGGTCACTTTCCATCATTACATCCTTTTTACCCCTCTTCCTCCTCCCATGCTTTGTTTTTCTTGTGTATAGAACATTTATTCAGCCTGGGAGACAGTCCCCCTTTTCTCCTAATGAAGACTGAATCCCAGTGTCTTACTCACAGTAGAAAACGTGAGCCATCTGGTTAAGATATCCTGGTAAAAATGCTCTTAAGTCATTGCTGTTTCAATTGCATAAGTGACTTAATCAGTGGAGGAGGAGGAGGATGATAAGCCACTTGTCATGCAATGCCCTAACCACTGGGCTAACCTGGGATTTACTCACTGGATTGACGAATAACCAATTATGGTGAAATACCACCAGAAACAGGTCGAGGAAGCTAGTGCTTAGGTTGATTGACAGTCTGTTAAGACATGTGCTTGAAAAATGCAAGAACCGCATTCAGGTCTTGTTATGACTAGTTCAGAACAGTGCCTGAAGTCAAGGTAGTCTACAGGCTCAGTAGCCATTAGGCTACTGGGCTATTTTCTTGTCAGCTCAAGGAATATTAAAATGACAGTGAAGAGTGGCTGAATACTCTGAATACTTAATTCAATGTCTAGGGCATTCTCTTTGGAGAAAAGTGGTTTTGGGTTCAGATTGTGTTTAGTGAAGGACAGAACTGAACCAGTCTCACGTGTGTGGGCAAAGCTGTAATTACCAGAAGAGAGTATGAAGCCAGAGTGATAGATAGCAGCATTATCAGCATGTAGCTCTCAGACCCTTATTCCACTTGTTCCGTTGAAACCCAGAAATAATTCTGGGATTACTGAAATTATACTTTTTGGCAAATGCTGCATATTATTTCACTTGACCTTGATTTTTCATGTAATCAGCCCACAGCACCTATCGAGTTGCTAGTAATGGCTGCTTTAGTAGGCAATGCGTGAAAATACAGGAAACAAAAAATTGGAAACTATGCACCCTAAATTGCATCCTTGGCTCTGTTGGCTTCAGTGGAACATGATGGGTTATCCAAGATCTTCATTCCTTTACTTTCTTTTCTTCTCCTTCTCTAATGAGTCTTTATCAAATAATCTCAGCCATTTTGGCAGACCCATAATTGCACTATTTTCTACAGTAAAAGTTGCTAATAATTGGTAAATGAAAAGGCACCATCTCCAAATTTTTCTTCTTTCCCTCCAACAAATGCAGTTAAAATAGCTGTTTTTTTTTATTCCTTCCCCCTCACCTGAGTGGAAGTGTAGGAAAGGAAATCTGTTTAATTTTCATTCTCATGCTTTCCTGATTCACCTGGCTGCTCTTGGGAATTTAAAGGAAAACAGTTCAATAAGGCAGAGAAAAATTACAACCCAAGTTTTATGCAATGTTTTAGGATAAATGAGATTCCACTGTTGTTATCCCTCACCATGGCCTCTCCTAAGCTCCTGTCTGCCATATGAAGAAATGTGCTCTCTTACTAGCAAAGTATTTGTGGTAGAATATGGATTTAATAACAGTCTAAATTTTATTTCTGACCTAATAACTAACGTTAGTTGAATAATATTCAGGCCACATCTACTAACAACAGTATATCCTTTGTTTTTAACAACATTGCACTCTCTATAAAGAAAGAAAATATCTCCATAACAAACAAAAAATCCCAACAGGCCAATCAAACAAATAAAAATTGAGGGCCTTGTGTCTAGTATAAGCCTCATAAATTGTTCTTCATGTTTTCTTCTTATTTAGAAGGGTTAGGACAATAGTTTCCCTTCAGAAAATGTTTGCCATCAAAGAATACGAGCCACTCAGTTATTTCCATGACTGAAGCCACAATTCATGATGTCGAATATGATTTCACTGGGCCTTTTAAATGATTGCAGGTTACAAGCTATCAATAATGCACATCCTTGTAAAAAGCACAGACCCACTTTGGCTTTTTCTTTTGCGCGACATGAGGTTTCTCACTGTCTTTTGTGTCTGAGTAGTCATTTACAACAGAGTCATGCTAGAATGGCAGCAATATGCTGTGCTTGGTGGAAATATGCAGGATGTGTTTGGAGCTAAGTCATTCTTTTATCAGGTGAAAGTGAGTTCTGCGATATAAACAGAAAAGAACATGAGCTTCACAGAGATGATAAACCATAAGCTCAGAGTTTGGTGGAGCCTGGCCTTCAGCTGGCATAAAAAGGAAAAAATTACTGTCTTGAAATCAGCATAAAGAGCTGAAGCGAACATGAGGCAGAAGCAGATTAGAAATGTGTGGAAATGGGAATTACCTTACTGCTGTGACAGTAATTTACCTGCCCTGTGGGTACCCTAGGAAAATAGGATGTCCGAGCCCCATGGGAAGCTGCAAGTCTCTAAGAGGGCAAAGCAGGGTGTCTACTTGAGGCATGAGTGGGAAAAACTATGGGCTGCCTTTATCTTACCCCTCAGCTTTCAGCTGAAATGCTTTCCACTCCAGTAGAAGCCCCTTATTTTATCAGGCTTAGTGTTCTCTTATGTCTTTATCTGACCAGTTGTGGAGATGACAGAGACTTTTATGTCCAGTCTACTGCAGAGGAACTGGGAACAGAAGAGGTGACACTAAAGCCAAGAGGAGGAAAACAGTACAGCAGACAAAGAGCAGCCAATACATATCAGGAATTTGAAGAAGAAGATACCAAATGCTTCCATTACCAAGGTAATCATATACATTAACACAAGTTTTAACACCATAGTCTTTCCAATTCAATAGCTAAGAATGGAATATAAAAGGTAGTGAATGGGATAACAGAAAGCAGATCTCAGTGCAATGAGTAAATGCAATCAGAGATCCATGTGTATGTAGATCTTCCTTAAACAGACTATAACCTTGTCAGCAAAGAGATGATTCCTCAGTGCTATTATCCTGCTGAATACAAGGAGTTAGTCAGGCTGTTATTTTGTGATGCGCTTGACTTGCTGTTGATCTTTCCAAAAGAATAGAACTGTGAACTAGACCTCAGAATCACTCAAGAAGAGTGGTTTAAAGACTTGTAGAGGTGCATACATACTAAAGTGTTGTAAATGGCAGAGGAATTATTCCATTTTTAGAAAAGAAATGTGGCTGCCATTATTATTGTTTGTATAACAGTCCTGCAGTTTCTTCACAATTGGTACAGATGTGTTCAATTTCAGTCGTTTGTTCTGTCAGTTTTTCTGATACACGGTACATCATTTTCTTTAAGATGCCTAAATGGTGGTGATTAGTTGTGTGTGATAAATGGACAAGGAAGCTTTACTTTAAAAGGAAGAATTCTATATGTGTTCTATATGTGAAAGTAAAACATAGACTCTTTGTTGTAAATTATATGTTGCTGTAGTTCCTGCTTCATGTTATGTTGAAGCACCACAGCCCAAACAACATTCAACATGTGCGTGGCCGTAAGATATTAAAGTAGAAGCAGAAAGCCATACATCAGAGTGTCAACATCAGTAACACCCAGTCAGTTAATCTCTAGCAGCCTCTGGTACATGTTAAATTACCCTGGAAGTATGTGTGCAGTCTGTCTCTTTCAGCAGGAAGTCGATATAAGTATGAGCTTTCTGATGTAAAAAGAGAAAATAGGGACTGTACCTTAAAAGCACTAGCAATGATGCTGGAAAGCTTCAGCTCATTTCGTTTGCTGAGTTTAAAGTGGTGGCTGTTGAAATGTTAAGCTCTGCCATCTCTTAGTGACTCTGCAAAGGAAGAGTAAACCATGATATAGTTTTCGTGTCCTTCGGTGTCCAAGGACCTGGCTATGAAGAGCAGCTGATCACCGATCTATTCAGACTGGAATATCAGAAGGTTAGAGGGACTTTGGCATCACATTCTCAGTCAGTACAACAGAGCTGGTCTAGGGACGTAAATGGCTGTTAGATGCATGTGCTTAACAATTCCTCATTTCCATTCTGAAGGGTGTCCTATAGTAACAAGCACTATGAGAACAATTATAGCTTGTAGATGATTTTGGTGGTGACGCTCTGTAGGTTAACATGTTGAAATATTTCTACTCTGTGCCTATGGAACTGCAAAAGTGACCCATAGAATGGATAAATAAAGAGAGAAGCCAAACTTTGACTGGCTATATTCAGTAACGAAAGGTGGGTAAGTTCCATCAAGAATTCTGAAGATTGGTACAGGACTTGTATGTCTCTCCTTGGCTTGCTTTGCCTTGCTTTGCTTTCCTTTCCACCAAGAAACCAAGCAATTTAGCAGAGGATGGAATCACAGGATCTAGACTGGAATCACAAAATCTGAGCAAGAGACATGTCTGTATGCATAGGGCCAGACTAAAATTTATCCCATTAAACAACGCAGGCTCAGAAGTTGAGAGAAGGTGACAAGAAACAAGCCTCCCACTCCTACCTCTCCCAGGGGTTTTCAATGTCTTGAAATAAATGGAGAAGCATCCCAGGACATGTAAGCAACCAGCCTGGTGCTTCCCAAGAACAAAAAAATCTAACATTGCTTCTCCTTAGATGAAGTTGGTGAGAAATTAAGCAATATGATCTACTGTTATCTAGGTGGCTGTTTCCTCTGACAGCTGATTCCAGGATGTAGATGATGAGAAGCAAATGTCACAGTTCTGTGTACAATAGATCAGGAGTTTTGTATTCATCAATGACCCGTGGTCAATCAAAGAATTCATGGGAGGTGGTCTGCAGATGAAGTCTGGAACTATATTAAGAATTATTTTCAGTATTACCTTCGAGTAGAAGTTAGATCGTAAGAGTGCAGAGTATTTTTGATTAATTTGAATGACAGCAATGATTCATTGGCCCTAAATGTTTGGGAACCAGCTGCTGAAAGACAGTATGTCCCAAAGAAGTGCTGCTGTCTGCATCTAGAAAATGACTGAGACAGTTAAGAATTTGTGCTGGTTTGGGTTAAAAAGCTCATGAGTTAAAGAAATTGGAAGAAGGGAAGGCTTTGTATCAGGATTTCTGGTTGTGGAAGTAAAGCGAAAGAGAGTTAGAAATACAGCAAACAAGGATGAAATCCCCTGTTTGAGGAACTGAATACTACTACTACTATGTCTTCTTGGAAAAATTATGTCACCTTTGGAATCCAGGCAATTAGTCAGCTTTTCTGGCATTGTGATACTATTTCAGTCACATTATTTTTTGGGAATGAGCTAGATTTATGGTGTCAGCATCCAACTTCTAGAACAACTAGCAGAATATTCATATGTGACTTCCTTTTCTCCTTTTCTTTCTCAGAAATGTCAACATTTCCCTAGATTAAGTTGTTTATGCACAATGAAACTTGTTCAATATTCTTGTATACCTTTGTGCTTGCGACAGAAGCCACTGTGAGGCTCCACTGAAATGGTAGATACACATGTGGAGTTAGTACTGAAGAACACCCACAATTACAGCTACCTGGGCTTCACACTTAAGAAGAGAGACATCCACCAGGAAGGAAGAGATGACACTGCAGGAAAAAAAACCCAACATTCTTGTCCCCTTTTTTAAAAGGGTAGATGATAGAAATCATGTTGGTAAGCAGTTCCTCCAACAGCTTTATTAATATGATTTTTTTGTTCTCGTAGCCATGAAGAAAGGTTAATCAACCAAGCCTTAGAGATGGAGGTTTTCACTATGGCAGTGAATAGGGATTGTGTGCCCCTTTCCTTCAGCCTTCTAAAACTCTCTCTCTCTCTCTCTCTCTCTCTCTCTATGTTATTATTATAACAAAAAATACATCTAATACATTCAGCGTTTTTGATAAGCCAAGTTGAGGTTTAAAATGAGTCATTCCTTACAATTAGAGACAATAAAAAGGTATGTAGAATGATAAAACTACTGTGCACACCACTTTAATCTGGCTTCATGAAAGACATGTTTGCCTTGCTAAACACTTAACTCTGTTGACAGTGGAGTTGAGATGCCTTGCAATCAGGCATTATTTGATCAGGCAGTTCTTGTTGTACTGTACATAGCTAGAGAGTTGCTTTAAATACAATAAATAAAAGTAAAATCTTACACAAGGCAGCACAGCTTAGTAATTGCTGTTTTGGAGCTCACGTCGCTGCAGTTATTTAGCTCAGCATTTCATCTCCAGCTGCAGCACAATTTTTGCCAAATATAGATAAATGAAGTTAAAGTTATTGGCAACGACTAGTTCTGTATCCCTGTTTCGAGTTCATAGATTTCATAGGAAAGGCCTTCCTTTATTTTTATAGCAAGCAATTGTTTTGAACTCCGAACTTCTTCACGTTCCAGTACAACACACTGCTTTCAGTTCTACTTTATCAGGCAGATACTGTTAAACAGAGAGAATGAGTGGGTTCCCTGTTTGAGAAATGCACCACATGAAATGTGAGGGAGGAACAAGCTCAGAAACTGAACCTCACTCAGCATATTTTAGGGGTTTAATGCAATCTTGATACTGAATTTGCCGAGAGTGCCTTTCAGCATGGGATGTCTAATTCTACAAAGTACTAATTTCATTACTTTCTACGTAGTACGAGATGACCTGGTAGCATGGTCTGCTGTAGACCGTCCCTCTCACTACAAACTATGTTTTTGGTTTCTTTAGACCTTCTTTAGAGAACAACTCCTTCCATCCAAATTTAACAAGCGAGACAATACAAATACATGTACAAGATAGATACATAATATTGAACACGTTCTAGGTCACTATAGAAACTTTTATTATTAAATAAACTCAAGAATTGTAGAATTTAGAAATATACTCATATTTCTTCAGATTTGTTCAATTCTGTTTTCTTCTCACTCTTGCAAACACATTGGATTGTCACTTTTACAGCTCTCTGTGTTTATCTGTAAACAAACAAAGAGGGTCAGAAAATGCTGTTGTTTCCCTCTGACCCACCTGGCTGCTTTTCCTTTGATCTACGATCCCTGCTGTTAAAAGGCAACCAGAAATGTCTTACTCTCCAGAAAGCAAACTCATGGAGCTTTTATTTTGAATGGCTATGCATGGCAAAACACATCTCAAGAACTGCTGCGAAATAGTCTTGATATGGAAAGGAGAAAGCACTTCCTTCTTTATGTCCAAACACTAACCTAGAGTTTCTTTCCACAGAGTTTTCATATTAAAAGCATGTGCAAATCTTTTGTCATTTGCTACTTTTGCTGTGATAACTTCACTTGGGACCATAGCTTTAGAAGCAGTAAACTCTAAAATTACATTGGGAAGATGTCAGAAGTTTGCCAGTGAGATTTCAAATGGAAACCATATTTTCAGAATTAGGAGGAAAGTATTTTTTTTGCCTGTGAAATTTGCTTGATTCATGCAGAGTGACTGGTTTCAGCCAAAGAAAAGGCTTCTCCTTTTTGTGATTTCTCACCAGCTTTACCAGCACTGTTAGTTTCACTTCACTGACCCTATGTCACTCTTTTTTCCAAATAAAACTTGGGAGGTTCGATGAAGTTATAGGCTTTTAATTAAAAAAAAAAAAAAAACAAAAACCACAAAATCCCCCAAAACACCTAACAAAATAATTGCTATTGATCACACAGCAGCAAATGAAAAACGGATACTTGAATTTGCCTGCATCTTGTGGAAGAGGGCAAATATATTTCTTTAGCTAACACGGAATGATTTTCAGTAGATGTAATGAAATGATCCACTTCTCAGATTGCGCTCTTTTTGATATTACTTTAGAAAAGTTCAGCTAAGAGCGTCTCCTAGCTCTTTTGAAATTCATGGGGTCTCACAATGTAGGGTGTATAACTTCTTCCTATGCTACATAGTATTTGCTCTTATACTGGACTTTTTCGTTGAAACAGCTGAAGCATATTACAAGTAGAGCTTATTAGGAACGATGGGGTTCTTCATACAAGAAATGTTGGTGAAAACAATATTTTTCACTTTGAAAATATTTGTATTACAAAAATAAAACTTTTTTAAAAAAAGAACATCTTTTTCCTTGAAGGCTGTCTTATGGGAAAAAGGTACTGTTTCCGATAGAGAAAAAGAAAAATATTACTGTTTCACTGAAAGGTTATAGCACAGCAATAGATTTCCAACAAAAAAATCAGGATTATCTTAATTAAGACCACTATTTAAGCCTTACGTTCTCCCTGTAACTGCTGAATGATATGTATTTTACAAAGGAATAGACAGAGATGTTACTAATTCTTCAGGTTTATAAGGTGAATTGGTGCAGTCACAACAGAACTGTAGGTTTTACATCCCTATCTCCCGTTCACAGTACTAAAACAGCTGAAAATAGTACTTTACCATATGAAGAAGAGAAACTGGAGCTTTTTCCAATATGATTCTCCTTTCTCATGAGAGCAACAAGTAATAGCAAATAACAGTTTTGATGTTCCAGCCAGTTTCTATAGGATTGTTATTCCTGTTATTACTGTTGGTGAAACTTTTCACTGGTGGATTCAGAAAACATTTTTCTGAACATTTTATACCAGTATAACTTCAACAAATGCAGCTATCCCTACCTTATATCAATAAATGAGGTAGATAGGGATCAGGCTCACTGCTCTATATTGAAGAGGAGATATTTCTAAGGGTTGGATGAGTATCTCTGGTTCCTACTGCCTCTCATGGGTTGAAGTTGACTCCCTCAGATAACTCTACTTTCTCATGGGTACTCATAGATGTCATTGCCCATGTGGTTCAGAATGTATTTTCGAATATCTGAATCTAGGTGGCTTTTGCTGAGGAGCACATCAGGCCATGCTCCCTATGTCTCTGTCGAAACCTGTGTATGGCCAAGTCCATTTTGGTGCCCTGTGCTCTGAGGGTGAAGTTACTGGTTTCACAGTCAAATGTAACCATTTCTCATTCTGGCTATTTTCCTCATAATTAATCAACCTGACTAGAAGGCTAATCTGGTCTCATCAGCTACATAGCTGCAAAAGCAGAGAGAAAAAACAGAGCCTTTCTGATATGGTGGCTGCATTCCTTCTGTATATCCCTCCCGGAGAGCGGTTTACCACAGGGTCTCCTGTTTGTACATATAGGGCTGCCCTCCCCCTTTGAGCAACATAACAGCATCATGATGTGAAAATGAAGCAAAAAACTCCTAGGAATGTTCCTCTCCAAAGCACACGTGCACATACAGATGCACACGAGCGAGCTCATTTACACACTCAGGCAAATGCAGGCATCTGCATGCACACAAACTCACGCCCTGTCGCATTTGGCTCAATAGCCAGCACGGTTAAATAATGTCAATAGCAGAAAGTCTTACAGTGCTGACACTTCCTCTGGCTGTAAAATATTTACTGTTCCTTTAAAACTGTGAATAAAAAAAAGGTCAGTCTGTATACCGAACAAGGAGTAAAAAAAAATAAAAAATCCTTTTTTTATTAGAAAACACTTGAAACTTATCATGTGCAGCAGATGGGAGTAGAAAATGCAGCTTGAAGACAGTTATATAAATATATCCTTGATGTCTGTTTTGCTTTTCAATTTGCAGTGAAAAGTACAAAGGTAGAGTAGAGCGCCAGTCAGGGCTGCACTGTGTCTCTTGATATCCATTCCAGATGTTGGCTAGACTTCGTGGAGCCAGGCTTATGGCACTGAGGCTGGAGCTAGTTGTCTTTTCCTCCAGGTGTGATGCTTCATGCTGATCCCCCCACATGCTAGCCTGTCTTATCCAAACACACTAAGCTCTGTGACAGGCATCTACCACCTTTTTGACCAAAATTCACCTCCCTTCCCCCCCACCTCCACGCTTTCCACCCACCCCAACTTCTTTCAGCTTGATGGGCTCTGCAGACAAGCCCACTTGTCCCTGCCTATCATTCTGTCACTTCAAAAGCAAGTCCCCCTAAAAAAATGAGCTCTGACGTGGTTCTCAAATAATGCTAGTCAGTTAGTAGCTGCTTTGAATATTCCTCTTTGTGTTTTGAGAGTGTCTGGAGGTACTATTTGACACCGAGTATGTCTGCCAAGCCTCTAATGGTAGTTCTCTGTTTGTGCATGCTTGTAAAGGATTTTACACTGTAATATTTTAACTCCCTGATTAAACATTGCTAAGCACAGAAGTATATCATAAATCTTGCAGGCGCCAACTCCATTTATCTGAATGTTAGTTACTGTCTACGGTGGGTAAACAAATTACAGCACAGTTTATTACAATATATGGGGCCACGATGTAGCTCTATTAATATCTTGTACCCCCTGGAAATATATTGTTGGCTCACAGTCTGAATTTTCTCTCCTGAACAATTAAAAACAAATTCTGAATGGAGGGTGGGAGGGTGCGTGTAAGAGGGAGGGGGAAGCATCAGGCACTTTCAAGGGGAAACTTGCTGGGAGTAACAATAATGAGCTGCAATATCAAATTACTACTATCCTGGGTTTGAGGTCAGTACATATTGAGCTAGTTGTAAGATATTAAAGTAGAAACTTTTCTAGTTTGGAATGCATTAATGCTGCTAAAGCTGCCAGCAAAACAGCTAGAAAGCGTTTGAGTTGGAGAGGGCAGAAACAAAGGAGAATGTTAACAAGCGAGAGCATCGGAGCCTCATCCCTTCCCAGCTACACGCAGCACGTTTGCAGAGATCATTCTCATTAACACTAGCAGGTTTGAGGCGCACAGATTCTCCACTTGTTGATAGGAGGTGAGCACTAGAGAAGCTGGAATATGTCTGGAGCCATCTACAAAAATAAATAGTCACTTTTACTTTTTTGTCAGTTTTCTTAGCCTTCGCAAATAAGCCCGGTTATGTGTATTTATTACAATCAATGGAAGCTCTGTCTTCACAGACATTTCTTAAAGTGCAGAATAAATGACTGATTAAAGTAGGAAATTAAACCTTTAGCAATTCTACAGGGAGGCTTTTGGGAGGATTAGTTTAACCTCATTTGAGATGGTTTGTAATATGTTTCAACACAGAAACAGGAGCAAAGAAAGAAGTGCTATAAGTTTTAAGAAAATTCATGGCAACTATTAAAATTAATTAAACTACTAAAAAAACTGGAACGGGATCACGATTGAAATAGTATGTGTAAACCCCTGTTTACTTTTGATGTTATTAAAGCATCGCTGCTGCTTGTCCTGGTGCACAGAGTTGTGGCTCATAGGCTGGTTATATTAGTGGAGCTATACCAGTTGGAGATTACTTACGGTGGTACAATCTTGATGGTAAAATAAAACAAAGTAAGTTGCTCCCCTAATTCTGCACTAATGCCTGAACGGGGGCTTGCACTGCAATCTCTGATACAAGCTGACAACCCTGACATCACGTTCAGTGGGAGCAGGCACTGCTAGTTGCTGTCTGCCTTCCTGGAAACCACAAAATGCCAACATTTTACAGACTGGAAAAGAGCTCATTACTTGCTGGGGCAGGGCAGGATAAAGTCCCGATGTTCTTAGCTGGACTCCAGTGGCCAATAACACAAACACCATCCTTCATAAAAGCAATTGGGGCTTGGTAAAAATAGAAATCCAAAAATTTTGAAAGATTTTGCATATTGTCAATACCGTAAATCATCACGAGATTGTATAGCAACTGTTGAAAACACATTTGTAACTAATAAAATTAGAACCATGGACTTTTACCCAAGCAGTTTGTCCTTACATCAGAAAAAGAAGTAAGGCTAGACTCATTGCTAGCCTTTTCCTACTAAAGTCAATTCATTTAGTCCAGGGCTGAACTCAGCTATGATATTCTTATAGAAATGCAAGTGCTATGTTTGTATCAGTTTGTAAAGATTTTGTTTATATACACACTCATTGCTTGATTCAACAATGTGTTCAGCATTCTGTCCTGATCCATCAAATCATTTAATCACATGTGCAGGCATGTAGGTGATTTCTTTCACATCAGTTAAGCTATTTATGTGCTTAATGCTACGCATGTTGAAAGGCTAAGCCTGCAATGGAATTATTTTTTTAAAAAATGCCATGCAGAAAAAGCAATGCAGTTTGCAAAGGTACTGTCAGGGCATGTACCACCTCATCACTGCAAGCCTGAAGGTGCTGAGCCCTACTTGCTCATGCTCTAACTGACTCCATACAAGTATGGAGCTCCATGTATCTCTCACAAGGTGCTTAGGACACATCTCGATCACTGAGGTGGAAGACTGAAATAAAGTATGTCCTGACTTCTAAAGGAGTAGGAACATTTTAGGAATAAAATTTGATTCTGCACCCTGAAATATTTTGGGTAATCAAAGCAAGACTTCAGAAAGTGTTCTGATCCTGGAAGGACTCACCCTATACAATCCTGTGAAGTAGGGGAGTGTTTGTCAGAGGGATGCCAAATAAACCAAAGTGTAATTTCCTGTGGTTGAGCATTTGCACCTCAACTGGAACTGATTAGGAAGGTTTGAATCTAATAACTGGAAAAAGAGGGGCAGGAGGGGTCACAGGCTTGCAGAGGTTCTTCGGAGAAGTCAGTTAACTGGCGAAGGGACCCTACGGGGACATCAGAAGATACTTTGGCAAAAGCTGAGAGATGGGAGAGCAGGGTAGTAAAGAGGGGAGGAGGAATGAACCTTTTAAATCTGAACTAGGGAGAAGAGCAGGACAGGACAGTTAAGTGCAGGAAAAGACTTGGGACAGGAGAGTAAAAGGTTTGCCTGCAGACAAGAATGGAAAAGCAGGAGGCGGACTAGTTGGCATGTTGGCTTCCTCAAGAAGCTCCCCGAAGCAGACTATGAAGAGCCACGGAAGGGTTTACATCTTCACTGGTCCTGGAGAGAGTAAGGAAAATGTCATGATGGAGACTGAGGTGAGCAGGGAAAGATAATCAAGGCGTGCAGCCCATGTTAAAATAAGAAAGTTTAAAAGGAACTGTGGGAACCAACAGAAAGAGCTGGTACTTGGGATACTGTGTTGAAGTACATGCTGGGGCATATATGACCAAAGGACATAGACATAAAAAATAGTTTTGTGTTGAGACTTCAATAGATGTCTGGTAGAGAAAATGAAAAGGCTTGCAGTAAGGATGGCTTCATCCTATGGTATCTATCTGGTAAAGAAATTTTGGTGAAAATAAAAAAGGGTAATGACAAATGGCAGTCCTGCCAGACTGATCAGTTTTGACATGGATTATTTATCCTTTCCACCCCATTTTCAAAGATGGGAAAGAGTCTTTTAATACTCTGATCCATGTGGCGAATTTCAAGTTTGGGTGTAATTCATGGTATAGAAAGATGACCTCTTGATTTCATATTCGCAGACTCAATGACAAGAGACAAGTTTATCAAACACCCAAAGAGGTCTGAATGGCTTCTTGGAACATCGATAATTCTGCTACTGTTTACACAGTATTCAGTGGCATAATCATGGACTGGTGAGAATGATGAAGATTGTCGAAAGGGACTGTAACGTTTATTGGTACTATAACACTAAACTCTGTTCTGACTATGTACTGTTTTTTTGTGAATATTCACAAACCATGTTAACTGGCAAAAATATTTTGATGCACATTGAGTAATAATCATTCCAAATGTCATTCTCAAATTCACAACTGTTTGTATTTGCAATGAAAACACTATTACTTTAATTAAATCAGTGAACAGAACCAGTAACATAGGATCTAATGTTCAATCCCAATTTATATGACTTTTGAGTTTTCAAGTGCCCTGAGACTTTCTGGCATCTCTGAAAACAAAATCACATTGGAAGTAGTGTGTATCTGACTCAAATCAAGGTTGGTTTTTGCTTAGTCAGCAACAGGATTTTGGATCAAGCTTTAGAATGCACGCGCAATTTGAAAGATACATTCATTAATCTTTTCATTACTACTTTCCCAGAGGTTTTCTGGAGCAATGCTGAGTTTTAAGATGGGGAGAATCAAATGAAGTAATAGGTAAAAGTTACTTCAAGTGTAGTGGCCTGCATGGTAGAAAGCATGGAAATGCTCATGAGAGAAGGAAATGAAATGAGCCCATGGTCCGAACCACAGATGTAGTGACCAGTTAAAATCATGAGCAGAAAATCAATCAAGCAGTACTAACCACAAAGTTACAACATCTGGCTTATGAAGTCACTTATCTACACAGCACTACAAGCTGGAATGATATAGTAGACAAAATATCATATTGTTTTCCTAGCACTTACTCTTTCTTTAACCATCTACTTTTTACCGCAATTTAAAGACACTGTGCTAGATAGACCTTTGGTTTGATCTTTGCGTTGCTGTTCTCGAGGACAGTCATGGGAACTCCCTGTCACACAGACCTCTTCATAGTGTTTGGTGTCAAACATACTTGTGGGCAATCCCCACAACTCATGAAACTCAGCACCAGCTTAAAAAAAATAAATATTAATTTACATTGATTAATTATTTGCAGGGAATTCTTCGTTCAGCTCTGCATTCAACTGTGAGTTTATTCTGTGTCTTTGTGATGGTTTTTCTGCAGATGAATTTCTTTCATGAGTTTTAATGCTTAAGCTCTACCTGTATTTTCCAGGGGCTGTGTTTGTAGTCTTTCCCAACGGGTATAATTAAATGGATACCCTTTTTTTTTTTTTTTTCCAGGAATTTAAATGAGGTTTCTGTGTTAAGAGCTGTGTCGCCTAAGTTCTGCTCATGCTGAATGCTGAAAAATAGACATGTTGACTGCATGATGAATATCTTCAGTGATTTCAGTAAGTCTCCAGAGGAGACTGTCTTTCTCCATGAAGATACAGGGAACCCCAGAGATATTGAGGAAAAATACCGTGGTCAGCACCACTGGAGAAAGGCATAAAATGCTATTCCACTGGTGCTATGGTGAGAGGTGTCCCCAGCGCCTGCAGCCAGACTGAGGGAAGGGTGGTGGTGTCTGTACCCCTGATCCATCTGGTCACGTTTCCATGTGGACATGAAATGCCAAAAGGTGCACTAGATGGTTTTCCTGCTGCACTCAGGGAGTCCACAGACTGCTTGGGTCCGTGATGGATGCTTTAGAGAAGGTCAAAAAGGCCCCTCCATGTATTGCACCTTTGCATCGTACATAAACAGCTAAAATTCAGGCCTGTGTGAAGACTGCCTGTTGTGAAGGGGAGAGCGCGTGACAGAATTACACTCTTGACTATAACAAGGGGAGCCAGTGTGCTAAGAAAGGAACACATAGCTGCAGGCTAGATGAATTAATTTTTCTAGGACTGTGTGTGTCACAGCCTTGATAAAACTCAGTTCTCTTTGTACACTCCAAGCTGCTGTGTTTGGGTAACATTACAAGATATCTCAATGTTTTAAGCTTTCTTATGTCTCAGTAAGATTTAGTCTCTTTTTCTGGCAGAGTTCTTTGATATGTTTTTTTATCTACTATTGTTTCAGGGAAGCAAGACTCCTACAGCCCATCGCCTCCCCCCTTACTTCTCCACGCACATCTGTTCCCAGAACTCCACATTATGGTCAACATGGACTTGCAGTTTCCCCTCTCCAAGATACGTGAGGGCTGAGGTGAAAGAGACGGGTTGCAAAAATAGTTGTGTCTTACTTCAGCTAGCGTTAGAAGTATATCTGTGGACAAAACATTTCCATGTTCAGTCTCCTGCTTCAGTTTCCTCTTTACCATGGAATGGTTTCTGGGCTTGGGTCAGAGTTGTCTGGGTTGTCCATGACATTTCTCCAGTTTCAGGTCTGGATCACTGAGTTTTTCTCGGTCCTGCAGCTAGCTGTCTCCTCCTTCTTTCTTTCCTCTGAAGTGATCTCAGAGGAAACAATTTCTATAAGTCCCTTTCCTATACCTCATGTGATCTTTAGATAAGGCATATCAGATAATCTGTTTCTGGGCAACTAATCTGTAGTTCAATTACTATCTTTCCTGGGAATCAAACTTGAAATAACCATTTGCTCTGGATGGTTGCCATCTTTTATCCAAATGTGCTCCATTTAAATGGAGGATCGTCAAAGTTTAATGGCTCACTATTTTTAGCTGTGAGCCAGGTGCAAGCAACTTTTCTGTCACCTACTGTGGGTTTTATGTCAATATGGAAGCAAAGGATCGGAGGAAGGAGCTGAGCGTGCCACATTCCTGTTGGAACTTACATCCTGACAGATGTCCATAAGAAAGATTCCAGTGTCAAGAAGAAATCATAGGTAAATTCCCCAAACTGTCTCAATCTGAAATGCTGTTTAACCATATGTCTTGTTATAATTAGCACTGGTAGGATGCACATATTCCAGCTCTGAGTTGATAAAATATATTCATTTTGATAGGATGATTTTATAGAAATCTAAAATATTTTCTGCCTGAGTGTGGAATGCAACTGTCCTTGCCAGGGATCTGAAGTCAGTCTCTTTGAGATGCAAGCACAGCGGCAGAAAATGGTGCCTAACTTCACTCAGCACAGTGATCTCCCGTGGCCCCACTGTGTCCCCATCCCTGCCAGCAGTCTGCAAGACTCTGTCCAGCTCAACGTCCGTCAGCCAAGAACAGGTCTGGTTCCCTTTGGTATGAGAGATCCTGTCTGTTGCAGAACTGATTATCTCTCGCTTCACAGGAACATGACTGTTCTTTATTTATCAGTGATACGAATCCCTACTTATAAAACTAAAATTATTTTTGGGTGATATAGGAACAGTTTCCAAATTAAATTATGAATTACCTAATCATTATATGCGCCTTGCACTTGAATGCATGCAAAGCAGAGATGCAAGCTGGACGGGCAGTCCATGGACTTTGAGGGATTGGAATTTACATCTTTTTCACATACAAGGTTTGGAAGGAATGAACTTCAGAAATTTTAGTTCAGCAGGCCCAAATCTTGAAAAATATTTCATCTGGGATTATAGTGGAAACATATTGAGTGAAGAGACCAGCTAATTGTTATCACTGTCATTCTTACGTAAGAAGTGCCTTTGGCTGCTTATGTGAAAGGAATTAGAACATAAATTCTTGACAACTTTAACACATGCTACCTGAATACCCATCTGCTTAGCTTAAGAACAAAAAAGGGGTTCATTAATGTAGTATTGAATAAATTAGACATGCCGCTATATATGTTGAAATGTGTTACAATATTTAGCACTGCTTTTTTTGTAAAAGTGTATCTTAAAAAGCTGGCTGTATTTTTCATATGAAAACCAAACAGCAAATTGGATCTGCATCTAACAAAAGAAATTCATGTTTTGAAGTTGCGGAGTGGTGGCTGACCACTCATACACATGGGCTGACTAGAAATGTTGCTTAGAAACACCACGTTATCAAAGAGAACCCAACATCAGGTTGGAGTGTTTCCCAGACAGCCGGTTAGTGGTGATAATTTGCAATGGAAAATTCTAATATCTGTTCCAACACTTCTTTATTTTCTAGATCTTCTTACTTTTCCCTCTTTAGATTATTTGTCATTTCACTTCAGAATTTTCTTCCAAACTCTGATTTGGAAGATAGCATAGAGGTATGTGAACTATGGTTTTGGATTGTTAAGTGCTTCAGCAAGTATTAAGAAAATGTTGTTTAGCAGGGCAAAATATATGGAAAATCCATGATGGAGGAACTGCAGTGTAAATTAATATTATTGACGTGAGGACTGACCTGGCTAGATTTAAATGTATTATTTTCTCTGTATACCTTAACAGTAACCACTTACCGTGGACTTTTGTTTCTAAAGATCACAAAAGAATTTACAAATTCTGTACAAATACAGGAATTATCTATCCAAACATTGCAATCATCTCCTGGGTAGAACAAGAGGATTATTTTATATTTTCAAAGAGAAGAAGTTATCCAAGCAGGGCAACTCAAGAACTGCATTTGTCCTGTCCTGTGCAAGCAGGAATTAACAGACTCTCCCCATACTCCAAGGCAATTTTACATTTCAATAACCTGTTGTATGCTCCTCTGGTCCATGTCAGGATCCACAGCATCTGTCATTCCAACCGCCATGACTGGAGTTAGGAGGAAACGGGTCACACTGGGACATAGGGACAAAAGTAGTCTCCAAGCAAGTTGGGTCCTAGACTGTTTAACTTTTACACATATTTACAACTCAAATATATGTGCTTTTGTGTATGTGCGTGTGTATATACATATATATATGTATATATTTCCCACCGCCCTTGGAAGAACTGCTTCTAAACCAAAGCTGAGCCCCTGTGTTGACTCAGGGGGACGACTGCCATCTACTGAGTCTCCCATGTGAGTTTGCACTTCATCTGCCGGGGTTTCTTTCAAGGTCCTTAAGGGAAGTGCCCAACAAGAGTACTGCAACTTCTCATTTTCTTAAGAAGAAACCTTTCTATTAAGCATGCATTGCGAGTTGCTGGATTTCCCCAGCAGCCCTTCTTACTGCCAAACCCAAGTCTCTTTTAGGTCTTTCCCTACTTGCTTTTTTTTAAAAAAAATTCAAAGGAAAACATGCAAAGTAGTGGCACAACAGTATTAAAGCTCGTTCAGTGATCAAAACAGGTGGCAAGACTCAGCAACATTTTTCTTCTCTCCTATCTTAAAATAGGACAGTTCTCTTCCTTGAAGCCACCATTGGATCATGTGCAGACAGACCTCAGCCATCTTCTTGCCGTTCATTTGCATTTCAAGTTTGTTCTGAAGAACAAAATAGAAGTTTAGGTTTTTCGACAAACAGGAATGTAGAGAATGGCAGGAGTATGTA
This sequence comes from Ibidorhyncha struthersii, assembly GCA_013398815.1. Classification (NCBI taxonomy): domain Eukaryota; kingdom Metazoa; phylum Chordata; class Aves; order Charadriiformes; family Charadriidae; genus Ibidorhyncha; species Ibidorhyncha struthersii. The sequence goes on along the minus strand of VZSZ01011375.1, from coordinate 166,710 downwards.
CATGGGAAGTTTAAGGGACTGCAGGTCCTGTGGACAATACATTGTGTCTTCAAGGCCACACAGGGGTATGTATTTCCCCATCGCTGCCAATTCCAGTGCAGTAAGCACAAACTGAAATGTTTAGGTTACTTACAATATAAATGTCCCCTGCCAGAGATATACTTCATGTGGGAAGGTGAAAATGAGTTGTGAAAACAGAGTGTAGAAAACGTAGATGACAACAGAATGTGAGTGACAGAGATGTCACAGAAAAATAGTAGAAAAATGCAGATCCACATTTAAGATTTCTGTATACTCTAGAGGACTAAAATACAGTTGATACAGTCTATACCATAGATTAAGGTATACTAATGTTCCCAAAGGAAGTAAGGGGAGGTGAGTTACCTGAAGGAGAACAATCAAAAAGCTGTGTGGCCGCACATGGCAGGAGCCCTCAAGTCTCTTATCTCTTTCCATATAGATCACACTTTGTCTCCAGTGTCCAAGTGCTGAGTCCCATGGTCACATCTTTCATTGCTTTTATTGCCCACATACCTCTTACATCCCCCCATGGGTACTGCAGCACGAGCAGTCACTGCCCTGGGACTACATCCTGACCTTGTGGTGCTCAGCTGCAGGGTGAAGAGCAACGCTGGCGTCATACAGCCACCGCTGGCTGACGGCCAGGCTGAATCTGGTCCTGTAGCTGTCACAGAAAGAGATGGAAATTTCTCAAGGAAAAGAAAACAACTGGCTGATATCTGAGTGGAGGAGATTTCACTGTAATTTTCACTTACTATAAGCTCACACTCCCAACTGGACCATGGTGTAGATAGCGTTGAAATGGTGGTGTCCAGTATAGCTTCATGATTGTGTGAAGTGCAGCACAGTCAGTGCTGTGTGGGTCTGGGCTTAGCAGATATGTCAATTAGTGGGGTACTGATTCTGTTTTGCTTCTTTCAGATGAAGCATGGATTCCTTCATACTGCTGTGCTGAAATAAAGGAAATTTCAGTTTACAGCAATATTATTTCAGGCAACTTTGTCCTGGGTTGATGGCACAATGTAACTATGTCTTCAGTCTTATTAAAAGAGAGGTTATCCAGTCAGGAAAGAAGAAACATCATTTGCACTCTAGATCACCATTTATCCAGCTCAGGTTCTGGCTCTTACCACTCACCTCAAGGTATTTCCAGTGAATCTTTGGATTCAAAACTTCAGATTAAAACAAAACAAACTCCAACCATTTAAAATAATGCACAAATGCAGGGGGAATAATTGAGATCTATGCACAGGAAGATGACAAACAGAGACAAAGAGACAAAAAGTCAAACTGATGACAGCCTACCTCACAAGAAAAAGTGTGGGTGACTCAGTCCTGAGCATGGGAATACATTAACTGGAGATGCGACAGCTGCAGTCCCGCACTTCCCATAGCTCTGGCCCCATCCGCTGGCCTTAAATAGCTGCCTGCCACTGCTGCGGATTGATTTATCTCTGATGAGGGTTAGAACTGCTGTCGAGGAGAAGCAGGGTTTAGGCATGTCTGTTTTTTAAAAAGAGAATCGTAATTATTTTTTTGTGCCTTTTTAGCACATTGTGACATATGCGTAACTTTGGAGAAGCAGAGAAGCCCATTGTGCAATCATTATCATAGCATTTTTAGAGGGCCTGATTTCCTCTAAGGTCAATCTACACTTATATATGCGTATACATGGAAGTAAATATATACATGCATATGTAGGCATATGTATACATGTACATACCCATATATATATATGTGCATTTTTTGAACTTAGTTTGGTTAATGAAGGTTTTCCATTAGCTTCAGCAGAGGAGGCCTTACATTAAATAGAGCCTATCTAATCTTTGTGCTCATTGATGCTAACCTTCCTTTTGAAACTTAAATTCTGTTTGTTCTGTATGTGCCCAAGTTTTGGTGCATCTGAAGTATGCTTTGCAAAATGAATTTGCTCCACCTGTTAGAATAAGACCACACAATAAATACAGAATGCAGATTGTAACTTTCCCACATACAAACACAAGGGGAAAACTTACCAAAAAATCAAGTGTGTGTTCCACATTAAAACAGACATCTTATGATACAGTACTTACATGTTCTTTTCAAAGGCTGGTGGCCCAGTCTTCCCCAGGGAGTGAAGTCAGTGTCCACAAGCATCACTTCTGTCATGTTGTTGTTGAAGCTCCCCATGTAGGTTCTAGAGGATGCTATCACCCTAGCGCCTTTCCTTATTCCTTTAGTTTGAGACAGATGGAGATGTGAGCACAGCTTTTTAGAAGTGTAGTAGGAAAGTGAACAAATATTTTTCCTTTATCCACAGCACCTGTCTAGCAGCAAACTGGCAAACAAGTCTCCTCCTGATGCAGTCAGGAGCTTGTCAGGCCAGAAATGCCTTAGTCATCAGGCTTGTCCTCAGAAAGCAGCAGATCTGTATCAGACAACTGGTCTGTGTTACTGGTGCTGGTGACATCCTCCTCATCATCCATGAGGTCACATTCAAATTTGGTCATGTGCTGAATAAAAGCTCCTTGTACAGACCAAAAAAAAAAAGAAAAGTGCTCAAGGAATACTAAGATATTTCAATACTTGGGGTTGTAACATATTCAAAAAATGCGTGTGTTTTTTTTTTGCAGGGTGAAGTTTATTCCTGGCAATATTTACTAACCTGGGAACTTCTGTTGTGTGCAATCCTACCATTTTTTTACATTCACAGAATACACATAATTGCAAAGACTTCTTTGATCAGAAGCAGGCCACATTTCTCTTAAACCATATTTGTTTCTTTTCAATGAAATCAGAGTGCTTTTGCTGCAAGGAATCAATTTAAACAACAATGGTACATTTTCAAGAAAGTGACTAAAAATATCGTCTTCTCTTTAAAAGGTGAAGCATTGGTGAAAGTCTTAGTAATACAAAAACTTGCTTTCTGGTACTTTCAGTTCTGTTCCAAAAATTTCTGCATCTCCTGTGACCTTGCTCATGAATCATTGAAAGAACACATTATGCTAAGAATCATTCTTTTTGAAACAGTTTACAAATAATTTAAGATGCACAATAGATTATATAGATTAACATAATTTTTAAAGTGCTTCTATCTCACACGTAATTTTAATTTTATAATATCAGTGCCAGAATAGCACATGGTTCTTGCAGGAAATCACTAGGTGGTGCTATTATACATAGTCTGACAAGTTATTTTTCTGTGTTTGAGCAAATGTTCAGTCTTGAGAAGAAATACATAAAGCACGACACTTTATTAGCAGCACTTATAGGAGCAAAAGAGGCATTTGCTTTATGTTGCTCTGATGCCCTGAAGTTTTCAGACAAAGCTGGTTCCTGCCAACCAGGATTTGGTTGGAAAAAAGAACTCTGAAAGAAGACATGTACAGTACCTATATTCAATTCAGCCTCTGCTCTTTCAGTGTTCATGCATGTATGGAAGTAAATATGTAAGGTAGAATACTCCCAGACTATTCCTGACTTTTTAATTCTTATTCACTAGGAAGCTGACCTATAAAGCCCTAAGACGCTAGTGCTTAGAAAAGGGAAACATCAGGATCACAGTGAGACACTGATGGCTTTTCTTCTTAAACTGCGTGCTGTAATGTAGACATACTGACTCCAAATGAGCCTGGACTATGCACATCAGCAAGAGATACATGTCTTTTCTCTAAATGGATATCAAATTCGTCACATAGGAAATGGCAGGCATGTCCAGCTACCTCTCTTTTTCCTAGAAGAGTAGCTGGGGAGAGAACTGGAGCCCTGGTTCCAGTTCAGGCACTGACTTGAGCCGTTGGAGGAACTGCAGGTAGAAGATTGCAAGAATGACCCAGGGTTGAGTGGCTGGACAAGCACGAGAGTGGTGGTGCTTGGGAACATGGTTTTGAGGCGGACTTTACAATGTTAGGCTTACGGCTGGACTCGATGAGCTTAAAGGTCTTTTCTAACCTAACTGACTCCGTGATTCTATGATTCTATGAGAGAGATGGACATTTTCCTCCAAAAGTTTGATTCTAGCTCAGTCTTGCTGAAACTACATATTCCTTTATTCTGCAATGTCCATGTAAAATGTGTACAATATTTACATGGAAAACAATTATTTACTGTAATGCTTGGTTGCCTGTTTGGTTCAAATGAATAAAGTTGGCACTGTGGATTTCCCAAAGACTGCATTGGTAACCAGTTTAATTCTGTATGATAGTATTTTTTGTTGCAATTTTATTTGTGGGACAAGGGAGAGAGAGGAAGAATTTTAGCATCATGAATAGAAGGTCTGAAAAGAGAGAAAACACCATTTTTAAGTTTATCTCCGTAACTTTAATTTAGTCTCTTTCCATACATTAATTATGACAGCCTGTAACACAGCTGACTAGAAGTGAATTGCCTGTTTCTTACAAAGCTGCAAATTTTCAAATAGAAATTTTGGTTCTGGTGTTCAAAAATACCCCACTTTCAGAATGTTAAAGAGCTGAGAAGTTGCAGGAAAGATGAACAGTTTTCTGGCTCAAGAGGTGCAATGCCGTGCAATATTACTCTGTGATTACAGTTCTCTGCAGAGTTCTTCTGTGACTAAGCAAACATTATTTAAACATACAGTTTTACTCTTGGCCACTAACTGTGCCTTCCTTAATTATAGGGAGCTTAACATAGGATACCATTACAGATTTACAGGAATGCCGACTGCTAACAGATACAACTAATACTAATTGTTGCTGTGTTTGAATACAAGAAGATTAATTATTCTGACACATCTGGTTCTAGATGTCTCAGACTAGGGTCTTCAGTTGGCAAACTCTTCTAAATAGAAAATTTTAGCTCTATTCTCTCATATATTTCTAACTTGTAAATAACAACAACAACAACAACAACAACAACAACAACAATTATTATTATTATTATTATTATTATTATTATTATTATTATTATTATTATTAATAATAATAATAATAATAATAATAGAAGATAGCAGCTAGTGTCCTAGAGGTGTCAGGCAGATATATTCACTCTTGTCTGGGAATAATTCAGTTACTGTGGTGACAGGCTGGACATAATGCCCAGAGGAAATTAATAAGCCTATATTGCGCACACGACTTCATGCCATCACGTGTTGAGTGAAGAAGGCAAGGAGAATGAGAAGAATGACTTCGAGTCCTGTGCAAAAATAGGAGGTGGTGCAGTTTACCATCTTGTACTGTCTCATGATGTATATTCCCAAAGCAGCATGAATTAAGGTTTCATGGACAATGCTAATTCTGTGGTTTGCAATTTTTTGAGTGGTAGGTTGTGTAATACCGAAGTCTTTTGTATATATGTGAATGTATTCATTAAGAAAATATAATTCTGAAACTACGCTGTAGTGTATGTGTGTGTTCAGCCAGATGTGTGTCCGTCTACATTACACAATGCAATGTAGATTCAGAATTACATTTTCTTAATGAGTACATGGAAAATCTAAACCTAAAACATCCCAGGAATAGTACTAGTTTAATGCTTTTGTCTAAAATCTAATTTCACAACAAATGTTTTCTGTTCAAAGAAGATTTCTATGAGAAAGAAGTGTCAGTCTCTGTATGAAAAAACAAAAATCTTTGTGCTCACAAGGACAAAGCCCAGCCCCCTTTCTTCAGACTGAGGAGGAAAAAAACTCAGCTGTTAGAGATCCTGAGCTTTCCAGCTTATTGAAGCAAAGCAAAAAGTTTCAGACATGACTCCTCTCCCCACACACCTTATTCATTTTTTTCTCCAGATGCTTGTAATGGTGAGGAAAAATGAGGAGAGGAAAGATGTAGTTATCTAGCTCAGTGAAACGGAGTTAGCTGGTTCCAGATTTTCCTCATTTCTGCCCCTTCATTCTGATAACACTTGCACATTCATTTGTATTTCACACAGGCCCTGGAGACCTGTAATAACGATAAGACTGTACATTGTGCAGCTGATGGAATTTTTTTGTGTGAGGTGCCTTGTTTGCCCTGCACAAAGTAAACTCTGTTCAAACGAATGTGTGTATTAAAGTTTTCAAGCCACACTATGAGTGGTAACAATTTGGACAGAGACCAGCAACTTGAATGAATGCTTAAAATTTCTTGCTTGTCATTGCTATTGTTATTCGAGACCACATTTCCAGAGGTTGGCACTTATTAGTCAAAATATTAAGGACTACATTATGTTGTCAGGAGTAACTTTAATCTATTATAGGGGTAGGCTTAGGGGGCACTACTATTTAGAGAGACAGTTGTGAGGTGTTCCGTCTGTCTCCTGATTTGTAGTAACTTCTAGTAGGAGTAATTGATTGCTGGCCTTTATATACATGGGTAACTGTACACATATGGTTAGCTATTCTGGCATGCAAGTGAAAAATGGATCCACTGCTTGTCTGTATGCTCCACAAAGGGAATATGGAGCGTAGTCATGTTACAAAATACTCTACATCTGGAGTTAAGGCAATAGTTGCTCACAAAGGGGTGCAAGTCACACAATAGGCTACTTTTCAGTAATTACTCTTGAGTTATTTAAGCCCCAAGTGCATATAAAATGAATTAAAAGAAATAAATTTGAGTTGAAGGTATTATATCCCTCTCCTCTTAATTTCTGTGGAAACCTTTAAAAAATCCCAGCACCCTGCTGTTTTGGAGAAACAAACCTAACAGCACTGAGCTAATATACATGAACCAGAAAGAGAGATTGGCTGGTTTCAGTTCAGTCACAGGCTGAAAGCTCTGCAAAAAGTGGATGAAAACAGACCCCAAAAGAACATAACTAAGCAACGTGGAAGATTCCAAAATGCTTTCCTATTGTGGCTTTAATAGGTATGATTTTTCTCTCCTTTTCTTTAGGAAATCTTGATTTTTATCATTCTCTAAAAAGTGCCAAACCTGAAGAGCTGTGTGCTAAATTATTTTTGCTTTCTACGTTACTTCTTACATCACATAATCTATCTGGAGCCTGTGTTTTCATTTATTTTATGAACCTTTTGTGGCAATGATTTTGATTCTTAATCATCAGTAAAATTTTCGGTGCCATGTAAATAATGCACATTTAGAAAAAGATTTTGTAAACAGTATAAACAGTATTTGCTTGCTGAAGTGATTGTCACACTGGCATAACGATATGCTTCCAGATGAGTGATCATAAAATTATAGCTAAACTTTAATCCTATGCTTCACTGCATGTCTGAAACATACAAAGGCGGTATGTGAAAGTGCGGCTCGACTGGTAAAAGTGAACTGGCACAATCCCAGAAGTGTGGCTTTGATGTGTGTGTGTGTGCGTGTACCTTGGTGTGCAAGCCTGGTCAGCATGATAGTCCAGACATCATTCTCAAGATTCTTACTGTTCCTCAGCAAGTCCAGATCAGATTCCTTAGGGCCTCGAAGTCTAGTTAGGGCTTTTTTTCTTCCCATAATTTACTGCCAGTGGTGAAGATGCAGAGGTACATAAGCCAGCAAGTATAGCTCTTTCCTAGGGTCTGCCAAAAATGGTCTCGGGGATGGTCCCAGATTGAAAGGAGGCCTTCTCATTCCCCATGGATCATGTCTTTCCACGTGAAACAAACATTGTCTTGTCCTACGCGTATTTCTGGGTGGCATCTCTGTGCCTTCTTCTGTGCGGCCTGTTCCAGCCAGAAAGTCATGTTTACTTCTGACACACGTATTTTCATTCTAAATGCTATTTTTTCCACAGCCCTACAATAAATGACCAGAAATGGGTGAAACCTGTAATTTTTGATGAATGGCTGTTCAAGTTAATGCCTCATGTTATCATTGTCTCCTTTGCCCTTTCTCTGCATTTCTCTCCTCTTTTTTATTCATGAATGATATTTGTCATGTCCTGTCAAACACAAGATTACATGGATTTTTTAGGGAGGAATTTTAGCTTTACTCAACTGTGCAGTGAGCACTGTATTTTTATATACATAACATAAAATTGCATAGCAATAAAAATCTATGGCATTCATTCTCACTCGGGCCATAATTTGGTATGAATATGAACTTTTTACTTTGAATGACGATATATATGGCAAAGTGAGAACTCGGCATGTGTGTCACGTGCTGCCATTTGCTGTGGTCCTGATTCCCGAAATGGCCGTCTTGCTCTGCCAGCCAGATGCAGAGGGAAGGGCCCTTTTCTCTCTTGCATTTTTCATTTCTCTTGCAGAGATTCTTACCTGAAGGTAAATTCTTTACTTAAGCTGCAATTATGGTTAGCCATTTGTGAAGAGGAGTAAGAAAACTCCTTTTGTTTCTTCACAGGCCTGTTAAAGATTTTTTCTGCGGGACACTGAAAACAATTGAGTTATTGTGGGCTTTTGTAAATGCTACTTAACAGCTTTGAGAGTTTTGCTGTCTTTCTTCATTCTAGCTATAGGGCCTCTATAAAAAATTTGCTTGCACTAGAACTCTCAACCAAAACTAGGTTCATCTCATCAGAGTTGGGATTTAATTTCCAGCACAGAAGTCAGCTTGGTTTTGTAACTCCACAGTTCTTCTGGCTGGGGGGAAACTGAGTTGTAAAAGTGAACCAACAGATTCTGAATTAATCCATGGAAACTGCACTGAGTTTTATATTAAGATTTTGAATCAGTGTAAAAAGACAGAGATGTATATGTTCATGAATAAGGCTGAAGTATAGCTCCTGGGAATTATTCCACTCTTTTCCTCTTCCTATGTAAGTGGTAGGCTCTTGAATATCTTTTTGAATAGCAGTTAGGTGCCCATGTTTAGTCTGCCAAAGTGACCATCCAATATAAAAGATTATTAAAATTATCACTATTTTTTATCCAGTGAGCTGTATCTTGCAGGGCAATCATTAGATATACAGCCTATGCGAATCAACTAATCTGCAGCCTGTGCTGGCTTCAGACAGGTCAGAGTGGGATTTTCTGCTCTGTATTCCCCTGGCGCCCTGGAGATCAGTGTTGGGAGACACCTGCATGGGTCTCCATGGAGCTGGATGAGGTCCAGGTCTGGACAGGCTTACATATTTACCTTTTACCATATTACCTTTTCCACAGCTGATAGCAGAAGTGATTTAGATAAATAGAAGGGTTGGACACCCGTGGAGCTGGAGAGCCCCGTGAGGCACTGAATGGCAGATTTTCTAAGTGAAGCTCCAGTACCGAGAAGTGGGAAACACTGCTTTCCATGATGTAATGCATAACAACTGCGAGTCATTATCCATTTACAGTGTTCCTCTGTACTGTATTTTGATTTCACAGTATACTCTAGAAGGTTGGGGTTAGGAAAATAATAACAGTGAAATAATTTGATCAGGACAAATCTGAAGGCAAATCTTATGATTAAAAAAAAAAGGAGTTTCAAAGCTTATAGTTAATGGTTATATTTGAATTAAAATCCCCTAAGATTTTGTACAGAGGTGTTTATATACATTAAATATGATTGATGGCTGATGTTCAACAGAATATAAAAGAAGGGTGGACTAGCTTCTGTGAGCTTTTTTGAATCGAAATGTGAATTCTAGCCCTAGAGAATGGATGGATTTCCACAGTGTGGGTATTGTGCTTTTGATTCCTGCTTATCCAGGCAGAGAACTTCATGCTGTTGGTGATGAGACCCTTGCCTTAAAACTTCCATGGCAAGCCTCTCACTTTTCTTACAAACAGAAAAAAGGCAGATTCCAGGACTAGCCTGTGACTAAGGACATCTTTGTTTCCCAGAACAAACTGACCAAAAAATCCCCTATGAGGTAGTATACACGAAGCCTCTTTGTCTCTGTTTCCTAGCAAATTAAACAGCTTTGGAGTACAAAACCAGGCACCAGAACTCAGTTATCCATGCTGTCAAATTGTTAGGCTGGTCACAGGCATGGGATTTGCCTGAGTTAACTGGCACTCTCCCAGACAATTTCCAGACAGGAATGGGGAGTATCCAACCATCTTGCTTTGGAGGGTAAGAGAGCTGAATATGGACACAGACCGTTCCAAGTTTGTTGTCCTCAGCGCTAGAGAAAGGTCCTGGGCACGTCTGATTTTTCAGGATGTCAGCTGGGCTAATGAGTAGAGCTCACCTCCTGCGTTGAGACTGTACTTGGATGCCTTGATGCAGCTTGATATGACTGAGACTTCACATCTCCCAATATGCATTCTACGCTATGGCTTTAACTTCAAAGAAAATGCATGACCAACAGCTTCACTGTACATAGAGTGGGAATCAGAGGTGCCTGAGGTAACATCAACCCTAAGTGATAAATCTACCTTACTTACTATCCCAAATTGTGAGGTTATATAGCGGTGTTTATACTGGACTGAACTCAGGTTAAGTCCTTTTTTTGGTGGCACTTCCATTTTTTTTTTCACATGGTGTTGTCTTAGATATGTCTATATTCATGACATATGGATATGTCTATATTCATGCTTTAACCAATCCTCATGTCTCTTGTCAAAAGACTGTTTCTGCACTGTTTCTGCTCAAGGAATTACCTGGCGCACAGTGGTTCAATACGAAGGCTTCACTGACTTTCTAGAGAGCAATTGCAAGAGACTTTTATGCCTGTTACATGAAAGATACCATATACGAGAAGTCATGGTTGTATTTCTCCTGTTGTGATTTATTTTATTTTATCAACTGTAAGCTATAACTGATTACAAGTAAAAGCTTAATGAGTCTGGCATACTGATTCTGACCTCTTTGAAGAACAATATTTGGTTCCCATTTGTCTGATGCTAACACAGCATCCTCAAATAAAAACCTGCCTACAGAAACATTCAAACTTTGGGCAGCGGGTTAAAAAGGCAGTGGGGCTGGATTCAGATCTGAATGTTTTGCTTGTTCTACCCCATGTAATGTGCAAAATAAAGCTTAAAGTCCAAACGCCTCCATACTTTGTCAGAGTATAAAGTAGGTCCTGAACTTTGCTGTTCAGACCCGTCTCCAGTTCAGAACACAGTTTATTCAGGGAATGTTGTGTATGAAATCACTCTTGGAATATGACAAAAAAATCACAGGAAAATTATATTATTTTAAATACAAACTAGGCAAGAAATAAATTGTTCCTGACCTGTTTCTATTAAGGAGCTCAAACTTGATTAATTCTTGGCCTAGATGTTCTCTTACCTCCAGCAATTACATGCCACTATTACAGTGATTATTTTATAAAAGCTAATAAACACTATCTGGAGTTAATATTTGCTCCTGAGGAAAGTTTGCCAAAAGCTTAGAAGAAGTTTACAGAAGATTTTGCCCATTAGGTTTGTGTACAACATTTGAAATGCCAAAATCCTTTTAGCATCATTAATCACAAAAATGCAATGTAAAAACAGTTGTACCTAATAAAGCTGTAATGTGATACAAAAATAGGCAAACCCTCAGGAATTTAACACAATAGGCCAAACATTGTCCATTCCAAATGAGTTCCAGTAATGCCACTATTGACTCGGCTTTGAATAGCCTTCTGCTCTTTTAAAACAAATATATATAGATAAAATAGGATTTTATTTTCTACAGTACAGATGCAGCTGTTATTAATCAATCCTTTCACAAAGGATACTGGCTAATGCAGTCCAGGAAAGCTATTTTGTCCAGCTTGCTGCAACTTCTTCCTTGTCCTCTACGCTTACAGCTTGCTCTGTCTTGATGTCACTGGGGTTCTAGCTGCCCTTGACTCATGAGTTGCTCATGTGTAGGGCTCACTAGGGGCTGAGTCTGTCTGACCATAGGGGAAAATGAACAACCTCTCCAGATTTCTGACCATGGTATAGAGCAAATATTGTGGGGGACAGACTGTTGTCATGCTATGGTACTGCCAGAAAAGAGAGCTGGGGTGGTGGTGCAAGGGAGCTGGGTTGTATAGGAGCAGATGTATTGCCTCCCTGCAGTTTGATTCCTGCATAGTCGCTCCCAAAAACCTGTAGCTCCAAATGTCAGAGGGGAAGTGACACTTTAGCCAGGAAGACTTCAATCCCTTGCCTCCTACTGTACTCACCTATTCTGTGGCTGTCTCAGTTTAACTGAATATTGCCTGCGGTGATCATTTATTATTATGGACCCTATTTTTCAGTTTTATGTGGACTAGTTTATTAAACCAAACACACTTAAGAATGAAAGCAGTGCAGGTTTATTCCGGCCAGGCAATGGGTTAAGCCCTTAAGTAAAAAGTTGGAAAGACATTTACAAAAAGTAAATAAAACATCAGTTCAATGGTAGAATAGGCACACAGTAAGATCTGTTCTTATTTGTTTAGTCCCACTCATCTTAAGCTGTGTCTCAACAGACCAGTGTTTACCTCATGGTCTGAATAGTAGACCTTTTCAGGATCTAGATTGAAAGGTAGTACAGAAGCCTGGTGGGCTTCCCTTCTGAGTTAATCCTTCCTTATCAAGATGACATTCTTTCTGCCCTTTTCTTCCTCCCTCTCTCTTGCTTTTTAAATTAAGTTTCCTTAGATAGAGAGCAACATATTTTGATAACTCACATTTTTTCTTAGCCAATGGCAACATAGTTTTGACAGTTTATAAGCCAAATTTGGTTTTAAGAGTTATTTTGACTTGGCTATCTTTCATTCTCAGATTCTGACTCTCCCTACTTCTCACCTTCTCCAAGTCTGCTGCTGAAGCCTTAATTAGCTCATTTTTCTCTGGTGACGATAGTTTAAAAACTGTCTTCACAACATTCCATGAATTAGATATGATAAAAATTATTATTTTTGCAATACTGTTGTTATTCCCACAGTCCAGATATTGGAGGCCACATGCGGCACATTAATAATGTGGATGATAGACTGTTAACAACGTGCATTGTCCAAGCTAATTCCTTCCATGCCTTTTTTTCTATCATAAGCATATCCTGTCATTTCAAGAGAGATGGGAAGACCGGATCCCTTTCCTTCTGACACTGACAACAAGAAATCAAGAGCAATGCTGCATTGCCAGGTTCTTCTTGCATGGAGAAGGAAGTGAAAACCTCTTGCTTGGCTGGGAAGAAGGCTGATACAGTCAGCTACAACTCTCATCCTTTTTGTTTTTGCAGTCAGAGTTGGAGATACCCGTTCTGAGGAGCTTTATGGCTCTCCTCTCCTGATAAACATGAGAAACTTGATGCATGGGAAAATGGGACTTGATGATAGCTTGACACTTTCACACCTTGAGAATCAAACTCGGATCTGTCAGAGGCGCATGCTATGAATATGCTGATGAAACATATCCCACACAGAACACATCACAACCCTAGTTAAGAGGCTTTATATTTGTCTACTACAAGTTATTCTTTCATCCAGCCCACATCAAAGAGTTCTATAATAAGGCTCTGACCACATCATAAGGACAACATGGAGCAGATGATTTGACACGTGAGAATATGACAACACCTAAAACCTCCTGCCACGTTGCTGGCCCTGGGACAGCATTAACTTACGGTACTGATGCTTGCGTCTCCCACACACTCTACCAGCATTTCAGGCATAATAGTGAGACATCTTCTTTTTCACCTTTGTGCCTATGATGAAATCTTTAGCCTACTTGATGTGCACACAGTTATCTGTATTACTTGGTCAGCTGGAAAGGCTATCCAGTAGTCACCTGTAATTGACTCTCACCAGCAGTTATGTAAATTCAGCTGTCAGCCACAATCAAAAGGAACTGATAGAAAGCTGCTCCATTACAATTCCCCCATTTTGAGCATTTAACATTCTTCCACGGAGTTGGATTTTGGTCTGGAACAGTGCAGTAATGTGAGTTGATAGCAAGCTGGGAGTGAGCCAGAAAGTGAGTGCTTAACCCAGAACCAGCACCTCTGGGAGTAAAGACTTCAAGAATTAGATGTTCCGCATTTATATTGCTTCCAACTTCATACTGGGGGAGGGAGAGACATGATGGAAACCATCAATAAGTTCAATTTTGATTTCTTCTTTAACATTTCTTTTTCCACACTTTATCCATTTGGGAGTTTCAACACAAAACCTAGGACCATGTTCTTAGCCTCACAAGCTGCAGACTAAACAGTTAATGAAATACAGCTCTAATTTTAGAAATATCAGTTCATTTGGGGTCTGTCTGGCAGGGACAACGGTGCTAGGAGGCTACAACTGGAACAAACCTGGAACAGACAGCAATGATACTTTTTGTTTTCTGTGTGTGAGACTTCAGATTTCAGGGCTGCCAAATATCACGCATTCCTACATTTTAACCAAGTGTCACACACTCAGCCAGGCTTCAGGGATTGATCACGTTGGTCATCAAGAGACTGTGTGGTTCTTGCCCAGTCTTATCTGAGATATGGTCTCTATCACATTTTTAATAGCACCAATCCCTTGAGGCATTCTCTCCTCTGAAATTTTACTGTCCACATTGTAGGCAACATACACCTTGTATCCTCACTGAGACATATTTCTTTTTCCCCCATAATTTAAACCAGAAACCATTTGATACTGAAAGGACATGCTTGCTTTTAGTGCATGAAAACATAATAGAGAAACAATATTCTTGTTTTACATAATACATTTCTCTATTTGAGTCCCTTGCTCTGTGCAGTTCTGTGGATGAAGAAATATTGCCCTGTTTGTTATTTGTATTGTTGTGGCATCTAAGACTGACAGTTCTTAACTCCATTATGCTTCACTGCACGGAGAGAATAGGAAGAACTCTTTCTCCAAGAGCTTGCAATTGAAATACAAGGCAAGAGGCAATGGGTGGATACAGATGGAGAAGCCTGGAGAAATGAGAATAAAATACTAATTGGCATGATGGAGAAAAGAAGGGAATATCACAGTTTACCCAGTGCTTAACTGCCAACAAGTCTTTGGTTTCAAGGAATGTAATGAAGTCATTTTTGGATGTTTACTGGGAGACCCTTTCAAGTTAAACAGTGGTACAAATCAGGCATCAGAACACTTTTGTAATCCCATCATTGAGTTTAAGACTGTTTATCTAACATGATTTATGAACTACTTAATGCATTCTGAAATCCATGGTGTAGCAATGAAGAAACCACTTCAGAGGTGGTGCAGTTGAATGTATTTACATTGCCCACTTGTAGCTCTGCCTCCAGAGGAGCTCCGTATAGCCAACGGACAAAGGAAAGGTCCTCCAGGGAGGCAAAGCACCCATGTTGAACGTGTAAAACCAACCTGAAGTAGAAAGCATGAATAACCCTTGTAAGAACTCATATTAAAGGGTATAGACAAATACTGAAATCTTCCACATATTTCCCTTTCAAATCCTTCTAGGAATATCTCACCAGAATATTTATAATCTGCTCAATGGTATAAAAATAATATAAATTAATAGCAACTCCTATAACAAATTAGACTATTTAGTTTACCTGGAATACATTAAAGTTATTCCACATGTTTTTAGCAAAAATGTTATTCTACGCACGCCATTCTGTTGGTAGCTTTATTTTTTTTAGGTTATATCTAGGGGTCTGCTCTCTGCTGTCTTCTTTCAGACATCTACTTTGGCTGATTTAAATGTGAAAAGGGAAAAAGAAACCACCATAGAAATTCCTACAAACAAAACCCTGGTTTTGAAAAATGAGGTGTCATGTATACTTTAATTTAATCTTAAATTCAGTTTAGAAACCCACTTGTTGGGCTACAATTGGTTATAAAAATTCTAAGAAAGTGCTGCAAAAGAGCAAGTTTGCAATCTTGAGAGAAGTAAGTGACAACGATGTTCTTGAGGCAAGATACTTGAAGCACATACACTGTGAAAAGACCTTAGACAGTAATTTTGCTAAATAATAGATTTTCTTTTTTTTTTTTTCCTTCTGCCAATACTTGCTCATTTCACTTCTTTATCTTTTGGTGTCTATCAGCGGAAGTGTCAGATTACACCTCATACATAAGGAAGATGTTGCACTTTTAAAATTCATATATATGCTGTTGGCTCCTTTTTCCACCCAAGAGTTTGGTAATCATGTTGCACTGGACACATGAGGGCTTGTTTTCATGATGGCTTTCAAGCAATATCCCCTGAAATATATGGCCTTTTGTATATGAAAAAGGCAGTTTACACAGTTGTGTAGCAAAGACCGTATTTTCTTACATTTAGGAACAAAGACATGTCAGGCTTTATTGAACACATCACTAACTATATAACTAGCATTAAACACTCTATTTGCAACTGTTGCTGTGTATTTTGTGTGTGATTATCACCCCTAGATCTGCATCCTATAAAAAGATATTTCTGTTTGCTTAATTATAAAGCTCTTTATGAACAGGCTCATCTGTAAATAGCTTGGTGCAGCTGAAATAGAAATATAATTATAATGAAGGCAGATGTTTCTGAGATACTTCTCATGAAACTTGTTCTGAATATACAAAGGAGGAAGGCTTTTCTAACTGGTGGAGTGTAGGCCAAATGTGGCCTAATCATCCAAATGTGATGGGAGGTTCACTTTGGGGCCAAAATCTAAATAATGATAATAACAGCAGTAACAACAACAACAGCGATGATAATATTCTTTCTAAAACCACATACAACTGCCCTCTCCCTTGGTAAGCATCTTTCTTCCTGAACCCTGAAGGGGCAAAGAAGTAACTTTTGTATCTTATCTCTATGGACTGGTTGCCTGAAAATTCTGGACTTTTCTTCTGCAATACTTTGTTAGAGACTGAAGAAATTCTTATGGAGCCACAAATTTTAGGGTCATTTGTACACAAATATAGCACTTCTGTCTGCCTCATTGTCTCTGCATGTGCTCTTAAATTATTTAAATCCTGTCAGTGAAATAATGATTTTTTTTTTTATTATTATTTTGATATCCAAGACCTCATAAAACCACTGAATCCTGTTTCCAATGGAATTATACTCTTTGGAAAAATCTCATCTTTCAGTCAAACCACAGGCTTCCTTCCCCCTCCCTCCCTTTCATCACTAGCAGTAAACGCGTGTGCTACAGTGGCTGGCTGATAGCTGTTGATCCAAGCCTGCAGTACTCACTTCAGTGGAGGTGCCATCCTCATCACCTCTCATTTGTCTCAGCTTTAGTGACTCGCCAGAAGAGCCAGTCGCTGTCCCAGTCATCTTATGATAAGGCAGCCCAGACAGATACAGCTGTCTGGCAAGCTCGTGAATTAGAAATGGCCAATTTAGTCCAGGGTGAACTACTACAAACTAAGTTACGCTCTGGAATAGCACCCTCCAGTCCAGCACAGTCTCATTTCACTCACAGCACGTGCATGGGAGAGTCAGTCATCAGTCTTCGTCTTCCTCATCTTGGTCCCCACAACTGAATGAGGGAGTATGGAACTGGGCTGCCTTAAAATGGGGAGAGTGTGAAGCAGAACAAACCATTAAGGGTGATTTGAACTGAGCCAGTAACATTCCTGATATGCCTGTTGTGAATATCTTTCAAACATAAACTTAGGCATCTTATTAAAGTTTACAGAAATGGAATATGAGCACTTGTACAATGAGACATAAGGGATTTGATTTAAAAGGAACTCAGTGATTTTAAAGGACTGTAGATCAGGTTTTGAATGTGACTTTGAGCAGCCTGTAGTAATTTGTTTTACTTCCTTCCTTTGGTGGCAAACTATCTGTCTTAAAGTAGCTTCACTTGGAGGTACAGAATTGGAGACTGTTTCTCCTTTGCAGGCAACGTATCCTTGAGCATAAGGGAGCTGAATCCAGTTCAGAGTGATTCCTCTTGAGATGTAAACAACTGTACTTCCTTCCTTCTCTCCCTTGTGCTGAACAACTTCACTGTGTCAACATCAACTACACCTACCATGCCATGACCTGGCTCCTGTGGTTATCTTTGAATAGTCCACTGTCTGCTCAGGGCTTTGGAAGAAGCTTTCATTACTAATATATAGCAAGCATGTTTCAGTTTAAGAACACATAGTTCTCATTTCAAAGGTTAGAGCCCAGGTTGCTCCTCTGCAAAACATCCACTGGACAGAGATTTTCTAATCTGGGTGGATAATTTTGCTCTGTATTTATGGTATTTAATGGAGAAAAAAAAATATTTGGTGATATGCATCACTTCCATTAACAACAATGGAGATTACGTATGTGCTGAGGATGAGAATGAAGCTCTCAGACTGTACATATTTGTGCCTGAGGCCAAGCCCTGGGGCCTAACAAATCAGCCTGGCTTTCTGGTCTCTTCTGACCCCAAGAGACTCAATGTAACTTGTGTACACATAGGGAATGGGAAAAGACAGAAGTAAAAGATGTTGCACTTTGCCAGAAAAGAAGTATTCGGCTGGAACTCAAGTATAGGCACTGAGATTAAAATTGGTGGAGTGCTTGATGCCACAGAAACACATTCTATTAATGGAATGAACTATCATTTTCAGTTTTATGCAGAACAAATGCACTAAGAAAGGTGATGACAAATATTTTTGCATCAGGAATAATATATGTTGTGAAAGAAAGACAAATTACCCAATGGTTCCTCTTTTATTAATGGGAAACTGAGGCACGGAAATATGATTTACTTAAGATCTCTCTTTTTGTCTCTTACACACACAGAGATACACACAGAAACTCTAAAGGAGAATGACAGGTTTCTTAACTTTTGACTCCTTTGAAAAAGTTCATTTTTCTACATGTGCTCTAAACTGTTCCACAGCACTTCTCCTCAGATTCTCATATCTATAAAAATGCCATCCACAGAACTCCTGCTAATAGAATCTGCCAAGTCTGTGGCCATCGTTTAACCCTACCAGCTGTGAGGAGTACCTAAAGCACCTCTTTTCATCTCCACCCTCACCTTTTTGCCTGCTCTTCACTGTCCTTGTCAGCTTTTTTCTTCTGAGAACTTCTACTGGAAATTGTATCCTTATACAATGAAGGTGTTAAAGGTTACTCTGCTTACAAACAAAATGAAACCACATAATGGCTAGCCCTTGTCCTTATTAGGGAATAAGGTAGAAAACATTGTATTTGAATTTGGACATACCTGAAAAGTGTCTCAAAGTCCCTTTCACTGAAAGAGAAATATTAGCTCTTTTTCACATTTCCCCATAGTTGCCTCTCTAAATTGACACTGAGACATCGTTACCTTCATTAGCTCTTTCATTCTCTTATATCAGGAATATAATTTGTTTTAGACTAGCATGTTAGGGAAAAAAAAACCCAAACACAAAAAACTTTGATCAGCTCACTTTGTAGTTGGCTACAAATTCAGAAGTATAGGGCAACAAACTAATTTGTCATTTTTGAAGAAAATGTGTGTCTGACTTCTTAAAAAGTTTTGCTGTCATTTTTGTTTTCCAGTTTCCTTTGTTTTCTTACTTTTGTCATGCTGATGACTAAACAGAAATGGAAAAACTTCAGAAATATCTTTCATGAAATTAACAGCCCAGCTTTGCAAATGTGTGAAATTCTGAGAGATTTTTAAAATAAAAGGGGATCCTTCTGAGGTAAGCTTATTCTTATTTGTTCCCAAGATGCACAGCGGGACATGAAGGCAGACAGAACTACATGGCTTCTGTACTACATTGTCTTCTTTAAAAGAAGATATAAATAGTCTTTTATCACTTACAGAGACTGCTGTGCAACATCATTAACAAATCTGTGCTTTTCAAAAAAAAACCAAGCAAAAATCCCTTCAAAACACTGAAAGATATGTCCCTCTATTTCCCCTGTATCATAGAAAATCAGTTTTCCAGATCTAAAAGTTCTTCACGTCTAGACCTGTCTAAAGTGATGAGGATTTCAGGCATCAGTTTCTCAGTTGACTCCATGTAGCCAAGTCTCTGATCTATATAATGTCTAGATGATGGCATAGATGTGCTTGTAAGACTGTGGAGTGATTCACTATTCCTTTACCTAAACAGATATTCCTGATACCAATAGCTGCTACTGTGGGTCGTACATTGCAGTAAATCATCACATACTCAGCTGGAGACCAGCCATAGCTGGTACTAGTGCTTACTTAGACAATGCATTAAGGGTTAAGGATCATAAGATGGATGTGGAATGAGAGGAAACATGGTAGGACAGATAATAAAACTATTAAAGTGCCTTTAACAGTGTATGCGTGACAATAGGGAAATTGTGGATAGAGGTGGAGTAGTCCCAGTACTGAAAAACCGAAGACCTTATTATGTTGACTGCTCATTTACTTTGGGTATGGCCGACTTAGAATCATAGAATCATAGAACTGTCTAGGTTGGAAGGGACCTTTCAGATCATTGATTCCAACCATTAACCTAATACTGCCAAAACCACCACTAAACCATGTCCCTAAGCAACACGTCTACCCACCTTTTAAATACCTCCAGGGGTGGTGATTCAACCACTTCTCACTAATACCAAAAAGCAGATACTTTCTCCATATACTCAGTATAGATTATTTGAGTTAGAGGAGTCATATATTGAGGATGAGAGTCACATATTTTGTCTTGTTTCGTTTTTTTCCCTCTCCCTCTAAATAACTAACTGAACATTTTAAAAGAAGACTATAATAAATGATGTATAATGAGATTTTGAGCAGTTTTGGAGAAAACAATTCATGTGAAATAGTATCACACTGTGATTTGTGAACGTTTTTATGTATATTCAGCAGATACCTAAATCATGTAAATAATGAGCTTGTTCCCTTAATGTATTTAGTAATTTTGTTTGAAAGATCAATGATTTCTTTTCTTGACTTGTAATAATCTGTATGCAAAAAATATCTGAACCCCAATGTTAAACTCTGTGGACCTCTGGATTCTCTTTATGCCAATGCTTCTTTGCATTGATTTTACAACGCGAAGCAGACACAAGTTAAGAAGGATTTGGAATATGCTGTTAGAATGGGATAAAGACACCTGAGGGTAGTTAAATTAGGCCTACATTTTTGGGTCAACTCTTAAGTAAAGAGAGCTTCAGTTTTCTGTGCAGTGTCCTTTTGTTTGCCATATATAAAAGAAAATTCTGAAGATATTGATTGCATTATATTGTGCATATTATTGTTATATTTCATTTATTTATCTGTTCGTTCTATATCATCTTCTAATACTAACATTATATATTGGTTATATAATATAAAATTATAATAATGTAATATTTATATTGTGCTATAAAATATAGTATGCATTACAGCATATAATTATATAATATTCCAGATGCTGATAAATCTATATGAAGTCAGATTTTTACCAGTGTAAAGCTACCGTAGCAGGAAGGTTTGTCTGAAATCTGGCTGAAAAGTTATATCCAGTAAACAAAACTCTTTCACCAAGGAATCTGTGAGCTACAATTGTAAATTTTTTGCACTTGTAGGACACTTCAAGGAGATAGGATCTGGACCACAGCCTTCAGTGGTAATGGGCAGAGCAGCTGGGAAGGGGACAAATCAAAGAGGTTTTACAGTGTGGGATCAGGAGGATTGCAACAGCTGGGGAGGGTCAGGCAGGTTATTACATTTGGGGGAACTATTGGGTAGGGAGCTCTTCAGTGAGGAAGGATGAGGGTTATGGCAGCTGGAACTGAGTTGGCGTTGAGACTTATGATCAGGAGGAATTGGGAACAGTATAGCATCTGGAAGCTGATCAGGCAAGGGGCTCATATCATCTGGGGGATCAGGAAGTACACAACAGCTGGGAAGGGTCAAGCAAATACCCAACACACATGGAATTGAACAGCAGGGCCTGGTGCCACATACGGATTCTCACATTGCTTTTTTGTGTATTGCTGCTCTCTACCTTTCTGTAAATTTCCCTTAACTCAAGTTCATAATGTGACTTTGTGGAAAATCACAGAGGTAGAAATAAACAATATGAATTTCTACTAAGGAAAAAAAAAGTGGATAGCCCTTTCCAACCACAAGGTGGCTTGCCAAAGTCCATGTAATTCTAATTACTGGCTAGTGAAAGATTTCCTTCTTCAACCCTATTGCACCCACTGTCCTACTGGCTGAAAATTTTTATAAAGTTTTTTCCAGGAGCTCAATCAGCCACAAGAGATTATCTTCTCCAGTGGGAGCTCAGTATGTGGAGGCTTGATTTTTGGTGATATTGCTCAGCGATACTGAGTGGACTTCACAGCAGACGCTGTTGGTGCAGGAAGAACAAGATTCATGTGTCCTGCTTGGCTTACACCAGCTCTGGCTGAACTGATGTTTTGTTTGTTACTCAACAATTTGTTTACTGAGCACTTTCCCTGCATCTATTGTGTTATTAGATACCACAGGTATAATTGTACATCTGTCAAATTTTCCCTAGAGTTTCCACTTCCTGTCTGAAGGTTCATTATTTCTTACATTCACATCCTTCATCCGCGATGTGGCTGTCCTGTCTTTTGGTCCATTAATTTTAAAAGTTAGATCTTTATGAACAAATAACCATACTTTCTTACTCTCCATAGCTTTACTTTCCTCTTTTTGTCATTTCTTTGCTGACATTCCTAGAAGATAAGCCTCTTTCATTATAACCTCTCCTATCTGCACCCAAGTGTTTTGTTTCATGCTGTGCTCTGATTGTAAGCTCATTTTCCATCCATTTTTAAATTCTGATTTAGGCAAGTGCCTAGCACGATGCAGTCCTTCATGATAGGTCTCACAGGTGCTAACAAGAATAATAAATGATGGTAACAAGTTCCATGAAACTCCTGATTCTTTGCAAAGCTTTGGCAAAGTGGGAAACGATGTTATATCCATCAGGCAGTTGTGACAAATAGGCATAGTGTGGAGGGTAAATTGTTGTTTTACCTCTAGAAAAATCTGTAGTACTCTCTTGTGTTTTCCATAGCTGCTCATATGATTTTTTTTTCTTCTATAGGCTCTTTTATTGCTTTCCAGACATGCTGTGCCTTGTCTTTGCCAATTGCTGCCATCTGTCCTGATGACATTGTGATGGAGGTTGAGTGTGTTGCTGAGCTTCTTAATAATGTCACAGTGTCATTTTGCGTTACCTCTGTCACTCTGCTGCTGTTATGCCAACTTGTCTTCTTTCATCATTTTTTTTTCACGACTCTTATACTCAAGGCAGTCTGAAAAAAAAGCCCTCTGGATTTAAGTTCTTCTCTTCTTTCCACCATGTCTAATATCTCATCTGTTGTCTACAGCTGCTTTCTGTGTTCTGTATTTATTCCAATCATATTCTATATTGTAGAAAGTGCTGCTTGTAGGACAGATTTTTTTAATTTCCTCTTGGCATTCAGTAACACCCTATTAAGTGGCTGTGTTTACACTGCAGTTGTCAATGATCTTTTCCGGGTCCTCTGCTCATTAAGCAATAAATTCAACTTTCCTGGCTAGCAGTGTTTTGAACATTTCATGTGGCAATATGGAGCTAGTCCCACAGGGAATGGTTTCCTCTTACCAGACTGCTCCCTCCACGTGCTATACTCCCTGTTGGGTTTATCTAACGATGTCATCTCTACGAAGGATACTTGAAGCAAGCTGTTGCCTCTTTCTTAGTTGCATGCAGGTTGCCAGGGAGCCTGGGGGACCCACCATCTGACATTCATAGCACTCGGCTTCTATCCGAATATGTCTGAGAATCCCACTGAAGCGTAGGATGACAAGTTCCCTCTTTCTTTTTGCAGAATTACTTCTCATCCACAATTAAGGTAATAAAATGTTTCTGCCAACCTGTTATTGTGTCAGCATTCAGATCGCTATCAGTCACTGCAGAATTATAAAAATCGTCTAGAAATAGTTTTTCAAGGACATCTCGTAAGTGACTTTGGTTTACATTTACCTCAGAGATCATGAAATCTGAAACGCCCTTGTGACCTGAGTCACAGAGAAGGTACAGCAAAAGCAGCAATTACTTGGGCTTTCCTTCCCTGCCTCTGTATTCTGCTTCAACTTTGACCTAGGTAGATCACACCCAGGAGTGGGAAAATAATTCATTGCACAATCTGGTGCTTAACCTGCCTACTAAGACTAAGAACGAGGGTGCCAATTAGTGCCAGCTGTAAGAGTGCTTGGGAGATGTGGACCATCCACCAGGAGCTGGACCGGGACCACAGTTCATCTCAAAAAGGGCACTGAGCAGCCATCAGAACGGTAATAATTTTCAGCTGTTTTTAAATTAGGACAGATTCAGACTTAATTTGATAGAACAGACACTACTACGGGTAGTGAAGGGTAACCCTGGGCAGAGAGTGATATCAGAGAGGTAACATGAAAACAAATACAAAAACAGAGAAATAATAAACCTATTATCTTTATGCACACACACACACCCCCCGAAAAGAAAAGGAAAAAGGAAAAAGAGAAAAGAAAAAAAAAAAAAAGATAAAAGATAAAAGATAAAAGATAAAAGAGAAAAGAGAAAAAAGAGAAACAAGAAACAAGAAACAAGAAACAAGAAACAAGAAAAAGAAAAAAAGAAAAAAGAAAGAAAAAAGAAAAAAGAAAAAGGAAAAAAGAAAAAAGAAAAAGGAAAAAAGAAAAAAGAAAAAAGAAAAAAGAAAAAAGAAAAAAGAAAAAAAAGAAAAAAGAAAAAAGAAAAAAGAAAAAAGAAAAAAGAAAAAAGAAAAAAGAAAAAAGAAAAAAGAAAAAAGAAAAAAGAAAAAAGAAAAAAGAAAAAAGAAAAAAGAAAAAAGAAAAAAGAAAAAGCTTGCAAACAAAAAGAGGGAGTGGGTTTACAGTCATTTTGGTGTAGGGTGGAAGGGCAGGAAACAATAAGCTATGTTAGTTCTTGATATCATGGAGGGAGAACTGAGATCATGTAAACAGCAAATAGTGCCACCATATAAAGTATTATGTTTTGGTACTTGTAGGATAAACCCCCCAAATCTCAAACAGAGTGCTGATGGCTGTAATTAATCAATTTATACTACCAAGTTCCCTCCATTATACCCTTCTCTGGTTTGACTCTAGTTTCCACTCCTGTAACACGTTGATGTCTTCTGCTCTCTACCTCGTTCTACCCATTTACGTCCCATCTTAACTTTGACAGCTTGTTCTTCCTTCCTTCATAATCTTCTACTCTGCACTGCCACGGACATTAACTTTCATACTCATGACCCATCTAATGCCTTAGCTCTCTGGTGCTTGATCTGACTCTTCATTCAACCCTCAGCTTTGGTACAACTCTCCAGCTTGCCAAAGGGCCATTTACATGACTCAGTCTTCAAGTGTTGTTTCCTTTTGGGCCTCTCATCACATACAAGAGACTATTTCAGAATTCACTGGCTTTGACCATCTACTGGTCTTACTTCAGCATGACTTTTCCGCCTTTCCACTCACATAATGTAAGTCTGCCTTTCATGTTTCCAGTGCCATCAGTATTGTTGCCCTCTCTTCTGCTTTCAACAAAGGCTAAATGCAGAGCTGTTAGTGTGGTATAGGTAAAGTAAGTTAGAAAGCATGAATTATGAACTGCTCAAGAAATAGCAGCTGTTGAGCTTGTGTGCACAGCGAGGTTTGTCTGCTGCTGATCAATAAAAATCAGAGTCAGTAGCCATGCTACCAGAGAGACCATCTGTGGCTAGAGAACCAGAAGCTTGATGACTGAGATAGACACTGCTGGCTTGAAGGAGGACAGGGGCAGGTTATATTCATATAACCCCCAAAAGACAGATGTATTTATCATTGAGTGCTAGCTGGCAATTTGTGGGCAAAAGTACCCTACTGCCCTGCCTAGATCTCTGGGAGGAAGGGTCTGGAAATTTGACAGTGGAACACTGGGATGTCCCTTTGCTATATTGTTAGTGTGATAAAGTAGCATGGCTAACAAAATGGGGATTATAACAGAAGAGATTTCATAGCAAGGGACCAGATGGGAGTAGAGGGACAGAACGTTCTATCTTCTCCTGAAGAAACAAAGGTAGTGATGTCTCCTGTCTTATTCTTATTGTGAGACTTTTGTTAATATCTCCTATTCAAAACAATTCACCCTTGCCCCCTTTTCCTTTCCCCATTACTGTCCCACTTTGCATTTCACTCCCGTGTATGCTGTGTCCTGTCACTTCATTTTTCTTCCCCAAACCCAGCATGGACCAATTTCATTCAGTTGAATCACTGTCATCAATTTTCAAATGCCCTCTTAGCCAAATATCATACTCAGTACCCTGTTCTCTCAATCTTGTCAGATGTCTTTGACATAGTCAACTATCCTTCTCTTAAAATCCTGTCATCCCCTGGCTTGTGAGGTGTCAACATCTGTTGTTTTTTCCCCTGACATTTCCAATAATTCCTTGAGTCTTTACTTGGATAGTTTCTTCTCATTGATTATCCCTTAATAAGACTCACTCTTCTTTCTCCTTTCCTTCTATACTGCATCTCTGACTAACACATGCAAAACCAACTACTGCTTCTTTGCAGATGACTCACAGAAAGAGCTCTCCTTCAGATTTCTCTCCTTTTCTACCAACAGAAAAACCTCAGCTATTACACTATGTTTCTGTGATGCCTACAAGTCTTTTTTAAAGGTCAGCCTGAGTAAAACCCAAGTTTTAATTCCTTAACTATCCACATTTTTTTGATTCATCACTGTGACATCATCCTGCTTGTCACTGATATAATTCATTGTTTTTCACTTGGGCCTCTTTCCATGTTCTGCCATCTGCAGTATGGCTAGGTCTTGTGGATGCTTTCCTGGAACTTCTTTAAGGTTTGTAAGGTGTGTTCTTTCTCATTGTTCCACACTGTGAAAACTTTTGTTCAGACACTTCTCATTACATCTTCACTCCCAATTAATTCCAACATCTTTAATGTCAATTCATATTAACATCACTTCAAAGATACAGTTTTGATGGTTTATATCTATCCTCTCTTTTCTGCTGTAAAGATAATTTCCATACATTCTTGCTTTGACTATGTCAAGGAAATTATATATCAATTCAGTGGTTTCACTTTTTCTTT
The DNA here is from genome assembly GCA_013398815.1 of Ibidorhyncha struthersii. Classification (NCBI taxonomy): domain Eukaryota; kingdom Metazoa; phylum Chordata; class Aves; order Charadriiformes; family Charadriidae; genus Ibidorhyncha; species Ibidorhyncha struthersii. The sequence goes on along the minus strand of VZSZ01011375.1, from coordinate 139,999 downwards.
TGAATCAGCTGCTGCTTTGATCTTCAAAGCTATTCACAGGTTCTCCCCACTCCATTCTTATTTGCTGGTGAGACATTGATTTCTGTCCTGTCCTTAGTTTGCACTTGATGTCAGTTTCTGTCATGTCTTTTTTTGATTTTTTTTGTGTTTTCTCCTATGGACTTCTTGGTACATAGAGGAAAAAAACATTATCATCCAAGTACTATCCCCTTATCTTCCTCCAAAACTTCTCTGTAAAACTTACCAACAGTTTGGCAGCGTGAGCAGGATACACCAGTTCAAATGTTAGTGGTTCTTATATAGAAGCTACATCTGAGCTAGTCCCAACTCCCTCAGTCATCAAGTCAGACAGGAGTCATGGATTTACCTCATCCTAAGGTTCACATATATCTCCCTACATTGATGGTAAAGAGAAGCAAGCAGATAATTCCGGTGCAGATATCATATATATATATATATATATGAAACCCAGTAAGTACACATAGGATTAGCTTCCTAGGCTAATTCTTTTTATCCTGTTATTTTATGTTACTTTGATTCAGGTTTTAGTATTATTTTTTCTTTGGGTTGTCAGCTCTAGAGTAGGAACTTCCTATTTTTCCATCTTTGCTCAATGCATAATATACCATGGCTTCCTTTCATAGTTTTGCACAGTGATAATATACAAAACAACCAGAGAGCTCAAATAGGTGACTTGACACTTTCATCCTTCTTATGAAGCACTTGCAGAACTACTTAGTACTTTTAGCTGTTCGTAAATACATCTGACAAATGTTTTCATGGGATAAATATTAACGAAACAAATTGTTGTTACTTTGGAGCATTTCTTTTGGCTTGACTATTGTGGTAGGAAAATGTATCTGCTGATTTGATTCTAATGAATAAGCAAGTTAAGTCAAGAAACAAATTAGGCGGGAAAGCCGCAGGATTACTCAGACCACAATCCAGTCAAGCTCATCAGCCTAAGAAACCCTAAAGTCAGAAATGAGCACTTTCCCATATCTGAACATGGCACAGAGTCTACTTTTTTAGTCAGACAACTTCCTTAAAATAAAGAAGAGATAAGAGTGGAAAGAAGGAAATAAAAATAGTAAATAGTATGTGGTAAAAGAAAGGAAAATTACTGGTCTTAAGCACAGAATAAGAAATAGCTTGGCAATTTGTTTGGTCTGATACAGCAATTACTGTGCTAAATTAAATGCATTAACCAAATGCCCCGAGTGGCTGATGCCATGTTGTAGTCAATTCAACATATGTGAGGTCTTCTCAATTGCACCAACACATTACATTTGCACAAGTCGCGTTTGTGTCATTCTATATTGGAACCTGAGGGTTGTTTTTTTCCCAACTAGAAACGGAGATATGAGCAAAACACATCTACCATTTTACCAGCTAGCAGCGTATATATTCCCAGAAACATAGCATCCATCTGTCTTTCTTGTAGTCTCACTGTGTCTGATATCAATTTGGGTAGATAAATAGTGATCTTGAAGTGTTTTTCCATAGTCCCAGATGTGTGAATTTTTAATTAGCTTTAATAATTGCCTTTTCTATATTGTTTCTATGAACCATGATGTATAGCATCTAATCTTTATAAATCACATCTAAAGTGAAAATTTCAAAATCCACTGATTATAATGGGTTATATTTATTACAAGCTGAATTGCAGCTTTCTTACTACATACAGACAGAAGTGCACCTGGGATAAGAAGCTAGTCATACAATTGCTGTCACATCTAAAGTTAAAAAATAAGAAATAATAGGGCTGGAGACCTTTTGTAATGGTTTGTCTTAGTAGGAACTGTACCAGCATGGCTGGCATTGAAATCATACTAATATGTGAATAATTTCCTCAAGTAAAAAATGGGTATGTTCCCAAGAAAAATGCTTCTGTCTTTCTGCTTTGACCTTTATCCTTCTCTCGTCCAGTAGTGTTCAATCAACTACTCTTTCTCCCTTCTCTGCTCTAGTCACGTTTGGAAGATGTAGACTGCTGAGAGAGTGCTGAAGAATCACATCTTCACTGCATGGAGAGGTCCAGAGATGCCTTGCAGGGACATCATCTGTCCAGAGAATAGTTTTTAAAGTGTTCCCCCCATGAAGATGCTGAGAAAGAAAAGGTTAGTAGAAGTATAGGAATATGATGAACTCTGTTTTTTAAGGGTTCTAAAAGTTTCATGGCTTTTCTTGGAGTAGTGCATATTCACCGAAGGGGACAAGAATATTTAGACCTATATTACATCCTGTAGACACTTACACAGATGCACATGGAGAATTAAAAATTTGTCTGGATAAAAAATTTCAACCATTTTATAACTCTTTCTCTATCCTTCTGTTTTTCTCCATCAGCTTTTAAGGAGGGTGACTTACACCTTCCTCATTTTAGCTACTTTTCATCATTTTCTCTTCCTAAAATAATCTACCTTTATCCATTTATCTTCCATTTTCCATCTTCCCATTGCCCTGAAAGCAAGCCTTGGAACATGAAGCTATCAGTTCCTTTGAGGATGTGGTGGAATATAGTTTCTTGTTTTGCACTGGCATTACATCTTGGCTCTTTCTTTTAATGTTATTGCAAAAATATTATTATTGCAGAAGATTACAGTGCAAACTTAGGGAAAATACATTAAGACTCCTGTGAACTGTAATAAAATGCCATTAAAGTTAGTGCTGAAAATACAATGGTGAATGGAGTGGCAATAAGGAGGAAATTAACTTGAAGTTGGACCAATGCACCTAATCTGCAAACCTAAAACATTGGCAATGTTTCCTTAGGAAGTGCCCAAGTATCGTCCTTAGTCAATAAAAGGAGAAACAGATCTTAACTTCCTATGTCCCCACTGTCTAGTGACTTTCAAGGGAAATTATAGCTTTTAACAAGCTATAGAAGAAATTCAGGCACTCATGTAGGAGAACCACTTCCCAACACAGCTAAAATGGTGTCTTACAAGTGGGTGCCTTGCAGTGCTCTTTCACCTACTTGATAACCTGAAAGACTATTTACTGTAGTCAGTGTCAAATCCTAGATCTGCCCATGTCAGTGGCAACATCGTGTTTTTGATGGTATTTTGGTGTCTACTTATACTGTGGTAATGACCTGCATCATGAAAAGCAGCATACCAGAGACAACTTGATAGCTCAGGGAAAGTGTCAACTGATGTCTTAGTGACCTTTTTAGAGACAAGGATAGACTGTGATGCTAACATTTTGTCTTTCAAACGCCTTTGATATCCTGCCTTTCTTTAATCCCTGGGACTTCTAAATCTACAGTCTCATTCACTTGTTTGTAACTTTGCATCATGGGAAAAGTGTGTGTGGTGTTATACTGATGCCCTGAGTGGTGCAACTTACTTAAGTTTCTCATGATGCCAATGTAGGAATTTGAGTCGATGTACTGTGGCTGCAGGGCTATGACAACTCTACTTACAGGAGGAAAAAGTAATACATATGGATTTTACTGTGTGCTAGTAGTCTGCACAGGAAAATAGGAGGTCCTACGTAGTCTTACATGAATTAATTTGTTCTCCGGTCCAAAGAAGTTCTATTCCAAGCCTCAGTTAAATGAAATAAAAGCAGGAAAGTCTTGAAGAAAGACCTGAGACAGTCCTTAAGGATGTAGAGATTGCTTATGTTTTTTGAGAGCTCAGATTGTTAGCAGATACTATTACATAGTAATCAATGCTTCCATTTGCTACAAGAGAATGGCAAAGAAAGGACTGCCAAAAAAATCAAACCAACCAAACAAACAAATGAAAAAACAAAGAAAAAAACCCAGGAAGTCAGTTTCTGAGGTTTTTGGTAAATATCTTTATTAATATAAGAGCCACTGGTTCCAGAAGATCTCAGGGAATGATTTAGGTTTTCTTCTTTATTTGATGGACATTAGACAATTATTTTAACAAAACAGTGTGTCTAATTGTGTACCACACCCTATTGGACTTGGTGTTTCTTGAATGCAACAGGAAACGTTCAGTAAAGCTATAGAGGAACCAAGTTTTTGCCTATGGGCTTCTGGAAATGATAATTTTTGCAACAGTAAGTTTCAAACCAAAACCTCTTCTGGAGTGTTTAACAGTACACAGATCAGGAAACTGATATTGGGGATTCGCTAATGACACATATGCACACAACTTGACCAAAATGCAGGTTGCAAAAGCAGATGTTAAATCTGTTGGCGGGTTGTATGTAATGGCATACTGGGTGTGACCTGCCTTTACATGTGTTTTTAATAGATGAGTTTGTATAAACTGATTCCAGTGAATGAACATCATGTGGAAGATAATGCTTTAGTGCTTCAGTTGAAAAAAATGTGTTATTTTCAGTAAAAGAGAATAAAGTGTCAGTCTCCATCAGACTACACTTTGTTTATCTGACTTCTATTATAGATGGTTTAATGGCGAAAAAGAGACAGTCCTCCTTCTTATACTGAGGATTCTTTTGCAGATTCAATTTTTTATTAGTCTGAAACAGAAGTTATTTGTATCACTAAATTTTTTATGTGACTGAACAAACCTGTCTTTATAAAATGAACATAGCATTTTAGAGCTTTTAATCACACTCAGCTGGAAATTAGCCCATTCATTTTGAAACAGCTCTGAACACGTGGTAGATTTCTGTTTTTTCCAAAATGGCAAGTTCCACTTCTTCTAACTATGATTTTGAATGTTAAGCAATTCATATCAGTTATTCACTGCTAACTGTAAACTTGTGGGGCAGGAAATGTTCTGTGTTTTTTACGGTGCTTATGTATCTGAATGAATCCTCCAGATACTACTGCAATACAATAATATAATGAAGTGATAATACAATGAGCTAGAGCCATCCTTATGTCATTGAAATCTGTTTAAAGCATTTTCAAATTGCATTCAGAAGGCAGGCTGTACACTGCATGTAGCACTGCTGTAGAAAAAGGCAATCAGGAGACCTCTCCTCAGCTTGACAAATGATCACACTTTGGAATACATCCCTTTGGAATAAATACTTTTGCTGCTTTAATTTTTTTCTTCTCTCTTCTGCATCTATTTAGCTGTTTAGGAGCCTGGACATTTGCAGGGGGCCTAGAACAAGAGTGTCCAGTTTCTGTTGAAGTTTCTTGATTACAATACAGTAATGATCACCAAAGGTGGGAGGAGCATTGTGTGAGACATAAAATATTCACAGATTATAGCCAGATCACTACTGTATGTCAAGCCTGTTCAGGCTGGCCAGTTAATAAATGGCTGGGCTTGCAGTTTCCATGTCATGTTCTCTGTTAATCCTTAAGCAATATCTCATGACCTTCCTTGTGCAAATGTATGATATTTTTCTTTGCACAAAGATGACTGTTAATGTGGAGTTGCAATTACCATGTAATGAAGTTGTTCCTGAGGACATATGTCGTGAAGACTTTTGAGCAATACAAAGAAAATTTACTGGGGAAATGAGAGAAAGACAGACATTACGTGGAATTATTTCAGCTATTTTGAAAAAAGGTCCTGTGAACAAATCCTCACTTGAAAGAGGCAAATCTATTAGTATGACTTAAAACGGAATTACTAAAGGCTATAGCTATTATGCTCTGCAGGACTCTAGTGGTAGAAACCGTAAAGTTTTCTTATTTTACCCTATGAGATGTCAGTTAATCAAAAGGTAACACACAATAAAAAAGAAACTTAATTTTTTTCTAAATTTGTAAGAAAAGTAGGGGAGGTTGCTTGGGAAAAATCAATCACAATAATATACTATAGTGCCTATAACTTATATGTTATTTTGTCAGTTTAGCTTTCACAGTAAAAAAAACTTCAAAGTTGCACACTCTTAACCATCTGAAATACATTGAAGTTAAAATAGAGGACCAGCTAAAGAGTTTGGCTTGACCTATATACATTATTTTTACTGTAGCCTCCAATATCCTGAAATCAGGACCATGTCCCAGTTGTGCTAAATGCTGCACAAAACCACACAAAAACAGGGCACTTACTTAGAAAAAAAATAGGTTAATAGCAAGTGTCTTACAAACCTTCCCCATCATTTTCTGTCTTATCAACAGTAGCTTCTGGGAGGGGCCATTTTATGTAAGCTTTCCTTTATGTAAATATCTGATATTGTGGAACAAGGCCGGATGTTGCTATACTTTCTGTGTCCATACTAGAGCATAAAGCAGGACCAGGACTAGTGTTCATGTTGCTGAACTCTGTAGCCTTGGCTGGACTGCCTCCTGACAATGATCCCTGGCACTAAACCATGGCTGGGGATTGCCTAAAGGAGGTGCCAGCTAGGCAAGGATCAAAATCGTTCCAGGGATGTGCCAGCACTTTAAAATGATGCATGATGCTTTTGGCCCTGTTTCATTCACTGCTGGAGATGTAGCAAAGTGTCTGAGGCATTGCCTTGCTCTGACTGCACTCTTAACACCATGTGGGTGGGAGCATGAGCCACACTCTGTGGTGTTTGCAGTCTTAGACATCTTATCTTCTACCCTGTCCTCCCTTCAGGAAGTCTGCTTGCGATGGAAAAGTACTGATGGGGAGGTTCAGGAGGGAGTTATATCTCTGCCAGTGAAACCCTGGGTATTCTAGCACTGCCAAAGAAGAATATTTAGATAAATGGACACATGGGTTTAACGATCGGGTATTGCTTGTGTCGCACATGTTGAATTATATTTGTAGTTCCCAGCTCCCAGGGCTGGCGTCATGTTCCCTCTGCTTTGTGATTTCCTACCAGGCAAGAGCTGTGTGCACACCATATTCCTCTGCTATCCACTCTTGGGGCTCTAGGAAAGATGAAATCTGATGGAAAGGAGTCATGGTGACCTCTAAGCAGATTTTATAATCTGGTCTATCAGGATATGAGAGCTGCAGGGAACACTGTGGCATCCCCATAGTAAAGACAGAGCCTTACAAGGATGGCATCCAGAGATAATTATCCTCCAGTTACCATGCGCCAGTAGTAATGTGTTAGTCTGACATTATTAGTGAAATGTGCCAAATTAAAAGTTGAGAGGAAGTGGATGTTGTCAGTGAAACAAATTTTCAGCCTTCAGATTATTTCTAAATGATTCTAAACATTGCTAGAGGCAATCGATATACTTGCTTAAAAATATTTATACTTCTAAAATACCGAACATCCTGCAGTGCCTTTGTCAACAGTAACTGAAAAGATGAACAAAACCCGTATCTATATACCACTTATAGAATAGAATCATAGAATGGTTTGGGTTGGAAGGGGCCTTAAAGATCACCTGGTTCCAACCCCCCTGCCACGACAGGGACACTTTCCACTAGACCGGGTTGCTCAAAGCCCCATCCAACCTGGCCTTGAACACAACTTCTCTAGGAAACCTGTTTCAATCAACTTGATTCAATCTAAACCAGGTTTTAAATATGCAAGCCCTAATCAAGCTTAACATAGCTCCAGACAGTTACAGGCAGGGCAGTAGTAAACATTAGTAAGTTGTTTCCATGATTAGTATAGATTATTGAGACAGAAAAGTGGGACTGCGTCTTCAAGTTACTTGATTTCTCCCTTGGAACTACTCTTAATATTCATCAGTTTCCATTCTCCTACTTTACTACCATAATTTAATCAATACTGTAAAGGTATTCCTTGTTATGTATAATTTTCTCAATATATATTTATTTTCTGTTATGAGAATGTAGGATAACTAATGAGGCATCTTAGGTGCAAACCCAGAAATTCTCTCACTAAAAAAAAATCACAAGAGGCCATAAAGTTGATTTAGAAGAATGTTGTGAACTGAATTAGTGTATTTTTCCACTTTGATATCATTCTGTGGAAGAATCTAGAAATCACTAGATAATTCTTTTGAATTTTTTTTTTCCTCTTTTGATGTTTTGCCAGAAGGTCAAGGGAGGTGATCCTTCCCCTTTGCTCAGCCCTGGTGAGACACATCCGGAATGTTGGGTCCATTGCTGGGCTCCCCATTACAAGGGAGACATGGACATACTGGAGCGAGTCCATTAAAGGGCCATGAACAGGATGAAGGGATTTGGAGCACCTGATATATGAAGAGAGGCTGAGACAGCTGGAACTGATCAGCCTGGAGCCAGATGCTTCTCAGTGATGTCCAGTTAAAGGATGAGAAGCAATGGGTACAACCTGAAATGAAGTAAATTCAATGTAAATGTAAGAAAAACGTTTTTACTGTAAGGGTGGTTGAGCAGTGGAACAGGTTGCCCAAAGAAGTTGTGGAGTCTCCATTCTTGGGGTTATTCAAAACTGACTGGACATGGTCTTGGGCAGCCTGCTATACTTGATGCTGCTTTGAGCATGGGGGTTGGACTAGACAATCTTCAAAGGTGCCTTCCAGCCTTAACGAATCTGTGATTCTGTAAAATTGATTGAAGTGAGAATCCCAATATTCAAGGATGTGATCTCTTCCTCCTTGTGATACAGATGTTTTAGCCCAGAAAGAAAACACCATATCTTTTGCAGTTTTTACACAATTTCCATAATCCTACTGACTGGCCTGATATTGCCAGTTTATAATTTGCCTTTTTAGGACTCCACAATAAATAGAACACATGCACGTACAAAGTCTATCGCTACGCTAGCAAATTAATCGTGTGGTTCTTTGGCAATGAGACAAACTGGAATGAAATGATTGGTATTCACACTGTTCAACTCTCCTACCTTCCAAACAGGATGGCCCCATCCCAACTGCCTACTGGAGTGGTCCTTGGCCGATGCTCACTCCTGCACCATGCCCAGGAATTGTCTGGGATGGGGCTTGTTGGCTTGGGCTAGAAACGTACTGGGACCATTTTGACAATTTAACAGTGTAAGTGATCAATTGCCAGCCCTTGGGAACATTTCCTGGAACTACATAATTTGTAAGTGTAGAGTTACCCATACAGACTCGTGTTCTGATTTTTAAACATTGTTGTCCTTAATTGAAAGATAAAGGATAAAATTGTATTAATTTAGTAAAAAACTCCCCAAAATTAAAGCAAAAAATGCAATCCCTATCCTCATTTCCCTGCTATAGGCCAACAGTTTCATAGTCTGGGCCATTCTTCAGGTTTGTGCTGGAGTCTTCTTGGAGGGTTTTTGAAGATCAGGATCCTTTCCCTACATGAGTTTTCTCCAGAATCACAGAGTTTTTTCTCTCAGAACCAGGACAGCTTGTCTTTAATTTGGCTGGCTCCTCAACAAGCTCAAGCTCCCTCCTGGCTCCCACCAGGAATGACTGAATTCCCATGACTTCCTGTCTTCTGCCCAGAAACTTGCTGTGTGGGCCCATTTTATATGTCCCTGCTGGTGCCATGGATTCTTTGTTTTGCCTCTGGAAATTCCGCACTCTCAGAGGGTTTTTTTTTCTTGCAAATTAACTGGCTTCCTGATTTAGGCTTTCTCCTTTGCATACTAACTATCTAATGAATATAGCCATTAATTACCTTCTATTGTACCCATCAGTCTGGTGGGGATTTTCTGGAGCAATGATTCTCAACAACCCTTTTTAATCCACAGAAAATGTAACTGTTTTAAAAAGAATCAAAAGATGTCTTAACCCTTTCAAAAAATATACATGGATCATCTTATGCAGTACTGCTGTAACAGCTCTTATTTACTAATAAAAAACAGTTAAGCTAAAATATACTTTCATTTATTACTTTTATTTTCTTCCATTTATTTGTTTGTCTGGATGAAAATATATATGCATATATTTTTCCCTTCCCCAAACTCAAATACACTATTATTTTGTGAATTACCTTCTGATGTCCTATGGGCAATCAGTGACCAAAGACCGCAAGGAAATTTTTTAGAATAGCTGAGACAAAAATGAAGAAATACACATGTGCTTGGAGTATTGAACTAAATGTTGTACATGAGCACACAACTGCATGTCTAAAGATATTTTGAAGTCTAAAAGTGGAAATGGGCTATGGGATTTTTTAAAGAAGTAAACCAGGTAAAGTTAAAGAGAAAAAGAGAAAGGGAAAGAGGGAAAAGGAAAGGGGAAAGGAAAATGAAAAGGGAAAAGGAGAAGGAGAGGGAAAGGGAAAGGGAAAGGGAAAGGGAGAGGGAAAAGATGGGAGAGATCATAATAAGCAATAGTTCTTTTACACAGTCTAGATACTATCTTTACTTAGTATGTGTGCATCTCTATACACATTGGATTTGTATGGGCAAACAAATATTTAAGTGCAGAACTGAAAAAATCGATGAGTATATTTCAGGCAGTTTTTCGAAAATCTGATTCATTATGGTTATCAATAGTAGCTTGGAATAAAATTTACTTCCTCCAGATTCTAGGTTAAAATTTTCTTGAAAAAATGTTGTTTGTGAATATCTGCTTGCATTATAACCACTTTTCTGTATAACCATGCTTGTAGCCTTTGTGGCAATTTGGATGTTCTTGGCAAAGTATTTATGGTACCTAAAGATGTCAGTTGGTTCCCATTTGTTCTTCTCAGCTTTAAGTTAGCTCACAGGTTTCTATCTCAGCAGATTTTCTGAGCTGCAGGCTGTGGGAAATTAGAATCTATTATAGTTTAATATTCTGTAGACAGTACAATGTGATATTTCTTCAAGTATGTTCATTGACCTGGTCAGTGAGGTGAAGTTGCTGAATAACCATGGTGTGAATAACTACAGGAAGCCAGCAGATCAAAGAGCTATCCACTGTTTAAAAAGCTCTTCTCAGGAGAGAAAGGAGTGGAGAATGGGGTCAGTTCTTAAATGCTGGTCCTGTTGAGAACAGACAGTGATGGAAGAGAAGGGATCGTCTGGTGAAGGAAACCAAAAGTCGTTTCTTTTTTTTTCTTGTAGGGGCTGCTCAGTGCTCTTTATTCTCCGCCAAAATCAAAACTACTGTTGTGTCCTCAGTGTCTTCAGTCCTTGGATGTCTAATTTATCTGCATTTTTAATATTGTTTATTTTGGTACCAGGAAGTTTGGTGTCAACCCATTAGGTGAATAAATGCTATAAGTGCGCTCCCTCAGGAAGAATGAAGCAGTGTGGTTTTGTTCAAAGACAGAGCCTCAGCCTCTTGCCTGTATAGGTTTGCATATTCTCTAACTTGTATCTTATTTTCCTCTGTATATGGGTGAAAAGGTCCGAGATGAGAAACTATGTTGAGTCAGAGAATCTGTTAGTAAACCCCCAGTATAGCTGCACAAAATGATCAGCAGCTGTAACCCAATTAAATGCAGCAATTTCATAGTACAGTACTGCTCACCAGAGAGTATATACCGATATTCTCCGAGTAGTCAGCCAAACCATTTTGTACCAGCGCTTGCAAACTTCTCCTCAGGAATATTTAACATTTGGCTAGAGCTTCTCAAACACAAAGGGAAGATGAGAGGGAAGAGAAAAAGCAAAGGAACATAGTGCAACTGGAGCCAATTAGTAAGTAACTCCACTCTGTCTCTTGAACACAAACTAATAGCTTCACAGGTGTGCACAGAAAAAGTTGCAGTTATAACATAACTAGAAGGTTAACTATTTAAAAAGTCATCTCAAGGAACATTTAGATTAGGGCAGCCTTTCTTCTTCAGTTCAAAGCTCCTGCTGTTGGTTTATGAGTCCAAAGTGAGGAACCAAGCTATTCCTTGTTTAATGCGATCATTTTAATAGCTAAGCCATTTCTAACTTTGCTTTTATAGATAGCATGGCTCCAGTCTCTGCTGATCTGAATGCTCTTTTGCTTACCCATATGTGTGTGTCATAAAAGTAATTATTTGGCTACCAATTACTGGGGTGAGGAAAAACCACCCCCAAAATACTTTGTTGCAAGGCTGAGGTTGTACATTTCACACCAATGCATTCAGTAGTAGACACGCTAGGAAACATGTTTATTCTAATAAATGTTTTTTTAAAACAATGGAACAATATTCATGAAAGCTTCTGATTACGTGAAACAAAATTTAAAAAACACCTTTGTTTATTCATTTCCTTTTATAGCTGAAACTCCATATCTTACCTACGTTTATGTACTGTGATTTTTGACCTACTTATCAGCCAGACAATTAATCTCAGGAAGGCGTATCACAAAATGTGAAAAGCAGGACTCCTACATTTCCCAGTCAGTGAAGACGACCACTTAAAGTCACGTATCTTCTGTTCATGTATCTCCTGCTGGAATCAGTTATTGGCAGTCATCTTGCAAACATGGGACTCAAACAGAGGATCACATAATATTTGTGCAAATTACAAATGTCTTCATAAAGAAGAGAGATAACATTCTCCTGTGCTTACTGTCCCTCAGCATACACTGTCTAGGACTGCAACTCTCTGCAAAGACAAATCTTTTGCCTGCGGTTATATGGCATGATACCATATATGAAGAAAAAGATGTAAGAGAAGAGCCCAAATCCCTGCAGACCTCTGTTGCTTCATTCTAGTTGTCTGAGGCAGACGCAAACCAGTAACCTCTTAAAACTTGTCAGAGCCTTGATTGCATCAGTGGCGCTCAGTTGCTTCTTAATTGACACACTTTACGACATTCTGAACACCACATGGACTAGGAGTCACAATACTACATCTGGGGAGATGAAACACCAGAAGACAGGGGTTTCTGTCCTGAATTTTGTTTCTGTAGAGTGTCCTTGTTCTATAATCACCCGTTTCTGTAAATAAATCCCATAACACTCACTTCCTAATAAACTGGTATTTACCAGCCTGAGGTTATCAACACTATGTTTTTTCCTTATTTCTTTATGCCCATATGGTAAAGTCCTAGTATAAATTTTATTTTATCCTTTACAGACCTCTGTTTCAGTTCATTTTAAGTGACTAATTTGCCTAAATAGCCTTCAGTTTGCCTTGGAAATTTTTCAGCTGAACATGGTAAGAAAATAAAGGAAAGTATACGATCTATTTAAATAATTGCCCCTTAACATCTCTAAAACTATGCAGAATATTTTTCTAAGCAGCAATAATGCCCAGTACTCATTTTCTGCCTATTTTTGTCCTTTGTCCTCATTTCTGTAACCGAGCCCACTGTCATCTGGTAGAAATATTTACCAGTTGGATCTGAATTGGCCTGGTAACAGTGAGAACACATCTGGAGTCTAGACTCAGCGGCTCTATGGGCAGGGTCATATCTCTGTGCTACATCAGCCCCAGCGCCTATTTCTGTTTACATAGGTGGTGTGCGGCATCATCTGTTTCAGCTGTCAGACACCGCCAGCCCTCGCCCCCTGCTCCCCCCAGCCACTGAGGGACCGGCCCCCTCCCCTTCTCCCTGACCCTCCGCCGTCCCACCACTATCAGCTGGAGACAGGAAGCAGGGGACCTCTGGCACGCACAACGGGAGAGGAGGGGGAAGAAAATCCCTGGAACCTATAAACTCTAGCATTATCAGCGTATCGGAGCTATACTTCAGCTGCATGGGATTCGGTTGGGAGGGGTACCTTGGTCTGATACAGGAGAAGGCTGTGTCAAATATGCAAGGGACAGAATAATCTCTTGGTAGATGGGGAAGTGTGTTCTAAATTCTTGAAAAACTCTTTTGGTTTGATTTTTTTTTTCTCTTCTCCTAATTAAAAGTGCCTGCTTGAATCCCTTGGAGTTCAAAACTAGGAAGTGTACTAATATGTTTTTCTGAATACTGCTGTTTACCTCAAGGAAGGGACTAAAATAAACCTAGAAATTGTATCGTGATACAATATGTAGTCATAAGAGGTTGCTATGACAAGAATTTTGTCTCATAACAACCCTGAGGTACTTGAATTTCTGTAATGTGTGAGGCAGTTTGTGAGTGTGTGTGTGTGTTTGTGTATGAGTCAGGATGTTTTGGGATAAAAAGCATTAGACAAGAATGCCTCAGTATTGCTTCTTTAAAACTGTCTGGTAGAGAAGTTGCACAACGCACCTCCAGGGCTGTATCACAGGGAGGTACGTACAGCTTGAGATAATCACTCAGACTGTTGGTGAGAGGGAGGTAACACACTATATCTTCTGTGGATTGGCACAGTATGTCACTTATAACACACTCTTAACAATGAGTTATGGTATATTACTGTTGCTCTTAAAACCATGAGCAAATATTTATAAGTACAAAATGGTAGTGTCTCTCTGTTTCATTCCACAATGTGCAAGCAGGTCCTATTAATGTTAAGAGGAATTCTGTTCACAGAGAAAAATAATAGACCAATTTATACAATCACACTTTTATCAGTAAACATCATGTCTTCTGTGTATACCTGGAGCTAATCTGCTCAAATGGTAGCAAACACACTTTTGTTAAAGGGAAGGAGTTTGCTAGATAGTCTACTGATTTCACACCATCAACAAAAAGAGAAACTAAGCTTTAGTTGCTGGGCTAAATTGTGTCATTGTCACCAAGAGTTATACAATATTCTTCAATGTAATGGAGCTGAGTAAAATTAATGAGTTATTAAAGGTCTTGCAGAGTATTTTGGTATTGGTCATGTGGCAAAAATCAGAAATAATCTTGCTTGACTCTCAGTCTGCAGAACAGTTGGCAGAGCAGACAATATTGTATTTTTTCAAAGATACTTTTTTCTCATAAACTCTGAATAAAATATTGGAAAGTGAGGCTTGTTGGCTCAATTCAGCACATGTTGGAGACGGTGTTAATACGTCTTTTGACTTTAATTGGAGCAAAGCTTAGCTAATGCTAAGTATTTTTGAGAACACCTCTCTATCACTTGAAAAGTACCACTTTTCAAAATATATTTTTTTCCAATAAAATGATGTAGTTTTCAAAGTTGAGGGCCAAAAATTATCAAGTCTTCAAAAGACCCATATATCAGGTCTGAGTTTTTCTTTCAAACACATTGGTTTGGACACACCAACAAAACAAAACTAGTTGGATCCTCCATAAAAGAGAAAATGTAATTCAGATCTTCAGATATCATGGCTCTTGGACGTAATATTTTCCCGCATAAAAAGGGTGAAAATTGCTTCCATTATGATACAAGAGGTTAGTTTGCAAAAATATAATACCCCAAAATTACTTGAGCGTGTTTTTATCATACATCATATCATCACAATATTTCCATGAATTTCCATGATAATTCCACTTGGGTTTGTTAAGGAGGCACTCAAAAAATTACAGAAAGTAGAAGGAGAATAGTTAAAAAGTATTTTAAAAAACTGATACATATGTGACTTTAACTGACATATGATAACATGTAAAGCTAGCTGAAGGAATATGGTTCAGGTCACAAAACTTACCTGTGATAAAGGTCTCAAATTATTGTGAAATACTGAGAAATGCTCATTATCTAAGATAATTTAGTATCATTGAAAACATTGCCAGACTAGGGTAGAAAAAAAAAATGGTTGTCACCATAAAACAAAGAGGAATGTATTTGGAATTGATCTTTTAACTTGGCCAGCTGTATTCATCAGATGGTGTTAATAGCACCACAGGTAAAATGTGATTAACAGTGCTGTTTGAGCAGGAGTGCTCAGTGGATGTAAAACTATCAATCCACTAATTCTCATCTTCTATCTATAGTTTTGGCTAACGACGATTATGAGAAGATTTTGAGATCAAACCAGCTCTTCTACCTTTGAGTGAATGAAGGCGGACTTCCTTCCTTCCTGCTTCCCTAGATGTTACAAAAAACATTAAATTTGCTTCTCTTTTGAAAACACCAATTTTTGACTCTTTCCTTTTCCTCCCCCTTGTCCTGTGATGAGAAACCCAGAAAGGTAAGAAACACACTGTACTTTTTGAAAACACATTGTATAGAGGTGTTAGAAGATCATATATATATATGCACCATCTCTGAATCATCTTGGGGAGGGAAAAACACACTTTGCAATGTGTGAAGGCACATTTTTGGTCTGACACGGTCAAATTTTTTGTGCTTGACAGTGAAAAGGAGCCAAATTTTCTGCAGTACTCAAGGGCCTTTGCAGTCCTCATTATAACATCTGTGGACAGTTTTTTTAGAAAGATTGGCACCTAGGGTGCAAAAAAGTCTGGCAACCTGTTTTGGCATTAAAAAGGAAACCACGAAGTTTAGAAATCTAAGACTGAAGACCTTCTAGAAAGTATGTACTGGATATTTTGAGTAGTAATGAAAAGTTACCTTGCTTGCCTTGCAACTTCCTAGAAAAAGTCTGTCTTTAAAAAAACGCAATTTATCTTATCTTATAGAGGTAGGGGTGGTATGAAATTACTGAAATCAAGAGTCTAAACCAGGAAATTGTAAGTAAGTAACATTTCCTCAGGAATAACCACTTTGTAGCGGAGCTGCTCAGTTATGAGGTGGAAATCTCCGTGATCTGTCTTCAAAGAGTGAACTCAGGTAATATGTCTGCAGCTCTCAAATGTCTGGAGAACATTCAGGAGACACAAAGTGAATGGACAGAGAATATGCTCTGAGTTTCAGGCGTTCTGCTGATGCAGCTGACCACCTTCAGTCAAAGACTTTGTTCTGATGTTCTACCCTCAGCTTCATAGCCATGTGTATTTTTTCACAGGCAGGATAAGCAACATCGGGGTGAGCCACACAAGGGCATAGGTTAGTGGGAGGGAGTTATCATTGTTTAGCTTTTAGGAAAATAGGATTAGAATAAAAATCCGACAAAACCATAAGCTTTGAAAAGAACAGCCATGAGCAGTCAAATTGCACAAAATTTAATGGTCCCATTTGATCAAATTCAAAAGAATCCAAAACTACTATGATGAATGGTGGGAAAGGGAAACAGTCACTTTCTAATATGATGGTCATGGCATAGTAGGCAGGCTTATTTCTAGGCCACCATTGCAAATCTGGCTCAGCTAACAAGGGTGGAAATTCATAGCTGTGTAAGAATTGTTTATTCTCAGGAATGACACAAAACGAGTCCGAGATCTCAGTCAGATTTCTGTGGGTAAATCCCTGTATATTTAAACCTACCACCACAATGGACAGCACATGGCACTTGGCACCCACCCCGCACTCTAACTGGGACACAGGGACGATATTAGCATGGTAACTCCTAGAAGTAATCATATATTTTGGGTTTTTGCTCAGTCTGGCAAAAGTGGAAAGAAACTTCAAGTCAAAGCACCCAAAAGGAATGAGCTTCCCAAAAGACTTCAGATTACATTGTTACTCTGGCAATTTTTACTGTGGATAAATTCATGAAATGGAGAGGGGGTCGTGAAGATAGTGGATGTGGCCATAATTTTGGACTGCTATAGAAAGTATGGAACCAGATGTGGAAGTTAATGTAGGAAAGGAACACTGAAGGAGTATAAACAGATGGCAAATAAAATAAGACCTTTCTGTCTCATATTTATGAAGAAGTCACATGTAAGAAAATGAACTTCTAAGAATCCACTGTGAGCAATGAAATAGGAGAGTCTGAAGGAATGAGTCTGGGACTGATCCTATTAAATAAACTCCAGTTTCAAAGAGCATCGTGGGATGTATTGCTCAAGAACAATAAATCCTATCACAAAGATTTCTGCCGCCAAGATTTAGTATCTACAGTATGCTGCACATACTGCTGGATCAGCTCTAGCCTGCAGACCGGCTGATAGTTCTTTGAAAAACGGGATTTTTTTTTGGTCATCATTTCCATTGAAAAGTCCCACTTTCCATCAAAAACATTTGAAATTCATTACTTTTCAATCAACCTGACACTTTACTGTGTACAGTTTTCCCTTAAGATTCCCTTTGTAACAGTAGCACTTACACTGGTAAAGGTCCTGGTCCAGATCCCTTGTTCTCTAACTAAATAATCCACCTACTGTAATTTAACTCAGATGAGAAAAATATTAGTTTATTATAAATTAAAAAGGGATGTAGTGTTTCTACCCCTACATTATTAAAAAAAAAAATCATGAAATTCAGTGAAAATTTGAATAATGAAGCAGGCCTTGTTTTTACATTTACATGCATGTGGATTCTCCTGTAGGGACTAAATATGTACATTTGTAAACTGAAGGCCAAAATGAACCCACAGTACTTCTAGTTTCACTGAGTACCAGAAGAGAGACATTTACTTCGCATTTCTTTGCTCATATTTGTCTCCTTTAACTACATATTCTGATGGAAGAATGATACATGTGGTAGAAATTCTTTGTTGAAATAGTATGTCAATTATTACAAAGTTATATTCACTTTAGAAATGAATTGTTATCTAACATCTGTTCACTCAAGGTTCTGAGTTGAAAAAGGTAGTAAATATACTGCATAAAGACTGATCATGAAAATAAAGAAAAAAAGATCTGGACATAGTCATCTAGTTCAATTTTGACTTTCCTCAGTGACTAAATACAAAACATCCCAATTTACATAATCCACAGATTTTGCTATGTTTGTAGAAAATTACAACAATTAAAAAAAAAATATAACCCCTGCAGTAGATGTAAAACACAAGCCAGTGATACGAGACATATGTTACAGCATTGTTGACACATGAACTCTTAATGGAATTTTACATTTGAAATTCTATCAGTTATTCATTTTCTACTGATTGAACACAATGAACTCCTCATGGTTTCTAGACTTTGTCCAGAAGTGAATTAGGTATGAATGTCTCTTAGAGTCATAAAGAAAAAGATAGCACTTACACTTAAAATTTTCTTGGGCACTTTTAAAGAACAGCAGATGTGCAGGAAGAAGAGGAACTCAAAATGAGCAAGAGATGAAGTCTTTTGTTTTATCTTTTAAACGAGGGAGATGACATACATCACAGAAGGCCATACAAATATAGAAGAGAAAGAGGTGGAAATGATGATTACAGAGAAAATTTCCTGGTTTAGAAAGTGTTCTTGCAACAGCAAGTAAGAATCAATATTATGTAGTCTCTCTCTTGTATATGTAAAAACTCTTTTGATGACAGGAATTTGGATTGCAAGCTGGCTGGACAATGAAGTTGCTTCTTTCAAAATTGTTCTTATTACTTTTAGGGTAAGAAGTATATGTAAAATCTTAAGTGCATCGATCATTAAGTTGAACGCAATATTAACTTCAAAGTTTATCCTTGCTAGGCTAGAGAATACCTTCTTAGTTATTATCTAAGTCTCATGACACCAACCACCCTAAAACTTGACCTTGCTTCAAAGAAGATAGAGGGTAAAATCCTAGTCAGTAGAGTTTTGTTAGTGACACAAACGTGCTTCAGCTGCCTCAGGGAAAAGACTTGCAGGATAACGGTCTGGACAGAATCGACTTCACAGGACTTCCTAACTCTTGGTTCTGGTGTGTGTCAAGCCCATATCCACACTCTGTGTTCGAAGGAGCCCCAAGGAAGGTTTATATCACACACAGAATCACAGAATCACAGAATGGTTGAGGTTGGATGTGACCTCTGAAGGTCATCTCATCATCTGGTCCTATAGCATGTTGCCCAGGACCATGTCCATACAATTTCTGACTTTCTCCAGGGATGGAGATTACACAATCCCTCTGGACAACCTGTTCCAGTGCTCAGTCACCCTCACAATAAAACACTGTTTCCTTGTGTTCCTATGGCACCTCCCATGTTTCAGTTTGTGCCCGTTTCCTCTTATCAGCGGGTCTGGGCTGCGAATGAAAAACAGGGAAGAGATGTCTGACCAGAGCCCCAATGTGCAGACAGGCAGGTAGGGTTCCTGGTAAGCGTGGATATACAGCTTGAGGAGCCATGTCCATGTTTGTGGTAGGAGTCTTGCCTATCCTCGAGTGCTGAGGGAGCTGGGGGAAGTCATTGCTGGGCCGCTCTCCATCATCTTTGAAAGGTCCTGGAGGACAGGTGAGGTGCCTGAGGACTGGAGGATAGCCAGTCTTCAAAAAGGGTAAGAAGGATGACCCGGGAAAC
>VZSZ01011375.1:82501-119497 GCA_013398815.1 Ibidorhyncha struthersii | reverse complement strand
ATTAGGGGATTGGAACATCTTTCATATGAGGAGAGGCTGAGGGATTTGGGTCTCTTTAGTCTAGAGAAAAGAAGATTGAGGGGGGATCTTATTAATGCTTTCAAATACTTGAAGGGAGGATGCCAGGGGGATGGGAGCAGTCTTTTTTCAGTGGTGCCCATTGATAGGACGAGGGGTAATGGGCACAAGCTTGAACATAGGAAGTTCCATCTTAACATGAGGAGGATCTTCTTTATTTTGAGGGTGGTGGAGCACTGGAACAGGCTGCCCAGAGAGGTTGTGAAGTCTCCCACTCTGGAGACATTCAAAACCCGCCTGGACGCTGTCCTGTGCAACCTGTTATAGGTGACCCTGCTCTGGCGGGGGGGTTGGACTGGATGATCTCCAGAGGTCCCTTCCAACCCTGACGATTCTGTGATTCTGTGATTCTGTGATCACAGTGGAGCCTGAACTTCTGTTAATGCACACATGAAGCCTCTGTGAATGCACACAGGACAGCAGTGCCATCGTGGTACTGTCAGTGCACTGCTCTCCCTGTATTCCCGTGTCTCCTCAACTGAGAAATAGGCTGGAAAGCATCAACATGGCCTCGACTGGCCAGCAACTTTTCAGAAAAAAAAGTCCTTTCTAAGAAAACCACTTCTTTTGTCTTCTTATTCCTCGTTCTCCCATGTTATCTATAGGTCCCCACTCTTTCCTTTGCTTCCATCATTTAGTTTTGAGGTGTTAAAGTAAATTGCTGTTCTTCTTGATAGCTGCTCCCCTGCCATGTTCTCCGGGGATTTTTCAGCTCCTCCTGAGCCTCTGTGATACTAGGCCAGTTAGGGGCAAGAGGCAGGATGTGTTCAGAAGCGATGAGTAGCAATGGCTTTTTCATGCTCCGTCCTGTTTAGCAGCTCAGTTGGTTAAGACCAATATGGAGAAGACTGAGAAGAATCCCCACTTCTCTTTCTAAAACAAAGTGACTGTTCTTGCTGACCACGCTTGCTGTTGTACCAGCTTGCAGCGAGCCTATGCTTTACATTACAGAGAGCATCAGCGAAGAACAGAGCATTTGGGTGACTGATTTGAAAGGCAAAATAGTAAGTAAACAATTAAAGAGTTGAATTTGGTCCAAGAGAACCTTGATGTGACAAAAACTCAGAAAGTCATTGCAAGGATCTTACTGAACTTATTAATAGCTGATAAACATTAGACACCTAAACATTTTCTTAAAATGAGAATTGGGGAAGCTGAAAAAAATGTCACTACTGGGCTTCTACCCAGGGTCATTTGGCAATATAGGCATGAATGAGTTATAATTTCTTATCATTTATTTCACTTCAATATAGATATTATGAATATCTCCTTTAACTAAGCCGGTAGTTTTAAAACAAATGCTTCAATCCCTTAGTATGTCAAAAGTCCTGTTTTCACAATGATAAGGCATGGTAAAGGGCAACAAAACTCTGTAGAGAGAGCAGTCTTAATCTTTATGTCACATCAGAGGACACAAACACTGAGTTTGCTATGTTGACTAATATATACTTTAATTACAGTTTGTCACTCTCATTGTTGTGCAGTAAAAGCTCTTCATAATACTTACACTTTTTCACCTTAAAAATTCTGATTTGGGCTTTTTCATGACATTGTTTATATGTGTAGGGGTATATACTATTCGGAGAACAGGGAATTTTTTTTGTCTAGAGCCACAACATTCCTTAATATGTGTGCTTCTGGGTAAACTTCATTCTAAACTCATTATGAACAGACAGCAATACTCCAGGAAGTCTTACACTTGCTATTTTCTTCAGCTATTTGGTTAACACTTTCTTCACATCAATGACAAGTGCTGCTTGTCTAGTCTGGTACAACTAGGAACTCACACTAGTTGTCCACTGAACACAGAAAAGGAACAGTCTTCAAAATCTATAGTAATTCGCCATTGTACAACAAGTTCAATCTGGGCTGCGAGAAACCTTTCTAGAAGCAGATTGTTCTCTCAACATGTTTCTTCCGTCTTCCTGCTTTCTAACAGTAACAGTGAATTTTGTCAGTGAGCTAATCTTTTGGTGACCCACATGATTTCAGGTAGTAAATATAACATTGGATGAAAACAAAATATAAATGTATAAACTGCAGATATAATGGACTCCACTCTTATATATACCTTACAATTATATAAAAATATATTTCTATTAAAATATATATAGTTTAATACACTGCACAGACGATAATAAGTCTCTGAAATAGAATAGCTTTGAATATTGTTTTTAGAGATAAATGGCTAATACCCTAAACTTTGTACCTCAGACCTCCAGTCATACATTTTTGAGTGTTCTGAAATGTTTGGTTAACCTTTTTTCCATTCTTCTGTTTTTTTACAAGCTTCTGCACTTCTGGTTTCTGTCTGAGACTAGAAACCCAAGTACCAAAATACCACAACAAAGACAGTGCTCAAGATATTTCAGGCTTGATTTAGAGCAGGAAGTATTTAGATTCTTTTAAGATTCCCAGTTAAATTTTCAAATACAAGGGCATTCAGGTAAGCATCCAAGCTGACTGGTGCTCTTCTGAACTGAACCCAAACATGAAAACTTTAGAATTTACCCCCTTACAGCCAGTAAAGGGATCTATTTATGGCACAATTCTGTATGGTATTATGTAGTCAATAAAACTCCATTATAACAAATGTTGAATTAGACTAGATCAATTGCGTAATCTTCTTGTGCGAAGCACACTTTATATTGACTTACAATAGCTAGAAACTGCACACTGAAACCTTTAAAGAAGTATATTTATGAGAATACTGGAAAAAGAGTTGTCATATTTATACACAAACATCTATAAATAGATTGGGCCCTTGAAACCCACTTCAGCATTCGACATTTGTGGTATAACAAGATTACACTGTTTTGGATCATTACTGTATTTTTTTTTCTAAAAAAGAAAGAAATAACTTTTTCAAAGGAAGGCAATGTTCATAAACATCGGCTGTTTATCACACTATCGTATTTTTCTTCCTTATAGTATTTGCATCATTTTCTAAGCAAAGAACGGTAAGCATTGCAGTGCAATAAATATAAGTACCTTTGTTAAATACTTATCTGAAAATGACCTGCATGGCTCAGCATTTTTATGCAGCTCCAGATCGTACTCAAATCAAATCACTTTAACTGTTACTAACGTTTTAATATTTTGATTTGGAAGAGTTAATGTTTGTCTTTCAGGGAGTAGCTGAAATAAGGCATATCTTGACTAAACAGGTGTTTTGGCAAACACACAAAAATATTATTTTTTGAACCAAGATAGTTTCCTTGACAGAAAATGTACCTGAAGGAAAAAGGGAATATTTGGTGATTGTGTAATAAGGCCCAAATCCAGAGTCCACCAACTCACTGGATCGGGTCTTTGGAAGAGACTTTAGAGACATTTAGAGAAGGATGGCACTCAACTAGATGGAAAGACTGTTAAGAAGGGCTGGAAAGACGATCCTGATGACAGCGTATGGTTAGTTTCTATCCATATGTATGGAGGGAGAAAAACTCGTGTGTCCAAACAGATCATAAGGCAGCTGAAGTTTTTTTAAAATATTTTGCCTTTACCTTTACATGGAATCCAATACCTAATCCAATTCTAATACTGAAACAGAAAATCTGCAATTGCCACATGGAATGCTAAATGGTAAGGAATTAAGAAACACATGCAGATTCTGTTGGAAGCATAGAAAAGAGTTCTCTAATTTTTTAATGTAAGAATGATAAATACAAAATTCACATAGCAAAGCTTCAAAATTGCCAGAATGTTAAAGCAATAAGGAGACACTGACGACTTACTCTAGGTGACGGAGAAGACTAAGGAAAAAAACAATTCCCCATTGGTTTGTCTATGCAGTTCATTTATTTGCCCTGCAAACAGGCCAGATCTCTCAGAACAGACTGTAAGTTAACTGGCTCATGAAATTTTGGCAACCAAACTGCTAAACCTCACATATCTAAGAAGTTAAGTTATAAAATGAAATAACTGATCTCTGAAGATCAATGGGATCCTGTGTGAGGCCACCTTGAAGTGCAAAAGAACTGTTTAAAGCTTACTGGCCTATATATAGCTTCCTCAAAACACAAGAACAATCCACCCTGATGTAGAATAGGAGGCCAGCTTGACTGAACGGGGAAATTAAACTGAATTCAAAAGCAGAAATGGAGATGGAAAGTGAAAGCAGGGACAGGCAACCAAGGAGAAATATAACATCACCCAAGCAGTCTGGGACAGACTTAGGAAATTCAGACCTTGACTAGAGTGGAAACTGATGGAGGATGCTAAGGTCAACATGAATGGCTTCTATGGGGCTTCATAGCAGTGAAGGAAACACCAGGGCAAATGTAGAGCTGCCAACGAACTGTGCAGGCAACCTCATGCCTTTACAGAAAAAGTCTTTCCTCAGGCGTCTTGGGTCTGCATGCCAAGTAACAAAATTTGCGGAGGGGAGGAACACAGTGAAGTTTCGAAGAGGATCACCTTAGGGACTGCTTAGAGAGGGGACCTCACAGGATGCATCTAAGCATGTTGAGGGAGCTGGCTAACATAACTTTGTGTTTGATAGTAGGGCTGGTAAAGTCTTCATACAGACAGCATATTTGAGGGCAACACCAGGCCAGGGGAGTGAGACTGATAAACTGGAGGACAGAGCTGCCATACAGTGGGACCTCAACAGGCTCGAAGAACAGGAACCTCATGAAGTTCAACACAAGCAAGCGTGAAGTCCTGCATTTGGAAGAAACCTAATCCTCTGCACCAGTACAAACTGGAGACTCACTGTCTGTTGAGCAGATCTACAAAAATGTACCTGGGAGTCCTTGTGGACACCAGATTAAACCAGTTCACTTATGTGCACTTGCAGTGATGAAAGCTAAATACAGCCTGGGCTATAAAAGTAATAACTTGGTAATCCATCACCAGTACTGATGCAAGAATGCTGTGATTACTTATTGTGATTGCTTACTTCAAAACTTTTTAGGACATTCCTTGCTTCTTTGAAGATATATTTAGTTATTGTATCAGATCACGTATTCACAGATAACAATCTGTATGTGGTTCAGATAACAGATTAATTAAGGAATTTCAATATGTTCTCATCAGTAATGATCCTGCTTCAGCTTGGCACCCTGATTAAATCTTAACGTGCTTGATGAAGCGTCCATTTGTGCTCTTGAGAAGTGGCTTTATGTTCTGTCCTGCTGTATAGAACAGCCTATAGAACAGCTTCTAGAGCCCTCCAGGTATATTAGCTACACATTATCTGCCAGAATAAAGAGGCTGTGGCTTAAGTCCTTTCCAGGGAAATCTGTATTAATAAAATGATTGATATTTCTGTTTTCTTCCAAGGATCCCATGCTCACAACAGAGAATCAAAGGTGAATACTTTCAATACCTGAAGACACTTAACTTACAGTCTTCTAAGGACAAAGGACCTCTGAAGGCTCTTGGTTTCTTTGCTTTGTTCTGGTCAAAAACAAGTTCTCAAATAAAGATGTACATTTTCTTTCTGAATAAAAAGCCCACTCCAAAAAGTAGTGACAGAATCAATATTTTTGAAAAAGGTTTCTTTCATTCAGAAACTTATAAAAGTTTCTGTGTACAATTTCAAAACTAGCACAAGATTTAGAATGATAATCATTTATATGAAAGTACAATATGCAAGACATACAATACAGGTCACTTCATTGAAAATGGGCCACAAGACCTAAGGAACTAACTCTGGTCCATTTTTATTCCTCAAATTCTTCCAAAACTGTTGAGACACCAGGACCAGTAGGACTACTGCTATACCTTTCTCTAAAGAAGCTTTAGTTATTAGCAAAATGAAACAGTGAAAACTGCTCTGCATGGGAAGCCACAGGTATTAGCTTTCTTTGAAAAGCAAAGGGATTTTAAAGCAGGAAAATAACTGAGTGTTGAAGTTACTGCAGCTATTCTTGTGCTGAAGTTAGGTTTAAGCTTTTTGCTGGCTTTATCCTACTGAACACTGTTATTCAAGGAAACTGAAAGCAGAGATGAAAATTCCTCCTTTACATTGCTAAATATAAGAGATGAACTAAGACTGCCTACTCCTGAACAGATGTTAATTGGCTGTTCTTTTCACAAGAGTCAAACTTGAGCAAATACCAAATTTCCAAATCCAGCTGAAAGGCAAAAGAAACAGAAATGTTATGACAGACGTAGAAAACTGCTGTCCAGGCTGGTAGCCAGGCCACCTGAGACCAAACAAGAACAGCTGGAAGCCAGCAAAAATCATTACTGCCTCAGTAGAGCCACAGTCATGTATTGTAGAAATGGAGAATGAATGGTACTAGAGGAATCAGTGAGATGTACTTGAATTACTAGAGAAATCTCAGCTCTTGAAAATGGAGGAAAAGCTGAAAACACGATTTTTTTTAAATGAGGCAAGAATACGGCACACTATATCCTTTTCAGAAGCATCATTATAAATACCAGGAGCACTGAAATGACCGGTACAAATTGCTTCCAGCTGAGATTGCAGCCTACCCAGCCTTTTCATTTCTGAGTCATGAGTATCCTAACAAGGTATGCAGGGAATTTAAATTACACCTTGCTGGCAAAATGTTAAGTTACCATCTCAGAAATATATTGATCTCTTAGATGAATTATGTCATGATAGTGAAATGATGCCATCTAAAATCATTTAAGTTATCAGAATGGAATTGAAAGGGTTACATTTTAATATTGATGTTAACATACTACTGGTGCTACCAAGACTTTGATCATAGCAATGTGGGCTGAACATTTTTCAGAACCTAGCAAAGTGATTGTGCAGTTGATGAAAGGAATTCCTCCATTTTTACTTTTAAAAATGCTGGAAGTGAAAATTCTTGGCCATTACTGCTCTAGACTGAGGTCAATTAGACTCTGCCTAACACCACTTTAAGTCCATAGAGATAGGATTCATTTCACTGAATGCTAGACATCCACTTCTGCATTCGAGGACTGACCCCAGACTCCTCTTCTAATGAAAGGAAAACACAGGACAATTTATCTGCTCTGTTTAGTACCTATTTTTGTTTGAGGTAAATAATAGCAAAAGCGTCTTTCTCTTTCCACTCACTTGCTGTTTGCCTATCTCTCTCTCGGTCACAGATTCAGTGATGCAGATGTGTTATACTGCTGTATCATGTGATAAACCTGTTTCCACTGGGTTTAGACAACCAGCTCTTATGCATATTGTGCATTATACATGGTTACACTTGGCCAGATAGATGCCACGACAGATGCCGAAATCTTAGTGAGAAATTCAGCTTACTTCGTATCATTCACATAATTCAATTATCAGATTACCCAAGGGCACCCAAGCCTGTGTGTACTTCTTCCACTGTTCAAGGACCTAAGCATATGCATCTACATTCGTCTTTTTGTATAGTCTTTTTGATTTACCACATGAACATATTTTATTGTCTTGGAAGAAACTGATGACAGAAGAGAAATATACTGTTGTCAGTCAAAGCCTCTTAATCTAAATGAAAGAGCTCTTGGCGCTGTAGTCAATGCATGTGGGACTATGGGAATAAATGGTCAATTCTTTTTCACTTTTGTATTCCTGCTGAAATGTCCATTGTATTTCACTGAAAGTAAAAATGACACATTGCAAAGGCATTGGATTGTCCCATGAAATACAACAATCCACAGCATGTTAACGCAATTTTTTTTTCTTTTCATATTGCCCCAAATGGCAAGAAAAAACATTGTTTTCAAAAAATAATAATAATCATTCTCAGCAGTTTCTAAGTAATGGAGTCTCCTAGCATTTCAGGCTTTTAATTCTGTTTTGTTTCTTCCACTGAGGAGATGGAAAAACCCCTAGATCAATTCAAACTCATTTTTCAAATGTGCTCACTTCCCAAGCAGAAACAAATTACCACCATTTCTCGGAGATTTAATTGCTTTCACTCCAGAAAAACACCCCTTCTGCACAGAGGAATGAAGCAAAAGAAGAAATGCTAGATGAATCAGTAAAGAATGAGTGGTTTTGAGTTGTTTTTTCCTTCTCCTAAATTAACTTAGGGTTACTTGTCAGTTAATATATAGTAATTTTCACATCATGAAGAGCTCAGTACTTTCCTTGTTAAAATCAGGGGCTGAAATAGCTGTTCACCTACAAGGTTCCAAAAGGACATCCTTTTGCAGGGGGGGAAAAAAAAGGAAATGTAAGAAAGAGAAAAAAGAGAAAGAAAGAGAAAGGGAGAGAGAGAAAAAGAGAGAAAGAGAGTGAAAAGAAGGCAGTGAGAAAGTAAGAAAGTGAGAAAGTGTGCCTGTGTGAGAGAGAGGAAGATAGAGAGAGAAAAAGAAAGAAAGAAAGAAAGAAAGAAAGAAAGAAAGAAAGAAAGAAAGAAAGAAAGAAAGAAAGAAAGAAAGAAAGAAAGAAAGAAAGAAAGAAAGAAAGAAAGAAAGAAAGAAAGAAAGAAAGAAAGAAAGAGAGGAAGAGAAAGATATAAAGAGACAGAAAGAAAGGGAGAAAGAGAAAGAAAGAGGAAGAGAGGAAGAAAGAAAGAAGGAAAGAAAGAAAGAAGGAAAGAAAGAAGAAAAGAAAGAAATTCAATCTAAGTCGCAATGTTTCTGAAGCAGTTGGTTCAGCATGAAATAACGGGCCAATCATGTGTAACATAAAGGAGCTCAAAGTAATAAGATTTGGTAAGGTCAGAGTCATGATTTTATTTTACTTTTTTCAAATGAGATATTGTTCTTGAAAGTGATGCTGAGCTATAGTAGGCAGTGGTAGGAAAGGAAACATCTTGTTTACAAATGTCAGCCAGCAATTAGCGTCATTTAAAGAGTGGAACCACAACTGCTGTTTTTTGTTAGCTTTGAAAACCCCATCTCTTTCTTGTGGCCACGTTTTAAGAGGCAAAGTAGACAGCAAGACTCTGAAACCAGTTCATAAATAGTTGATTTCATATTTTAAAATCTTGCCTATAACTGTCACCCCCCTCGCGTGGATCACAGATGGTGAAGAACTAATTTGTTACTGTTTGATAACGGCTTTTATGTATCAAAGCTCTTATTTACTACTCTGTGGGGGGAAATGACAGACTAAAAGCAATTATGTGTTTTTCTTTCAGTTTTTCTTTAACCACTATGCTCTTTGGCTTTTTTTTTTTTCCAATCCCGACATGTTTCTTATTTGAAATATAGCATTGTGAATCTTTTACATATGTTGGTTCTCATTTAACCCTCTTTCTGGGTTTTCAAGAATGCATCTGGCCGGGCAGATCAACTGTAATCTTTCATGATTGTTTATAATGGCCCAGTGATAAGTAATAACACTCAGGGGTGTCTCCCGGTAACAGCGTATTACATTTCAGTATTAAAAATGCAAATTGGGACTTTGCTTTTGAAGATTGTCAGGAAAATGTTTCAAGGAGGTAGAATAGCTACCAGGACGCCTGTAAGCGAAATAACCCCCTCTCCTCCCACCATGTGGGGCCTCCTGCCCACAGGTTTTCTGAACGAGCCCCTCGCCCCCTCCTGCTTCCCCCAAAATAAATAAATAAGTGAAGAGACTTTCCTCTGTACGTGGTATTAAGTAACTGATGTTAAATCTGTGGCCCTGGAAAGTCATGAACTCCCGCATCTTTCCATTTTTTTTCCTCACTAGTGATATGCAAACCGCTTATTTGGTGTTGCCACCAAGAATGATTTTGCTGTGGGTTGTACTTTCTGGTGTTGCACTGCAGCAGAGCTGATGACGCCGAGGGGATAGTTTCTGCACATATCTTTACTTTGAATAAACTAAAGAGGTTCCAATTTGGTGGTGACCAGGGCTGATTTGTTGGTGAGTTTCCGTAATGTAAATCAGTCGTTTGTGGGCTTAAAGTTTAGGGTATGCATGAACAGCATGGTGAATTCAGTCTTCAGTGTAGAATTTGTCCTACCGAAGTAAGAGTTAAATTTAAAGGCAAAAGAATGCTATTATAGATAGGAAACTTCAATATAGCAATGTAATATCATAATTATGGTTATAGGCTGAAGGGAACATTGCCTATTGCTGCTGAAATCAGTAGGAATTTTCCCACTGACTTAAATGAAAGAAGGAGTAAGTCACCATGGAAAAACCCATGGAAAGATTACAAGCTTTTGTTTTCCCCATTGCATCCTTCAAATTACCTCCTGGCTCTCTTTGCCTGCTTCACCCTCCTTTTCTTCTCCCATATTATGCCCACATTGGCATTAGGAGGTGCCTGTTAATGTCAGTGGGGCTGACTGGAGAACAATATACTGCTGAACATAAGGAAGGACAGAAAATTCTCACCAATAAGAATATACAGAACATGCACTTCCATACTCTCTGAAGCCTGCTTTTTAACCAAAGCTTAGACTACCAGGAAAACAAATCAAGGAAATACAGGAAAACAGAAAATGAGAGAAAAAGGACAATCGAATTTAGGAAGCTAGTATGCCTGTTTAGGACGAAACATCACAATATAACCCTAGGATGAAACATCACAATATAACCCTTCTTACAACCAAAATATAGGAGTAGCACTTATTTCCAAGCTTTAATACCAGAAACCTTCAACAGAATCCATAAATCACTTCCACATGTTTTTGAATAAATCTCTGTCCTGTATTTTACAAATTGCTTTCTCAAGACACAATTTGAGTAAGGTCAGCAATCCTTCCCTCCTCTTGTTTGACTTTCTCAGGGTGAATTTCACCCCTGGCAGTTGTCAAGAACAAGATCTGTGTCACCGAACTCCTGCCTAAGCCAATTGATTTCCAGTGAGAGCTATATTTAGGCTAATCAGGTCCACTGTGTCTGGATGTGGCAATGAAATAGCTGAAGCATGCTCTATCAGGCCCCATTTGAAAAAGCTGGCCCAAGCGTGCCTGTCATTTCTGCTGTATTTCAGACTCTCCATCATTTTGATAATTATACAGCTTGGAAACTTTTTTTCTTTTTATAGTCTTTGAAACTATAATGAAGTCTTCAGTGCTGCCAACCCAAACCATCCAAAAATCTTGAATTGGGCTTGAAATAATCATGAGATTGGCCTGAAAATCATGCAACTGAACGTACTTGGCTTCTTTTTATTTGCCTTCTGGTTTTGAGTGTTTAGGGTGCAATGGGGTCACATTTGCAGGGTTTCCTCTGTGTCTGTGTGGGCCAGAAATGCAATCTTTTTATAAGACAACTGAAATTCCTTGGGTATTCACATGACTCCAGGAGCTGGGTTTTAACAGGGGCAAAAAAAAAAAAAATCCGCTGTGTTTGGGGTTGTGATAAAATTGGAAGCCTTGGCAATACAGAGCGTCTCACATTCAAAGTTTGTTTATAAGAGGAATATAGTTCGATGGAGAGAGAGAACAGAGTTCCCTTCTGTTCTCTTCTGACTTGAGAGAAATTCCTCCCAAAGGGTGAACTTCACTTTGCAGAGCCAGCACAAGGCCTATTCAGCATCTGAAGTGATGCATAGACCTGGCCGTGGGTCTCTTTATATGAATTTACTTCATGCTACATTAAGAGAAGCTGCAGAAGTTATTGTAGCTGAGATAGTTTTATGTTCACAAGGAAAAAAGAAATTCTTTATAAAACTGCACATTATCAAGGATCTGGAAGCAAAGTCCAACAAGGAGGGGTACGAGACTGAAAGCCCTTGTGAAAGAGGGTGAAGGAGGCCCTTGAAAAGGGGAGAGACCTGGGAATGGAAGCATATGAGCCATTTGGTATAATTAAAGGTAGGAATCCAATCTTAGGACAAATACATGCTTGTGGAGTAGGGGGTGTGGCTGGAGATGCAGGTATGAGCAGCACCTGGAAAAGTAAGTTAGCAAAGATGTAGGTGAGAAAAAACATTCCTTCAAGTTCCCCTTTCTTACTTCTGTCATATGTGGGGCATAACGTTTTGCACATAAGACTGAGACATTAAAGCTGGGATTCATTTTATCAGTTATAAACATCTACAACACAAAAAATCTAAAGTGGTATTCACCTCATCCACCATCTACATGTGCGCTTGTTCCTCGGTAAGCAATGGAAATTAATAGGTACTTCCAGGGTGCAATTCATCTCATCCTCAAACAGAGATCAAGAACAGATTGGATAAACTGCACCATAAAAATGACTTTTTATTTCCATTGGCTATGTAGGAAACTCAAGTTGATGGATTTTAAGAGGACTAGTTCTTATGCAGACTATTGGCAGTGCAGAAGTCTAAAGTTAAGCATTTTTTCCATGTTTTGCTTAAGAAAAATCTTAGCTGACATCTTTTTGAGCAAATCAGGATATGACTGTAAATGTTCCTGGTGCAGCAATATGTGTGTATGTGCACATGCACAGGGTGTTTGGATAATTTCTTCTTATGGTAATGTCTAAATTGGGAGGTAGCAAGAGTAGGGAGTATATTGCTGCTCCTGGAGAAGACTGGCATTGAACAGGACTGAACTGCATGAAGAGGGAGATAAAGGTATGGCTTTGAGCCATGTATACTACATGATAAGTGTCTGTATATCTCACAGTGGCCGTACTCCGGTATTGTCATGTCCAAACCAGTCCATATGTCCTAATGTCTCAGACCTGTCTGTAGCACTTTAAAGTCATTTGACTGGTTTTGCTTTTCTTCTGTGACTAGTGACACCTTTAAGTAATGCACCATTAGTGTCTCTTATCCCAGTTGTGTATGCCTTAAAAATTGGCAGTGTTTTCACTCAAAAGGTATCAGATTCAATTTAAGTACAGGATTTAGAGCGTGCCAAGCCAAGTCCTCTTTGCCAGCAATTTGACATCCTGAACAAATAAGGTTTGAATTCCTGCTCTGAAACAGGAAAAGGATCATTTAGTCTGTTTGAATATCATTTAGAGTAGGATAGCTTTATTTTTTTGATGCAGCAGTAGTGTCAAGTGTGGATTCTGACAGATTTATTGAACTGATGGTTGTACATTAAACATACAGCTTTAGACACAGCTTAAATATATATTCAATCTTTCTATGAAATTTAAGTTATGAAAATACCCTATGAAAGGTAGATTATAAATGCAACATAAAATTAATGATAACCAAGGGTTCTCAGGGCAGAGTTTTTCCAGCACAACTATGACAGAGGTTAAGAACAGGGACAAGGGAGATCACACACGAAGAAACAGACCCACAGAAAGACATAGGTATTTATTTGCCAATTTAGGCATAGAAGTAAAACCTCATATTCTCTATCCCTGCCTTCCTCCTTCCCTCTTTTTCAGCTGTGGTCCATCTTTTGAGACACACTGTTTCAGTCGGTAAAATTTCCTGTGTGCTTTAATTTCTGCTGCAGAGAGAATAAAATATTGACAGTGCCTGCTGCTATTTAGTGCCTGCCCTAAATAACCCTGGCCTGAGTGGGACAGGAGACAGACAGTCAAGTGAGAAGATACCTGAAAGAAGTGACAATTTATTAATATGGCAATCCAAGGTAATAAGCACCACCTCTCAAACAGGGTGATCAGCTTGAAGAAGGGAATCCCACCAACTGTCTGCACTGTTTCTGAAAGTTGGCTTAGTTTACAGCTACCTTGGGTAGCTCTGTCAGGAGCTCCGCCAGGAGGAGGTATGTGGATGCTCTTAGTGTCCAGCATCTGGTGAGAGACAAAATGACGGAATTAGGGGAGAAGTACAAGGAACATCACAAGCTGAGCCAGCTCCTCTCCTAATGCTCTGAGCCCACCTTAAGGTGCCAGCTATGGGCTGGCTGCCATGTTGTGGTCTTTACATGGTGCTACAAACCCACATGTCCTGCTTACGTGGTTGTATGGTGAGGTGTTACCATTACCAGTGTTGTCCAGCAAGATGCAGTGGCGATATAGGAGTTCAGATAGACAGGAGCAGAATTTTTGCTTATACACAGGTATTTTTTCTTATACACAGGTATACAACACTGTGTCCATCCTCTTCCTCCTACTCTTAATTTAAACTTCAAAATGATTTACAGAAATCCTGGTGTGGCATGGTAACATTTTCTAAATCTTATTTGGCAGACTTGAAACACTTTTCATTCATGGTCATGCTGTGCAATTGTTCAGAAAAAAAACATACAGCATCTTCTGTCTCATGGCTGCCGCAGCTCAACCTTTACAAGGAGTTTTAGCTCTTATCTGCTTGTCATTGCTTTTAAAAAAACAAACAAGCGAACAATTTTTTACAGAGCAGTTGTAAAAATAGTAATAATAACAACAGTAATAGGAAGAATACTAATAACACCCCCTTCTGTTTGAGTTCTGAGGTTCCTTGATTCATATGCCTCCCTCACTGAGGCTGGGATTGCTGTGAGAGAACCTTCACCTGTGTCTACTCTGCATCTGTTGAGGTGAATGTAAGCTAAGGCAAGTCAGTGTGGAAAGCTTCAAAAGACCTCACCCAGGAAACATTAATTTGCTTTAAAGAAGGGCTGTGGATTCTATTGCTTTGGGATTTATGTGAAGAAGCATCTGATTTTTTGAATATTTTTGTTAATTAAGCTTACGTGTTTGATACTTGATTTAATTAAAGATATGATCACGCAATAGAAATTGACAGTACACTCAGACAAACTAATTTAAGTGCTCTCACCGTTTATAAAGAATCCATAGAAAATTTCCTTAATTTGTATTCAGTCTGAAAGCACCTAACAACACAATATTAAGCAGAAATAACTAGATGTTTACTGTCAAAGACAAGCCAAAATACCACACTCAGCACAAACACTGTGTAACCCATGGTACCTTAAGTATAATAAATACCAAGCCCCCAAATTTACCCTTTCTGCATTGTACTTACGATGTCCTGGTCCGTTAGGTACATGGATTCATTTGCATTAACACAAAATACATGCAAGATAGCCCCTGTGAAATAAAAAAGGTAATTTATGGCTTCTTATTTGTAATCATATGCAAAAATACAATAAAATCACACACACACAAAAGGAACAAATACATTAATGTTACTGTTGTCCTTTTAGCAATTGTTAATTTGACAAATGAGTATTTCAGGATCTAGCTCTGGCTTTTGCTGTTATGGATCTGCTGTACCATATGCTATTATTCGGGCTAGCATCGGTGACGCAGAGCTCATTTTCTGTCTACTGACCAGTGTAACTTTCTGAGCTTGTTCTATGCTACTGATAAAAAAATATCTCTTTTTTTCTGGGGCTTTCTAGCAATTAAAAGTGATCTCAGATATTGCCATTCTGCATTGCTGCTTGATGTTTATTTGCTCTATCGCCAGCACAACAAAGGAAAGGCAGCTTTAATTTGCTGTATGTTGTGTAATGCAAACGTGAGTTACTGTATATCCCTTAACAGCCCATCATTAATTTCCCTTGCATGCCGTTTCCAGGTTTCGTATATTGCTGGCTGTTGTGATAGTATGTAAAGCATCAGCTGCTGTTTCACAGCTTGGATTTTAAAGGGTCCACAAGGAGAGATCAAAAGCTGAAATTCTAATATTGCCTCTAATGGAAGTACTATTATCCAAACAAGCAGGATGTAGATTTCTTCCCTAGCAGAACGCTGCTATGGCATTCTCGCACTAATAGCCTTGCAGCATTCAGGACTCTGGCAATGTATGGTTTCCAGTTCTAAGAAACAATTATTTATTTCATACTTATTCTTTTGCCTAAGGCAAAAAAAAAAAAGTCTAACTAGTTTAGAAGCAAATTTATTTTGTATAAATTCTTATGATGCGCTCACCAGCTTAGTATACGGGTGTAGTATAAAGAGCAACGTTACCGACATTGGACATTTGCTGTAAACAGAG
The DNA here is from genome assembly GCA_013398815.1 of Ibidorhyncha struthersii. Classification (NCBI taxonomy): domain Eukaryota; kingdom Metazoa; phylum Chordata; class Aves; order Charadriiformes; family Charadriidae; genus Ibidorhyncha; species Ibidorhyncha struthersii. Next base: position 103,742 of record VZSZ01011375.1, on the reverse strand, counting down.
ATTAAGCTTAAAGCCAGAACTGTATGACTGTGTAAGAATTTGACTTGTGTAGAGAGCTAAAATCTGGTAATTAGTAAAGTTATAGATTGGGACCAGTTTCTATACTAATTACAATGTTCCTACTAAACTGCTGAGCATCTTTAGCAGTTGTCTTGGAGGCAATGCGAGTCTCACATTTGACTCACAGATTCAAACCCTGCTTTCTTTTCTGCAAGTTTGAAAAGTATTAAATAGCCCAAGTGAAATTAGGAAAAAATGGCATGTCATGAGAGTCTAACCTTTTATCCTCGAAAAGATTGCTTTGTAAAGAAAGTTACCAAGATACTTGCTTTCTAAAAGAAAAGCGAAGAGAAGTGTTAGAAAGAAATTTTCTTTCAAAACATGGAAGAATCCCCATCCCTAAAAATAAGGAAAGAATGTATTGTTGTAGTTTGATCAAAACAAAATCTGATTTGTTTTCTTTCATGGTTGAAGGTACAGACTCTAGTTCTTGAAGGCATGCCTGAGATTTTTTAATTCAGTCATCATCACTGTTCCCATTCTCACATTCTGAGCTAAAGATAAACATAGAGATAAACATAAGACTGTTACTGTGAGACCCCTCAAATAAAATCTGATTCCATGTTTAGGCATTCGATGTCTTTTAGGAGAAGACTGCGTAGAGCTTCATGTATGGGGTGGAGATTGCTATTTCAAGTACCTATTTCTGAAAAATCAGCTGAGAATCTTTGCAGAGCTCATCGTTTAGAAAGAAAGTTGTTTAACACACAGAAACTGTCATGAAGAACTGATTACCAACGAGGTGGGTTTGCATCTTCTGAAACCCATGTTTCAGAAGATAGTTGCCAAGTGCATCCATTCACAAAGTAGAAGGAAAGAAATCAAAACAAGAGCCCAGAAGAAAGGAAATTGCTAGAGGAAAATCAGAGGTACAGGACAGTTAAAAAAGACATTCTGTACAACCATTTACTGTATAAATATTGTTCTTTTGTGTTAAATTATTGCCTCCTCTGCTATCGCAGCTTGAAGTTGCTTTAAATCTCTTTACCCTGTTGAACCCAGTCTCAAAGTCTCTGTCTATTCTGGAACAGTGCAATGGAGTGTAATGGGCTTTTAACTTAATCACAATAAAGCTCAGAGAAATTAAGAAGCTTGACGCTAGAGTAAAGATAAAGATTTCTTTATCACATTAGGCATGTAGGTAGCTGGTTTCCCTTGTCTGTAACACAGAATTTCTCTTAACATTTTTCTATATAGGCCTTACTAGTAAAAGGATCAGTTTTCCCCCAGATACTTTTTCCTTTGCTACAAAATGACTCATTTTTAAAAAATCCCAAAGTTGAAAAAAAAAATCCAAGTTGCAAATTTCATGCAAAACTCTGGGTCTTTTTAGCTTTTAAACTTGATGCACAGGGGAATGTATGTGATGGGATAGAAATCTGGGTCACAGCATGAAATTCCTGTTTTTGTATTCATAAAAAACAAACTCCATATATCAAAGGAAGGAGGTGTGAAGTAGTAAAAAAGAAAAAGAGAAAAGCAGTCTAAAATATTCTGAGCGCTTGATATTTCTAAAAAACATACTGAGATCTTTTAAGACATGATATGATTTCCTCTGACCATTATTGAAACAAAAATATTCACGGCTGTGCTAGTAACTGCTCTAAACTTATCTTCTGAAGATGAATTAGTGAAACAGTTCCAGTTTTCCAGTATTTTTTTCCCATCAAAAATATGGTCCTACGCCCTGTGCTCTTGAGAAGTACTCAAGTGGGTACTGATTTATATAGCAAAGCAGGACACAGGCACTGAATACATCCTTCTCTACCCATATGTGATCAAGAGCTGCAGGGATGATGGTATGTGAAGAAACCCTTTTTGGTGTCATAATGTTGTCCTGATAAGTCTAAACCTTTGAGGTCTAGAGTGCCTCATCTAATTATAATGCCTAAATAAAGAAATCATTAGGTATATACCTCTTTTAAACAAAACTGTAATTTGTATGTCTCCTGCAGAGCAGACCAGATTTTTGACCAATTACAGTGCAATCTGAATCTCCAGAGTGGATTGTGTAAATGATTTTAGTTTACAGGCTAACAATGGCTGCGAGGTTAGTTCAAGATCTCTATGGGATAAAACTTTGGTTTCTAAATGAGCTTGTATCTTACAGATGTAGCTAAAAATGTCAGTTTGAGACAAATTACTTCAACTAGAGGATGATCAGTAAATGAGAAATAGTTCTTAAAGAAAACATACTCCGAGCATGGCATTTGTAGTGATAAAAATTGGGACTCTCTTAGGCAGCAGTGGGCAGACCGTTTTTTCTAATGCAATTCTGTCACAGAAAGTAAAGGAAATACAGTGCGGTTTGAAGAAGAACATGCCAGTAATTACATGAAGTGCTGTTCTGCTGCTCTGGGAGTTTTTCTATTATAAAATTACTTAATAATAACAACCTAAAAACAGCCTCATAATGAGTGAAAAAGTGTAGTTTTAAGTTGCTTGCAAGAGAAAAAGTAGAAACAAGGAAAAGTAATTGCTGCTAAACCTCATTGGTTCTCAGTTGTTTTTGAAAAGCTTACTAAGCTCACTAATGCCTTTTGACAAGGAGTTCCACTGGCCACTATTGAATTTGCATCCAAGGGATGAATAACGTCAGAGAAGCTACATGACTCTTAGTTACTTTCCTTGTGCTGTTTGCTTGCTACTAATTATATTCCTTGTGCACTCATTTGCTGTGGCAGGACACAAGTGGTATCAGCCATCACAGGACAAATCAGACGGGATTCCATAGACAAGAGAAGGGACAGATTCTTTCTGCTTACTCCCAGTAAATATTCACAGCACTCAGCTCATTTAGGACCTTGAACTTCTACTTAATGTCCTCTTTCAAAACTACCTCCCCCAAAACCTGAAAATTACTGTGGGTGGTTAGTGACAGAAAGGAAGTGTTTTCCCTGTGTAGTGGCCAAAGATATTCATCTCTCCAGAAGAGAGATGGGTCAGCTTCCTTCACATTCTCCCACAGATACACATCTCCTCAAAAGGGAATAATACCACGCTTTAATATTGCTAACGGGAAATAGTATTTCCAGGAATTTATGAACAAATTGTATCTTCAAAAACCTCTTGGGCATACTTCTCCTTTTGGATGGAGGCTGTGCCCTAATGGCATAATTGCACCCTCATTGTTTTCATGTTATAAAACTCCCTCAATAATGAAACATCAGTAGAATTCCAGCTGAATGTGCTAACCCCTGAGAGACACAACTCCTCTCTACTATAATACAGTCAGACAGAAAAAAAAAGATTCATTGATAAAAGCCACATGTTTACCCAGTGGCAGAATAGTTAGATGTTGATACCGGTTCACAAAAGTGGTGTATGATGATCTACAAATTAATTATACACTTGGATTGCCAGAGATAGAATGTCAGCATTTGCTGGGATTTGCATGAATGCTGATTTAGGCTTCGAAACAGCACTTACGCTTATGCTGAACTTGAAGTACCTCCTTTAGTCCCAAGTAAAAAGTCAGGACCTAAATTAAATTGTGTATTTAATTTGTAACTAATAAAATATAAGTACAAAAAGGGAACATTTGAGTCAGTTTATTATACAGTATTTGACCCTATCTACCCTACTAAAACTTCACATTCTTTCTCCAGCGGTGCCGTATGGGAAAACAAGATTGCAATTGTGCCCCAAGAGCATGACAGCAGTCCTCATAATAGTTTCTTCAGTCTTTTTTTACATTGCTTTCCAAAATGATGCTGCCATATGTGCTGTTATATTTAAGCAGCAGATGCTGTGAACTCACAAAGTTGAAGAATGCTGAAGTATGATACCATTTGAAAACAGGTTTTCTAGGGAAAGCTGACTTCTTGCAAGGCTTTGGATTTATTTCAGGCATTTCATTACTAATTACAAAAGGCCATATAGAATGCATTTATACCACTTATTGGTTCTTTCTTGGGGCACCTAATATATGGGCTATCTAGCTTTTACACTATATTGCTCTTCCCACAGCTACAAAGCTGCAATAATCTCTACTTGCAACAGGGCTAATGCTTTAACTTTGAAAAGGAGCTGGGAATGGGTCTTCCTTTCCACTCCTTTACTTAAACAGAGTTTGAGCTAAGGATGATATTGCAGTGTAAACCAGGCTCATAGTATTAGGCTACACATTAGCTAAATATGGGTATTATGAATATGTTAGGAAATTAAAATTACTTCAGTTTTCATTGGTAACTAACATTCTAATCATTCTCACATTTGAAAATTAAGCAAGAAAATCCACAGTCTATTCTGAAGTGCATTGACTTTGGCAAACCTGCTGGACTCATAGGGAGTCAAATCGATTCCTACAGTATACACATTGGATACATAGGCTAGGAGCTGAAAGAGGATGCAGTAGAGACATGGAAGAAAAGGTGGCCCACGGGAACATTTCTAATGTGGAGGTTGCTTCAAGGCAGTTGTTTTACGAAAATAGCAGGTTCTGGGGACTGAAGCATTCAGAATGTTAGAAGCATTCTTCTAGCACTGATGACTTGAGTCAGTTTAATTTAATGTATAACTTCACAAGGTTTATGAGACTGAAATACCAGGCTCTGTAAGGCAGTTAGTTCTTTTCCACACGTGGCCAGCTGTGAGTAATTGCCAACAGGGCAAGTTTCCACCATGTCTTGTAATAGTCTACAGCAATTCTTGCACCTCAGGAGAAAGAGACTCTGATTTGGAAGGAAAGGAATTACTCATTGACAAGAGATGTGTGGGGGTTGGAAGGTCCTGCACCTTCTTTGCATCCTTGCACACACAGGTAATGTAGAGAGTGGTTTGGTGCTTCTCTCACCTGTGGCACTGATTAATGTTCCCATCAAATGTATCAGTAGAAGTATGGGTCTAACTTTCTCGTGGTCAACCTACAAAAGTTCATTTTATTCATAAGATGGTATAAAGGGCAAAGTTTTGGCAGCGGGGAGAGCTGTAGGGGTGGTCGCCGGGGCAAGAGACCATGGGCTGCCTTGTTTCAGATACCACCAGTATCTCCAAAACAGACCTAAAGCAGGACACGGCTGAAGCCCGTCAGCTGAGTCAGTGTCACCTTTGCAAAACATATATAAGAAGTGGCAGAAAACACCAGAGGCAACAAAAGAATGAGAAACAATAGGGAGAACAGCAAAGTCAGAGGTGGGGGTGCTCCACGGCAGAGGAGGTATACAACTGAAGGGACTGTGGCCTGAGGAAAGCCCACAGCAGAGCATAGGAAAAGAGTAATAAACAAAGAGAGAAACCACTATGCACTGACCTCCACCTCTGGTGCTGCTCGTTGCCTCACCAAGGGGACTGAGTGTAACCTGTGTCAATAATCAGGGTGGACAGGAGTCTGAAAAGAATGAGTGAAGTGGAAACAAGGAAATGGGGAGGAGGGCAGTCTAAGGTGAGACTGAATCTGGGAAAGTGGAAGAAAAGATGGTTTTCCCCTAAGTGTTTTAATGCTTGTCTTTTTTTTTTGTTTGCCCATGATCTAATCAGTAATTAAACAGTTATGTGAATTGGAAATAAATTAAATACCTCAAGTTGAGTTTATTTTGCCCGTGACAGTACTCAGCAAGTGATTTTTCCCTGCCTTTACCTTGACCTATAAATTCTCTCCCTCTCATTCTTCTATTTTCTTTCCCATCCAGCTGGTGGTGAGGGGTAGGAGAGGGAGAAGGGAGTGAGTGAGCATCTGGGTGGGTGCTTGGGTGCTAGCTGGGGCAAATTCCCCACAGCAAGGAACTCCATTATTGTTTGTCTCTCTCCTTCCTTCCCTCCCCTCACTCCTCTATTTTATTTTTTTTGCAGCTTTCACTCTTTCATCTTATTTTCTTTCCCTTTATAATAGTTTGAATGGGTGAAGTGTATCAAATATAGTTGACATTAAGGCAAGTTCTTGCAATTAATTCTTGCTTCTATCAGTTCCACAATAAAAGAAATATGAAACTGGTTCTATTGTAAATGCTTCCAACAGTAAGATATTGGCATCCAGATCACATCGCGCAATGGGATATTCTAACCAGACTGCCAGCACTGGAATGAAAAACGTAACTCTTTGTTCCAAAGAGCTGTTAGATCAACATACTCAGTATGGTTGCCACCTAGAAACCATGTAAATGAACTTGTATTTTATGCCTTTTCCTGCTTTACTTCCTCTCTCATTCTGTTTCCCTCTTTCTCATTCATCTGCCATTTATTTTTATTTTTAAAATTCATTTTTATTAATTGTCCATTGACCCATCCTTCTTTTGTTGCAGGTCTCTGCAGCTCTTCCACAGCATTGTCAGTCCAGCACCACTGAAAAAAGTATTGATTCCAGTAACTTGATAATGTTTAACTAGAGTTCTTGGCTGACATGACTACTAGCAGGATCTGGATTCTTCCCCCTCTAGATCCCCCTGATGGATACTCACACTCCTACCAGTTAAGAGCTCTGTGTGGTGCCCCCTTCCTGCTTGAAGATGAATGAAACACAAATGGTGATAAAGCCCTTTCTCCCCTTGGAAGGGGTCCTGCAGCATGGCTGGGGTGCCCTGGTAGGATGTTCTAGTAAAGAGATATTTTCCAGCTAAGGTGCTTGAGGTTCACAGTCTCGTTAAGGAGAGTGACTATTGCAAAGGGGAGGGGATCCTCGACTGCTCTCTGGGGCTCCATGCTCCTTTGTGTGAGAGAAACATTTGTTAACTCTATTTGGGTCAACAAGTTTTGCGTCTCAGCTGCAGTCTTATGGTGAGTTGATGGGCATAAAGAGGAAATGGTCTGACAGAAGAAACTCTTAGGTCCTCTTGTTTTGAGAGCTATCACAGGCCCACAGCGGACCTGGAAGAAAGGTGCGGATGAAGGTGAGGGAGAGGAGGACAAAGTGTTAAATATGCTGACTTGGGCTGCTGGATTGAGCTGTTTGGAGAAGAAGGATGGAACTATAAAATTGAGATTTAGATTTTTACAAGTTCAAGGGAGGATGGCTCCCTTTTGCGGTTCGGCTTCGAGTCCCTGTAGTAAAAAGATCTGGGCTTAGAATGAAGTTAGTGGAGTTTACTTAACACTGTCTGTAAAATTTCCAAAGAATCCCTCAGTCAAACCCCACTCACTTATCTAAAAAAATAGAGTATATGAGTATATGAAGAAAGTTACAAGAATATTGGGTTTTTCAGTATCTCTGGTTTCTGAACAGAGTATCAGAAGCAGCAGATGGTTTTGCTTTTCTTTGCAAACCTAGCAAGGGTGATGCTCTAGTAAATGACAAAATCCAGATAGAGTGTGGGAGCAGCAGGATCCCAAATTAAACAACTGGGAGGTTGATAAATGCTTCCAGTAGCAGATTTAACTACAGATGGAATCGTTTGACCATTCGACACGCCACAGTCCACTTGTTGGGGGCTTCCGACCATCTCTCTGCAACATTAACTTCATAAAAACTTCCATCAAAGAGCCCCCACCAGAGTCACAGTGCCTTTTTTAGAGCATTTTCAAACAGCAGAAATAAACATTAAAAGATTCTGCCCTTCCTTCCTTGACATTTTTCTGACAGTAAATTAGAATCAGATGGAAGGTATCATTATTTCCACAAAGATTATCATGCAAATGAATTCCTTTACAATAACTTAAACAAAAATATTTAAAAAAATATGTATACATTTGGCCAATAAATTCAGACATAGTGAAGTATTGTTCAAGGCTGATGTATCTCAATTTGTATTTCTGTCCTTGGCCAGAGAATGTTCTTCACTAACCAGCACTTTTAACAAGCAGTTTATTAATATCCTGAACACCTGATGATTTTGTCCTTAATTTGTTTTTTCTCCTTTCCAAGGTTTTGTTTTGTTTTGTTTTGTTTTTTTTGAAGTACTGCACTGATGTTCTGCACTTTGAAGTGACAAAATAATTGCATACCTGGCATTAGGAAAATAAATCTGCAAGAAATTAGAGTATTTTGATTCCAAGAATTTCTAAGAACTGGAGATGATGTAATTTTAAGACAACAGTTTTTGAAAAGCAGAGTTTCAGGCATAAACAGGGGGTTCCCCCTGTCTTGATGCTGGTGAACACTAAGCAAAAGACTGTCAGTGCTCTCCAGAGAATCTGTTCATTGAGAAGGTGCTTTACCAGGATATTGGGTTTGTGAACTGAAAATTTAACAGAGATGTGAGATTTAATAGATATAGTTGAATATAAGTGGAGATAGAAGAGAGGACTGAGGTGTGTACTTTTACGAAGTATGATATTAATTTATTAATATTCACTACCTGATCCCCCAATATCATTTATCAAGGTTTATGATAAAAATACTTTTCTTAGCTACATGATAAAATTGCTAAAGAAGACAGCATTACACCTTTATCCTTTAATGTCTGTGTTTTCCACAGTATTGGAGTTAGGAACATCCACTGCTCTTTGTGGTGTTTTTTTTTTTCACAATCTGACTCCAAACGTCCCTGAGAAAGTGTGGGATGATGATCCAGACAGTGGTTGTATTTCCTTCTGAATTATTTGGTCTTACTTTACTGTGAGCAATAATGACTTCTTGGAGTGGTGAAAATCAGAGGTATTTCAGATCTTCTCTTCGTTTATAGTGCTTTGGAAATTTTCTCAGGATCTAGTAACGTTGGCATTGCATCTAAATTGTAGTTGGGAGATGATTTCATAATTACAACTAAGCAGCTAAGTGTATAGCTATTAATTTATTATTTGTATTTATACGATGTAGTGTTCATAACACACTGTCCAACATTCACCCATGCATTGTACACACACAAAGACTCGTTGCTTACTCAGAAATGCTCCTGATCTAAATGCACAAGCAGGTATTCAGAGGTCCTTGCAATTTTAAATTAATTTGTAAATACTTACATTTATTTATATATTTTTTACCTTAAATATCTTTCTGATTGTTCCAGCTATAACATAAAATTAAATTGTTTGTTAGGAGTACAAGCCTGGTCACATGTCACCTCCTTTCTATTCATATTACATATATCATCCAGGTGTTTAGTCTTGTTTTCTAAGCTATATTGAGGTAGAAACTCACTATTTATTTTGCTGTTGTGAGGACACCTCTTGGTACCTATCCTGTTCACAGCTGGCCTTCTAAGGTGTGCCCTTTTCAGGCTTCTATTCTTTCCTCATGTTATGAGTCAGATCTTTACTGTCGCTCTCAGTGACTGTTGAGATAGGCTGTAGGTGCAGGGGTGTAGCTACAGTGCTGAAAAGCCAGGCCAGGTGTTTAGCTACGCACAGATCATATTTGGTGCACAGGGCAATGCTCCCTATCAAGCACTGCCATGTCCATACCGATTATTATATATGTTTTAGCAAATTTTGGCACTGATCAACTGAAAAGAAGTGGTAGCAGAAAATGTCATTCTATTGTTTCACCAGTGTCAGGAGGATGAGCTTCATCAAGATGGTTATAACTCACAGTTACTGAGCTCCTTTAGTCCAAGGGTCCCAATGTGTATTATGAATAGCCATAAATTAGTTATCACAGTCAAAGTCCTGCTGGGATGCTCATTTTACAAACACCAACAAGAAGAGCCCAAAGCTTGTGGTTGATTTCTTTAAAGATGATTTAGGAGACTGATTTGAAATTGAATGCCATTTCAAGTCCTAAATACTTACTTAGGTTCTCTTTCCATTCTGAAAGGCTCAAAATCATAGGGGCCAGGTTGCCTGTGGCAGAAGTAAGAAAAGTATCTGGACTTCATGTTTCCTATCCTTATCCTTTGGCCACAAGAAATCATCTTCCCACCCACATTTCTCCAGCATTGAGGTAAAACCTTGCTTCCTTCATAAAGAAAAGTACAGCAGAAGTACCTAGCACAGACACAGAAATACTCTTAAGCAATTTTCTGCTTATTATTTATTTGAATGTCCTTCTGATGGGTGACTATGCCTTTGCTAGTGACACTCAAAGAGCCAAAAGAAACATATGTTGTGAAAAGTACCTTTAGCAAAACAGACAGATGGATAGGTAACACTTTAAAACAGGGTGGCCAATGATTAGCAATTCATTTGGTATTCATTGCGATAACATTAATTGTGATGAATAAATTACATTTAGCATCACTTGGAATTTTGTGAAAAGAATGTTTGCCTTTTCGGTGGCTTTGTGAAAAGGAAAAAATAAACCACTTTTCTATTTTTTCCATTTTGTGTTATTTTTCCCATTTTGTGTTATTTTTCCCATCTCAGAAAATAGTTCATTTAACAGCAGAGTCTATGCAAGAAAACCACAAGTTGTGCATCAATGCTTTAAAATTTTAAATGCTTCTGATGTTATGATCATCTATAAGTAAATTTTCACTCAGATCATGCTTTGAAGCTTTCACTTTTTTTACAGCAATTGAAAAATTTCTAAACGGCTCAATCCTTTCTGCTGGTTCATCACTCTCCTATTCAGTTAAATACACCGCAGAAGTGAAAAAATACACCTATTGCTTGTAAGCTGTAAACAGTCAGTAGATTGTGTTCTGTTGATTACGGACGGTTTATATTGGCTGGACCGGGCTTTAGCTGTCAGCACATAAAGAGAGAAATGGACAAAAGAGGCTCTGAGAGCAGATGTTGACACTGGAAGCTCAAATTCTGGGATCCTCAGCCTGTGGCTGTGGAAGCCCAGCTGGGAGAAAGAGACAGGCTGCATTCATAGAGCCTCTCTGGGATCCCTGCCCCATGCAGGTATCCAGCCATTGAGAGACAGGAAGATGAAAGGCTGCTTCACAGATGTCACCTGCTGAGGGTTCAGCAGCCTGTCCAGAAATGTCATGTTTGGCAGCTGGTGGAGGATCCCTCCCACCAGCTCTGGCGCACAGATTCTCACAGTATTCCGGGAAAGATGCTTACACGGGGGCTTCCTAATGAGACGACATTAAAGAGAATTTTTTGGCTTCTGCCTCTAACAGCACATTGACATTAACCTAGCTGTCCATTCATTACACAGCTCTACTGAAGATCAGTCACTCTAACAAAATGAATTTTAGGCATAAGCACCAAGCCAAATTACCCTGGAAAACTGTCGAGATGGCTATTGCTTTTCATTCTGTTAAACTGATTCTGCATTCCTTTGTTTCTGTGTAAGTTTCTGAAACTGCTCTAAATTCCACCGATACAGGCTCAGTCGAGGCACTTGGCCCCAAAAGCAGCAGAAACTGCAAAATTCCAGAGGAAATATGGCACTCAGACATGGCACACCGAAACTCCTGGGTCCTATTATCTGCTTGGGTAATAATACATGACCTCATCAGAACACCCATTTAGAACATCGGCAGAAAAGATCAGAGAGTATTGGTAAGAAGATAAAAAAAGAAAGGCAATAAAAATTTGGCAGAAGGATGCTAAGATCTAAGCAGAAAGGTGCTAAAGTGAAGCAGAAAAAGGTTATTGCTTAAATTGGTTGGGAAGGGTTAGAATTTGCCCTTTTTCTCACCTACCACCCTCAGGTCAAAGCAAGTGGCACATGCTTTGTCCTTTGCCTTTTGCCCTACTTCTAATCTGCATAGAAAGAACAAAGGATCCTTTTCCATACTGCGTAGAGGCTCAGGGAAGTGCCAGAACCTGATTCCTCTCTCACAAATCAACTGCATTCTCAGAAATATCTAGAAATATTATTTAAATCCATGGGATCTAAAATTGGTCACTTGGGTGACCAGTAACAGAAAAAAAATTACCCAGATCTAAACCGTGTCACTTGGGTGACCAGTAACAGAAAAAAATTTACTCAGAATGGTCACATTTCTCATTACATTTTTTTGAAACTTTACAGTCTTCACTTTTTTTTTCCTTCTTTCTGTATTCAATGTGCTAATAAGAATAGCTGCGCTTTTAACAAGTGAGAATTTTGCTATAGAATCTATCTAGCAGTGTATTGCCTCTTAATAGCACTCAGAGGTATCAAAATGCCACTGAGTCGCAGGAGAGGACTTTCATCATCATCTACATTTTTTTGCAACAATAGTTTGGGATATTGTTTCGGTCCTTCCCAAGGAGGCTTCTTGCACGCATGCTGGAATAGGCAATGCTCCTCAGGACCTATGGCATGAAAGGTTTGCCTGAGGACACCAAGTGGAAGAACTGATGAGAAATATGTTCATTAGTTACACCAAGTGGTCAAAACTAAAATCACTTTTAGTGCTAATACTGTTTTTGGCTGTGGTGAGGGAAACTTTAGAGCATTTGGGTCATCTTGACACTTCAGTCATTGTTTTGCAAAAGGGAAGGAGAAAAAGTAATGAGTGAAAAAGTAGAGGAGGGATTAACAGAAGGAAGTAAACACATACTGAACAACATGATCCAAAATAAATTCACAGCGTTCACCAATTACAGAAGCATGCAGTGTAAAGGTCTTGAGCTTGGAATGGTCCACTAACGTCAACAGAGCCCTGGTGATTAAAGTTACTGATAGGTCTCAAACTAAAATGTAATTATTTCCTTCTTTTAAAAGGGACTGGGAGGATGTTCCAATCTGTGGCAGTCCAAACTGAGATATCTTTAAAAAGATCTGATTTTGAAAAGGTAAACATTTTAGCATTTTCTGCAAATTGGATTTTTAATGTGAAAAACTGACAAGGGGAAAACGGTAGTTCCAATGATGCTCCTAATATTAGGACATCTAAAGAAGAATAAAACCATAAAACAAAAGGATGCCATAGACAAAAACAGAAAAAAGCCCTTAGGTCCTGGGACTTTTCAGTGGTTTTAGTGCATTTCATGCCCTCTTCATGAGTGAACCTTAGCAAATGTTGGAATTTTCTCTTTAGGATACATTAATGAGCTGACCTATGGAATATTAAATATACATATAGAGGAATTTCTATGTCTATAAAATTAATATTTTGCTTTAAATACAGTATTATATTCTCTACCACCAGGTTAGACTTCTGTCTAGTTGAGAGGGAGCTTTTAATTAAAGAACATAAAATTTAAACGGTTCGGAAAATGTCAACATGGGTTCCTATTTTCAGCCCAACACAGATGATAGAACGAGAGGGCATAAATGAAAATTAAAGAAAAACAAATTCAGAACAGATGTCAGGAAGCATTTTTTTCAAGCAGCGAATCATAAATGTGTGGAATGGCTTACTAGGCAAGACAGTTAAGGCAAAAACACGGAGGTCATTAAAGAAACAATTAGAAGACATCATGGTGTAGATGGAAAAGGGAATGAGACATGATGTGCCAAACGGCTTCTACTCGCTCCAAGAGCTCCAAGAAATCTGGACGCTGGTAGATGTTTTTAGAGCTGTAGGGTAGGTGCTAGCTAGAAATCTAGACAGGTATCTCCCTCTCTCCTCCTCCGCTCTCCCTTGCTTTCTGCAGGTACTTTAGCACAACTTTCAGGAATACCATCAGAGCAGTTTTAATGATGAGAGCATTTGCATTAAATACGCATTATCGGTGCCAGTGTAAACCTCTGAAATGTTTCCTATGAGAAGTTATCTTATTATCATAAACCAAGTTTGCCAGTGTAGAGCAACAGGCAACCTCTGTTAGCAAAGATGTCTTCTACTAGGAACATTTTAATATCTTTTTTTTTGTGACTATTAATATTATAAAGAAACATCCAATACCATATGCAAATACCGTCAATAGAACTACTTCAAAGAGAAAGCCAAGTCTTATGATTCAGTCAGGACAGTGTACCTGGCAAGTTTTACAGCAAAAACAAAGACTCAGGTCTTGCTGTTCTGTCAGAATGGGGCAACTGGAGGAGCTGGCTTAGGTAAGGACAAATAATGGAGAAGAATTTGGTTTACTATCAGTCACCTACAGCTATGAATGGAAAAGAAGGACAAACAAATAACCTCTGTTTGCTCGAGATTATTTTGAAACAAAATAGAAGATCTGAAGTGATAATTACATCTAGAAAGCGACAGATGTTAAAACAAGATGCTTTACAAACAAGTACAGGCTAGAAATGAACTAAAACGGAATTCTTGCACTATGCCAGCTGACCGCAATTATTTCCAGTTTATGCTATTTCAATAACCTGAAAAAATCTAAATGTGTGGGAACTAAGAGCCACATTTTTACTTTACAAGTCTAGAAAGGGTTCTTTAAAGGGCTAGTGCTTTAGGAGGGTAGGATGATTTAAAACGTTCAGAGATCCAGCTCATGCTTGGTGAAAAAATTGCTCTTGTGTTAATCTGTGTATTATGAATGGAAAACTGCATCTTGCAATATTCTTGATATAGATGAACTGATATGAAATGATATTAGGTAATCCCAGATAACAGGTAGGATTTGGTCTTTTAGGCCTGTTGAACTCATGATTATGTGCTGCAAAATTTGAACATTTAACAATAATACATGGTTGGCTTCAGATCCAGTCCCCTCAATGCACTGTCCACATGTGAGGCAGGTGTCTGAGCTCCCATGGGGGATGGGGCGTGTGTGATCTGAACAATAAGGGCAATGCAGCCTAAACAGCGATTTATTCAGTGACGTGCAAAAAACCATTCAGCTCACCCTAAAGCAGATAGTCATGTCTGGTGACCTGAGTGGTTATTTAGGAACAGTGGCAACTTAAATCACAGTGGCTGTTTGAGAATACCCTTTGTGTGGCTACAATTATTTTCATATGCCTTAATTCATTCAGGAAGTGGTTAAATATAAAATACATTGATGCTTCCCCATGACCCCCAGCCTCATTGGATGAAGTGTTGCTATCTATGTTTACGATCTCTATAACTTATTTAGTCACCATAAACTTCTTTTGTCACCAAGTGAGAGAATTTGGCCCCTCCAAAGGCCAAGGTTTCATCTCAGTCTAAAGGACATCAGATCAGTCACACTATAAAAGTGCCCATTTCTCTCTACTAAAGGGATATAAAGGGAGCTTAGGGTGATGAGGCTGGTGTTGAAATGAACCCCGGTCATAATGTTGAGTTGTCCCCTTGCTACAAACGCTCTTTTGATCAATTTACACATGTAAGATGCTTAGTTCCATAAAAAAGTGTTCTTTACTATTGCTTCTTGCAAGAAGGTAAAAGAATAGAGAACAAAAGTCTCAATGGAATGATTATTTTCCCCTCCCACTGAAGAAATGAGAAGAGCTAAGAGAAGCCAACAAGCAGGTCTTACCTCTGGCTGCATGAAGTCCAAGCAGTATTTCAATAAAATTAATTTCTATGAAGAACATCAATAGAAAACTAAAAAAAGGAATTTTTTTGCTTAGGTCTAGAATTTACCTGTGGCTGTTCTCCTTAAATTGTATACAGTGTTTGAACATAATTGAAATTGTATCCTGAAATGTACTTTTCCTGGTTTCTTTGATCTCCCCTTCTATAGAAGGGAAATTAATATGAAATTACAAAACTGAGATATTATTTGGAAGCCAAATAGCATGTAAGGATGGGATGCCTCTCGGGTGATTCATGCTATCTGAAAAAAAACAGTTGATTTGTAAGGCTGTGTCTAGACTACATCAATGCTCAGCAGAGAGAGGTGGGCCACCTCAGAGCAAATGACCCTCTTCCTCTTTGACAGTTAAGATTAGGGCAGGACAAACTGCCTTCTAGAGGTGCCAGCATCAGTCTGGTGAATATATAGGAAATCCAGACAAACAGCTCATGCTTGAAACTTAACTTTCAGATGACTGTAGGTAAATGAGGGTGAGTTGGGGGTACAAAGCTACGCTGACTGTAGCTGTCTGCAGCTGGAGGCTTGCACATTAAGAGTGCTCTCAGGCAGTGCCATGAGAAACACATAGACCAAATAATAATTTTCGAACTTCAGAAGGAACGCAGACACACACACACAGAGGCAGACACATGTCTTAATTGGGCTCAGGCACTGTTACGTATGTTGCCAAATTTCACATCATTACATACGATTTGCAGTAAAACAGAAACGCCTCAGATAGAGGAATTAGCAATACAGGCTTACAGTTGTGTTTGGGTGGGTAAGGAAGTGCTCACCAAGGTTCATCACATGAAGTGCCAGACCCACTGTGACTTAGTGATTCTAAACACTGTGGAAGTTTAATAAAACAGAGAGCAAATTGGCTTATGCCATTGGAGCTGTGCTTTTGGCCACATGGCTGAGCATTTGTTTTGGAAGCTGGAGACTCTGGTTTTGGTCCCAATGTTAATTAATTGTACCATGCGTTTGCACTGCAGTCCACTAAGGAAGGTGTAAGACAGTGTCTGGATGTGGATTATTTAAACATTACTGACTCGTCCAAAGGGCTTTAGCCCTCAGGTAATGACCAGCTGGAGCAGTTAAGGGCTGTAGGTGAAGCCAATTGTTCTGCATTTGTGAAGGACCTCCAAGTGACTCTATGCTACTCAGACAATTTTGGACTGTTTTTTTTTTCTTTTGTAATTTGATTTATTTTTTGAATGTTTTAAAAATCTGAGTCTTAATGTCATTATACTGCTGCTCTGCTCTGCCAACACACTCTGTTCAGTGGCCGCAGTCTGCTCATCCTTGCTTTAGCTTAATGGGAAATTTTCTGTTCGAAGCAATGCAAAAGCAAAGTATTATGTCCAAATTAGCTTAACAGTAAATGTTTCTCTGTGGAAGGAAGATGTCAGCTCTCCCTCCAAAAGATAAATTAAGAAAAATAGTTTCTGAATGGAAAAATAGAAAAAGCCCATCTCTCCAAAAAATTACCTGGTAGCTATCCAGATATGTGGAACTATCAGTGTCTTCTCACACCCGGCTTGACTCTCTACAGCAAGTAACTCACTGCACTCACGACTACTGAGGCTTCATGGCCAGCATGGAGCAAAGTGTGCTCCGTAAGAGGCACAGAAGCTCCCCTCTAAGCAGCAAGGAGCAGGACTGGGCTGTGCTGAAGGCCACCGCATGGTCTGCACCACGGCATCCAGCTGTACTTCAAGTCACTGGTAGCGGTGCACCTAAGGCCACTGCATCCACTCCCCACTTTGAAAGGGAATTTAGCGGGCCTGTAGATGCTTTTATTCCTGTATGGCTGGAGCCATGGCAAGGTGTAGACATTAGAGTAGTATACAGGCTTTTTTAGTCCTTAGACTACTCTGACGTCTTTAGGTGGGTATATGCTGCCTAACATATTAGGGTTCAAAATTCCTCCTCCTCCTTTGTTATAACTTAGTTTAGAGGAACGTGTTGAATAGAAGTGCTCTGGAGAGCAAACTGTTGGTGATATCTATTAAAAAAAAACGCATAAACCTGAGAAAGACAAAAAGGTGGAAAGTTCTGCTGTGGCGCCTCACTTGCCTTTCGTGGAATGACCAAGAGCTGATGGACACCTCCTTCAGGTGCCTGGTTGCCTGCACAGTCATGGCATCTTTGGGGAGATCAAACTGTCTAGTTCAACTTAGACTCTGAATGTGAATCCACCTGGGGAGAGCATGTCTGTCTCCACAAACTGCAAAGGGAACTTCATGGTCTTCCACTGCCAAATACAACTTTACGCTTGTGCTTAAGCCCAGTGGAGGCAAGTCCAGCTGAAAGCTGAGCGTGCACTCCCTTTCTGTGATGTTCACAGTGACAAAAGGAGAAAATATCTACAGGGAATACGGAAAAGATCAGAGTTGAAAGACTAATAAGGAAGAAAAGAAAAGAATACGGAAGCATGCTATGAAAAGGGAATAACATTGGAGCTGTAGATGGAGAGGGAAGTGTCTTAAGATAGAATGTTTTTGAAAAAAAACCCCTCTGTTATTGTCTTGATGCTAGTTTCCTATTTCTTCATAAACTAGGGGATTCAGTGAACCAGAACTGAGGACCGTTTCCCCCATTTCTTGTTTCCTCTCTTAAGTTTCAACTTCTACTAGTAGTAAGCAGCAAGTAGGTAACTGGTACTTTTGTTGTGGCACATCTTTCCTCTAGAATAAATTCCCATATGTTAAAAGATTCGTTTTGATTTTATATGTTTTAAAGATATTTTTCTATCAATACTGTTCGCAATTTAATTACAATAATTAACATAGTTTTCCAATATTTTTTTGTCCCGTTGATTATATGCCTAAAAATGTTGCAGCTGTGTTTACCTATATCCCTTTTGTCTCAGGCTTCATCCGAAATGAGAATATCATTTTATATATAGCTTTCTACTGGCTTTGTGAACTGTTTTTCATAATACCACAGTTTAGCTTCATATACATTCATACAAAGGAATGTACTCAGCTCTCTCAATTTGAGTGGTTCTGGAACAGAAATCAGGATAGGCAGAAATTCCTGGTGTAAATTGTATGACTTTTCAAGAAACAGGAAAATATGTTCTCTGTTTGAACAACACAAAGATATGTATTACCCACAGAATGCTGAAAAAAAACCCCAGCGTGGAAAGATACACCTTTGCCTATTATTATTCAACAGAGGAGGTAATACTAGAAAAAGCTGTTGGTTAGAAACTGATTTTTTCTCCTTGTTACTAGTAATATATGCAATGACTAAATGCTCTTCCATCATCCTTTGTCCAGAGATATCAGTTTGTCTTCCATGTAGCTGACCTATTTCTGGGAAAGGGGCAAGGTGAAATATAATTAAGCTTTGTACAGCTGATGTGGACAAGAGATCTCTCACTCATTATCGAAGCATCAGCTACCATATGTGGTCTGTAGAGCAGCCAAACATTTGTGGTCCAGCAGCTGCTAACACAAATTTCTGATGGATTAGGCTTAGGAGTCTCTTCACAGATTTCACTGGGAATTGGAAAGGTCCACAGAGGTTCCAGGGCGGCTATTGGGATTCCCTTCCTGCATGAACAGTATCCAAAAGGGCCTATCCGAAAGCAATTGTTTCATCTAGATTGCTCTGCTGCCAGCTCCTGGAGGCAGCTAGCAGAAAGAGAAGAGTTGCTGTTGGGGTGGGGAATTTTAAAACAATCCACCAAAGGACTGGAGAATAGCTATGCAAAGATAAGAACAGAAAGCAAAGATCAAGAGAGGAAGAAGAGGATGAAATCTGGGGGAGGAAGGAAGAATAGATGAAAAGATAAAAAGAGATGAATAATAAAAGGTGGGTGAACAGGACCTCAAGGTTCTACGGTGGGTGTAGAGGAAGTTTCCACATTTCCTGCTACCATTTTTCATTGAAAACACTTTGCCAGAACTGGATGTTCTGTGCACGCAGTACCTTAAATCTCCAGCTATTACTGAAATATACAGATTTCATAGTCCCCTGAACAGCCCAAGAACAAAGTGAGAGATGGAGGCAAAGTTTTTAAATGGCTTCACTTTCTCTGTAGCCTATAGTGGAAGTTTTCTACTGAAAAGCCAATGTGCTATGGATCAGCATCACCTTCCCCTATATTGTGCCTATTGAGTCTGGGATCCTTCTTTCACAAATGCGCTTAACAGGCTATTTGCAATGAGACTGGGCACTCTGTTACATTTTTGTAATACCTGTGTATACCTTCCACAGTATTTTCCAGGAAAATAATGGTATCAAAGGCTGGGATTATATAACATTATCAACCTCAAGCCCTCAGTAATCACAAAACTTAAAAAAGTGTGAGATACTTTTCTTTAAAAAAATGTATTTTCTGATTTCTGTTTGTGTGGTATGAGTCAACCTGTTTGCCACAGCTATGAGGGCTAGGAAGCTGCTGTCTTTATATTGGAAGTTGAGATTTCCACTTAAGCACTGTTACTTCAAGAGTTACTTTTTCAAGAGAAATGACATATACTTCAGTATTCATAGTAGATTCATGAATTGCACAACACTCTTGACTTTCAAAGACATCTCAAATTGCTGTATATGTTTTGTGGACAGCCCCTTATTAACGGATCATTTCCTGTGACAACTGCTGTCTTTATTTCTTGGTCACGTAAGACAGGTTTCCCTCTATACTTCGTACGCTAAATACTGATTTGGCAGAGTTTAGTTTATTAAGGCAAAAGGAATTAAATGCTTCCTTCAGCCATTTTAAGTGAAGCTGATTTTAGTATTAAAAACAACAAAGTTACTTCAGTCATAAAATACAATCAGAACACCCAGAATATCATAAGGTATTTCAATACTCCATATCATGGCATAATCCAGCACTAAATATAGTCCCAGTTAATTAATATTGTGCTGTAATTCCGAAAGACTGTTTAATTTGCAGGATGTTTTTTTAAAATTTGGCTTTGATTCTGGAACATAAATATTTGTTTTACTATACAGAACATTAGGGAGAAGTCAAAATGGGAAGCAAATCATCCTTATATCTTACATCTGTGTTCACTGAATGGGGTCAAGCTAATTTGCACCAAGGCAGATTTCTGATGTTCTGGGCCAGAGGCATTGCCTTCTCAGGGACCAAACCCTCTTATTAAAGGTGTGGATTTTCTTCTTTTGGGAGATCCTTATTTGCTTTTTGATTTTTTCTGTAATAATGTGAACTTTTGGCTTTGATAGCAAGAGACAACACTGTGTCTAAGCTCAGCTGAGCACAGACTAACACAAGTGCTGTTAAGCTGCTGCAGAACTTGTTGTAATGGTAAAAATGACCAGCAATTTTGGGTTCCTCCATTTCTTGGCTCTGAAGGTTGAAAGTGTAGGTTTTGTGTTTTTTTTTTTAAAAAGATGTGTATTAGGAAGGACAGTCACTAACAATGTTTGGATAGACTTGGGTATTAAGAGGTACCCACCCCAGCTTTGGCCTCTCTTTAACTTTATATGAGGTATTCAATCATAGAATCATAGAATGGTTACAGTTGGAAGGGACCTTAAAGATCACCTAGTTCCAACTCCCCTGCCGTGGGAAGGGACACCTCCCACTAGACCAGGTAGCTCAAAGCCCCATCCAGCCTGGCCTTGAACACCTCCAGGGATGGGGCATCCACAACTTTTCTAGGCAATTTATTCCAGTGCTTCACCACCCTCAGAGTGAAAAAATTCTTCCTAATATCTATTCTAAATCTCCCCTCTTCCAGTTTGAAGCCATTCCCCCTCATCCTATAACTACATACCCTTGCAAAAAGTCCCTCTCCAGCTTTCCTGTAGGACATCTTCAGATACTGGAAAGCTGCTATAGGGCATCCCTGGAGTCTTCTCTTCTCCAGGCTGAACAACCCCAACTCTTGCAGCCTGTCTTCTTAGGAGAGGTGCTCCTGCCCTCTGATCATCTTTGTGGCCCTCCTCTGGACCCGATCCAACACGTCCATGTCCTTCTTACGCTCAGGGCTCCAGAGCTGGATGCAATATTCCAGGTGGGGTCTCACAAGAGTGGAGTCGAGAGGCAGAATCACCTCCCTCGACCTGCTGGCCATGCTTCTTTTGATGCAGC
>VZSZ01011375.1:3537-81971 GCA_013398815.1 Ibidorhyncha struthersii | reverse complement strand
GAGCGGGGCAGCGGCGGCGCCCGGAGGGTGCCCGCAGCGCTGGGACGGTCCCGCGGGCGGGAGCAGCCGCTCGGGGGGCGGTGGGAGGGAGGCGGGGAAGGGAAGCATCACCTCCGCTTCTCGAGGGAGACTTTGGACCCAGGGAAGTAACGAGGGGGCCCCGAATAACCCGTTCTCCGTGTTTAAACGGGCTCAGTGCTCACCGCGGGCCAGAGAGCTTCCAGGTCTTCCCGTCAGCACTCTGATAGCTGATGGCTCTGAAAACTGAATATCCCACGTAAAACCGCTCAAGGCTTTTTCACTCCACGGGACCCGAGCCAAAATTTTTAGTATTATTTTAGATTTTTTTTTTAAAAATCTCGGCTGCTTTATGTGATGCACCTTGGTAAAAATGAAGCCGCCCAAATGTCTCGCTGTACAGCAAGATGCTTAGTTTCAAGCAGCTGAAATTGGAAAAGTTGACCTTGTGCCTTTGTTTTGAAAGGACGATGTTGTTCTGCTCTGTGCGTTTCAAGTACTGTCTTCATTCACTACTCCTGAGAGACAGTGGCATCAGGCTTGTAAAAGCATGGTTCAAAAGCCTTCTGAAGAGTGACTGTACAATATTAAGTGTACGGGCATAAATTGCCCATATTGAATATTGATGGGCTTGAAATAATTTTATGCATTAAAAGTACTGGGTTCACAAGTAGAAGATATTTTTTAATTGTCATACTGTGACACCTCTCTGGGATCAAGGCCACTGGTGGCTTCTTCAGCTGGATCAAAGGTATTCAAAAGCCAGATTGTGTCGTCAGTGGCAACACTACAGCCTCAGTGCTTTCACTAGGTCTGCCTGGGCAGGGCCGAGTGGCTCCTTCTTCAAAGACATTGTTGCTACAGCAGGAGAAATAAAACACCTGCTGGATCAGGAGGACTAAGAGGAGTGAAAAGCCCTGGAAGTATATTGTCACCAACAAAGCAAGCAGAGAGAGTTCTAAAAAGATGCAGGCAGCAAACCTGCTAAGTGATAAATCGGGATTTCATGTGATATCTGGTGCAATTTAAAGCAGTTGTACAGCTTGAAACAGTATTTCTCACTTTTTGGACCACAAGGCCACTGCTCAACCCTCAACATCTCTGGTGAACGAGGAAGCATTTTTGCCAACCATCGGGAATTCCTGTGGGCCATCATGTATCCTATTGGTCTACGGTTTTACTGAACTAAAAGGCGACCTGATATGTCTGATTATTATGTTTCAGCAGGCTTCTGCTGATCATTACCACATGCTCATGACCTGCTAGTGGTACACAGAGCCCAGCTTGGAAGCCACACTGTCAGAAATGAATTCATTCTTTGATGGAGGAAGAGGGAGAAAAGTTTGTGGAGCAGGCATCTGTATCCAGGTTATTGTTTTTACAGGCCATGAGAGGTGAGAGACTTTCTTCTCATGTTCTGGTGGCCTCAGCAGTCAGTTTCAGCAGCACACAGCTACATACAGCAAATAGCAAAGCAGGTCATTACAGCGCAGTTTGAATTCCTTTATTAAGGCATGTTTCCTTCACTCATCTCATTCACAAGCTCTCTCGCTACTGAATACAGACAGGAAAATTTGATTCAGACAAATTTTTGAACCTCTGCAAAACTTAAGGCTCCTTTTCAAGGTTAAGGAGAGAGAAGAACATTGAGGGAAACAGGAAAACCATCTTGGAAGAGAGGAGTGACAACAATGGAGATAGTCCGTCTGGACAGATCCTATCCATGGACAGCATCTCCAGCCCGAGTAATTACTTTCTCTTCCCCAAGGAAGTGGGAGAGGCGAAGACTTTGTTCAGTGCAGCCTACTTGTAACAAGCCAAATGCCTTTCACAAAGAGCACTTCGGTCACTCCCAGAGATCTCTGGCATTCTGGAAAGCAGAGTCTTCAACCAGTCTGTGGAAGTAAAGAAACTCTCTTGCTTCAAACACTTTAAATTTCCCACCACCGGTCGCTAATGGCCAGGAGGCAACCTAACTGCTTGACTTTAGTAAACTGATACTGGTACTAAGAAAGGAAGAAGCGAACTGGTGCTAAGAAAAAAAAAAGTGTCTTAGAAGTGGTCAGGACATTACAAGGTCTTTACTTTCTTGTAACAGCTAAAGGCATTACACAGGAATGTCATGTACTGATGGCATTAGATCCTGTTAACAAAACCCAGACAATGTCTTGTAATATCAGGATAGATCTGCTTCTGACAAACCCAGAGGTTTATGGAGCACACGTGTGGAACACTGTGTGAATTCTCAATCAAATTAAAAATAGTATTCCCAACCAAGAGGCTAGCCACAGCAGGGTAGAAGACTCCAAATTAGTAAATGTTATATGTTGCGAAAGGAAGCAATGAGATTTGAGACGAGATAAAAAAGATAAATGGGCCTCTTGACCTGGCCTGGCTTCTGGGAGCCCAAAGTCACCATCCTGCCTGACAGAGGAGGAGGAAATCATGGCAGAGCCCCGAGTTGCCGTTGCACGTGATTATGTGCATGTGTGCATGGCCAGAGGGCTCCCACAGGCCTCCGGCACCTGGGTGGCCCAGCAGTGCCTTGTTTTTCTGCTGCTGGGTTCACAGGAGCACAGAGATGGGACAAAATTAGGACTCAGGCCAGTTTATTATCAAGGATGGACATGCCTGCAGAGTCTCTCTTGCCTAGCTTTAAGTTTCCACAGCATCAATATTTGAGCTAGTCAGGCTCATTTTCAACCAAAAGGGAAAATGATACATTTTTAAGATGCAATCAACGTTGGCTATATTAGACATTTCATTTAGTGATGAATTGCAGTCCAGAAACTCCCTTTGTTGTTTAACTATAGAAAGAATCAAGAAACTGACTCAGATTTTAGATGTCTAAGTTGATCAGATGAATCCTGACCCCAAGACAGAACCAGTCATTATGAGTCGCTGTATTTGCCATTTTAACTGTGTCATGCATGTTGTATGGTCTTTTCAATATCCTGCTATGTGCTTCTTTCCCTTAAAGATCTCCCACTAAGAAAATTTCTAGCCCACATTTTTCAGCTTTTCTTCTGTGTTGTTCTCTTACCCTTTTTTTCCCCAAATGCTCTTGTGCTTCGAACCCTGACTACTTTTGTTTAACAACATTGTCCTTATTCTCCCCCTTCTAAAGTAAATTGAACGATCTATATGCAGGGGTGAAAGGAGAAGGTTTTCTTTTGATCTAGCAATCGTCTCCTCTAGTTTCTTCTCTTGTATCTGGCTGCTTGGGTCAGAGACACATGATTTGCTTTGTGTTTCTATAGTGCCTGGCACAATGGAGCCTGCTCCATGGCCAGAGCTCTAAGGCACAATGGTTGTACAAAGAACAGGGGAATAATGAATAGTAAATGAAGTAAGAGCTAAGTAAATAGAGAACTATGGTGAGGGAGAGGGGAGGATATGGACAGTGATATGAGAGATGACTAGAAACAAAGACAAGGGAGAAAGAACCAGGAGATGCAGTGAGAAACACATTGGAGATCGAGGGTGCAAAGTCACAGTGCTGCAGGAGTGAGAGGGGAATAGAAAATAAAAATCAAATGGGAAAAAAAGATACTTTACAAAAATAAGAATGAAAGGTGAATAAGATGGAAGTAGTTCAGGAAGCCACAGAAGGATTTAAAAAAAAAAACAAACGCTCAGAAGAAAATAGAAGGATGAGCGGCGAGGGGCAAAAAAGAGGCCAACAAGACCCAAGGCCTGATATGGCTTGGGATAAAACTGATTGACTCCGGTCCTATAAGAGCACAATGTCCTAAGCTAAGGCTATGAAGCTTACTTCATCTGTGGACTGTCTGCATTTTTCTTTTTCTTCTTTTCTTATTTTATTTCTTTTTTTTTTTTTGGCATTTATGCAAAGCTCCTTGTCATGGTGTCAACCATCGACTTCTTTTCCTGAGGTGATAGAATAGCCCCTTTCGCCACCTGGTTCCTCCGCAGCTTGCATTCAGAAATGGCTGAGTGTTTGTGGGCAAAGATAAAATCTGCGCCATGAATTTTGCAGCCTGAGAGTGTCAATGTTCAGTCCTTCCTTGTCAGCCAGAACCTGCCCTCGGATGCATAGGTCTCACTGAGCTACACGTGTGCAGTTGAGGGCAGGGTTTAGTACTGCTCTCCAGCATACAATTAACACAGAAGGTCTATACATTATCTCATCTTGCATTTTTATATTTGCAGCTTATTGTTCAACTGAGCATGTATCATTGGTTAATTAATGCTGCCAACACTCTGCTCCACTAAATGATTGTTTAGCCTAGAGTGGAATAAAATACTACAATGACTAATACCGTATCATTATGTAACAGAAAATTAAAAATCTGATAATTTGATTGGAAGTCTCAGGTGAGTTTTTTGTATAAAAGTGTTAACGTCAAGTAGCTATAAACAGGTAAATGTTTTATTCAGCTGACTGATAAGGAATAAATGCTTATGATATAAATTATGTATAATTAATACTCCTGGGATAAAAAAAAAAATGTATGCTAATAGGTTGTCAGTTAATTAGGAAAGGAATATGAGGTAAACAAAGGTGATTAGAATATACCCTGGGACCATAAACAGAAATTGTGCCTTAAATAATCTGTAAAAAAAAACCCCACCTCACATTAAACAGCAAATAGTTCAGTTTTAATTCAGAGCAAAAACATAAGGCTTTATGGAGAAAAGCACAGTGGAGATGTTAAATGAAGAAACAGCTTGTGGTAACAGATCTAGGGGCTGCAGAGTAACTCACTCCCTGTTCTGCTCTACCTTGTATGTAGTCTTGGTCTGTCCTTAGGTAAAAGAAGGCTAAAATAAGTTTTGCAAAAAATATGGCAAATAACGTGCTGGAGGACCAGTCTTACTTTTTAGCTCACACAAATAAGAGCTCGTACTGGTTGGTCTTAAATCTGCAACATGGGGAATGGTCCGCAAGTCAGTTTATGCTTCTTACCTGCCCTCTGACTCACTGTTCCTCCTTGCTTCTGCCAGTATTTTTGTGTGAAAAATGAGACCTTCCTTCTTCCTTCCATTCTGTAATTTCATTTGGACTAGTCATTTCAGATATTTTCTCATGAAACAGGACTAAAGTTGAGAAAGACATGACAGAGATGAATGCTCATTACAATGGCAGCCAAGCCTTTCCTTTGTGTCAGAAGGGGACAAATCTGCATTGCCCTTAAGGCTGGAGTGCTGCCTCGTAGGACTCCATCCTGGAGAGGACTAAAGATTAATCTCCCCAGTACCTTGTTTAAGACAGTAACCAAAAGCAACTGTCAAGGGAAGAGTTTAAAAACAAACCAAATCTATATGATACATCCTTTTAGTATTCTCCTAGCCTGCAATCACTTGCAGCTCAGGGGCTTCCTGAGCTGGATGTATAGGCTAATCCCCAATGAATTTCTTTTCCGTTAGTTTGGCCACTCCTCCTTTGAACGGATGTAAACTGTAGCTATTCCTGACACCATTCAAGGAGAATGGTGAGACCATTGAAACCCACCAGAGAATGACAAGCCATTAAAGGACATTGTCTCCCTGCAACGCCATGCAAAATAAAGAGGGTCATTGCCCAAAGAGGCATAGACTTGTTATGGGTTATACGGGGAAGATAATTTTGGGATTGTGCAAAACTTAATGTTTTTTTTTACGTGGGTTACAAGACTTATTGTGAGTTGGTTAAGGGAAGGACCAAAGGTGGAGAAAGGGAGGGATCAAGGTAGATTGCAAAGCAACAAGCATGGGAAAATAGAAGATAAAAGGGATAAAAGGGGCCGGGTGAGGGCAAACGGGTGGCCGGTCAGTATACTTGTCTGACTGAGTCCTCTCTTTGCTCTCTACAGTCTATCATATAAACTTACTAAATCCTATTTATAACTACACTCTGTTGGGCACCTTGTGTATTCTGAGTCTGTTTGTGTTATGGCCAGCAAACTTTGAGCTGGACTGGCTAGTAGGTAGGAGAGGTCTCAGTGCCAGCCACTAGAGCAAGAGGCTGTCGACCTAAGGGACTCTCAGGTCCCAGTGCCAGTAAATGAGTGTCTAAGAACAGCTACTGGGGAGAGCTAAACTGTGCGTGTACGTACTCCACCAGTGGAATTCATTCCTGATCAGCTGGAGGGGAGGAACAGGAGTGAGTTTCAGTGCTGTTCATGTTTGTGAGAGGAGTGTGTGCATGTGTGGGTGTTGTTAAAGGCACTGTTCTCTGTGCTGATCCATGTGGTTGGCCATATGTCCGAGTGACTGTGTGCTGCTGGGAGTATGTGCCTAGCTGCCTCTACACTGGTTGGACCTGGGGACATGGCACTGCGGCGGGCTCGCATCTATGGGGGACAGGAGGAATCCTGGGGAGGGAGGGATCCCCGTGGGTGCCAAAGCTGCTGCATTTGGTTACCTCTAACAGTCCACAGCTGCAGTCTACAGCCTACAACAGAACACATTCATGCTGAGAGGAGTTGCACAGTTCAGTTTGCAGAGGTGAAAGCCATGCAGCTGGCTTCAGATATTGCTGAATGAGAAAAATGGCCGGTAATTTTTCTCTATACTGACCCATGGATGGTGGGAAATGCTCTGTGGGGGTGGTTACAGCAACGGAAGCACAGCAACTGTCAGTGCAGAGGCAAACCCATCTGGGCTGCCCCATTGTGGCAAGGTATTGCTGCCAGGTGAGAGAATATGGTTGCAAAAGTATGTCAAGTAGATGCCTGTGTACCCAAGAGTCGGGCCACTGAAGAACATCAAAACAACCAGCAGGAGGATCAGGCTGCTAAGAGTGAAGTGGCTCAGGTGAATCTGGACTGGCAATATAAGGGTGAATTATTTATAGCTCAGTGGGCCCATGACACCTCAGGCCATCAAGGAAGAGATTCAACTTATAGATGAGCTCGTGATCAAGGGGTGGACTTCACAATTGACACTATCGCACAGGTTATCTATGAATGTGAAACGTGCTGCTATTAAGCAAGCCAAGCTGTTAAAGCCTCTCTGGTATGGAGGATGATGGCTGAAATATAAACATGGAAAGGCCTGGAAAACTGATCCACAAACCCACCAAGGCAAGGGCCATGTGTTTGCAATGGCAGAAGCAACCACCGGATGGCTGGAAACATACTCAGTGCCTCATGCCACTGCCCAGAACACTACGCTGGGCATTGCAAAACGTTTTTTTATGGCAATGTGGCACCCCAGAAAGACATGACTCAGACAACGGGGCTCATTTCCGAAACAACCTCATAGACACTTGGGCCAAAGAGCATGGAATTGAGTGGGTGTATCACATTCCCAGTCATGCATCATCCTCCAGGAAAATCAAACGATACAATGGACTGTTAAAGACTACACTGAGAGCAATGGATGGTGGGACCTTCAAACATTGGGATACACATTTAGCAAAGGCCACCTGGTTAGTTAACCATAGAAGATCTGCTAGTCAAATTGGCCCTGCCCATTCAAAATTTTCACGTACTATGAAAGGGAATAAAGTCCCTGTAGTGCACATGGAAAATATGTTAGGGAAAACACCCTGGATTATTCCTGCCACAGGCAAAGGCAAACTTATCATTTTTGCTCAAGGACCTGGGTGCACTTGGCGGGTGCTGCAGAAGGATGGGGAAGCCCTATATGTACCTCAAGGGGATTTGATTTCGGGTGAGAATAGCCAATGAATTAAACTGTATGAAGTTAATTGCTAAATTACCACTATATATCATCACTACTACAGTTGCTATATGCTATATCAATGGTATTACAGTAAGAATCACCCAAATTAATGAAGAATGAGCTTTGATGAAACTGAGAAAAATGCAGCAGTGATGGAACCAGAACTATCTTCAGCAACTGGCACCCGGCACCCGGCAACTTTCTTGAGATTGACATCTTCAGCTCGCAGACTGTGGGCATGGGCTGTGCCAGATACACCATCTGTGAGCTCCTGATGCAGCATGCAACAATTCAACACCATGCGCTATCTCTTCTGCCCTGAAAGACTACTATGATGGAGCCCAAAGTTGTGGACAAAATGAACCCAATGAACATTTTAGAGCAATAGTCTATAGACTAAAGGAATGATATATATGTATATATATGATATGTATACATCAAAGACAGGAAAAGTAATGGTGATTTACTGAAAAGTGTAAGACCTGGGTATGATGTAGATGGTATAGAATAAGGGGTGGATACTGTCCTGGTTTCAGCTGGGGTAGAGTTAATATTCTTCCTAGTAGCTGCTGTGTTTTGGATTTAGTGTGAGAATAGTGTTGATGACACATACTGTTTTAGTTGTTGCTAAAAAATGTTTATATTAAGTCAAGGACTTTTTCAGCTTCCCATAGAAGCTAAGAGGAAGCATAGACAGGATAAGCTGGCCAAAGGAATATTCCATACCACAGATGTCATGCTCAGTATTATATAAATGGGGGTTGGCCTGGGGGCAGGAATCACTGCTCGGGATGGGATGGGCAATCAGTCATCGGGTGGTAAGCAATTGTATTGTAGCACTTTATTTTGTATATTCTTTTATCGTTATTATTATTTTGTCTCTTTCATTACTATTCTATTAAACTGTCTTTATCTCAAACCACAATTTTTTTTCCTCCTTTTTCTCCCTCTTCTCCTCATCCTACTGGGTGGGGGGGAGCGAGTGAACAGCTGCGTGGTCCTAGTTGCCGGCTGAGGTTAAACCACGACAACAACCCACACAGACTAACATATAGTGACCTTTTCCCAGATTAGCAGGGGAAGTGACATCTGAATGATGAAGGCTAGAAGACACAACCAAATATATGCATTTTCCCTTTTATGTGTGCTTTTATGCACACAGGAATAAAATCAAGTTGATGTTGGCTTGGGTGAAGTTATTTTTCCATGCATGTTAAGATAAACTAATTGCTGTCTTTTAGATACTATACAGAAATCTACGGAATATCATATAGAAAAAGAGGTCTAAAACAAAAGAGGATCTCATGAAGGCAGCTAGCTTTGCTGGGTGGTGCAGACGTGGCCATATACTTGTATATATTTGGGCTATATGAAAGTGGTATTTGATTTCACCCAGGTATCAAGCTACCACATAAAGTGGTCTGAAATGAAAACTCTTTAAAGTGTAGTATATGACCCCTTAAGCTCCTTTTATTGCATGGAAGATAGGAAAATACTTTTAGAAAGAAACTTTTGAAGTCATAAGATTTGTAAACATAAATCAAGAAGAAAAAGAATAGAAAAAGATGACAGATACCAGGATCTATTCAAGTTCGAATTTCAGAGCATCTCAGCTCCACAAATTAGTTGTGTATTTCCAAGATTGCTTTTGCACACCTTATGTGCAAGTGACTAAGGCCATACCTATTTTCTTTCTCCAAAACATAGGCTGAAGATGGGAAATACAAAACATTTTGCCAACCTTAAATATGGAGGTTTAAAATTACCAAATGTAAAGCTCTAGCAGTGGGCTTTTAATTTGGCTCAAGCTTTTGGAGTCTGGCAGGCTGATGAAGTGCAATTGCCATGGGTGAAAACAGAGCATCAATTAACAGACACATGCAAGGTTGGCACCTACCAAGAATTCACCCTGAAAGATTTAAAGACAAATAACTCAGTGATCAGACACACCTGGAAATCTTGGAACAAACTTCATAGAGTTATGAAAATTAAACCCGCTAAAAACTTCCAGTCGAGTATCTGGAACAATGCTATGTGGAAGCCAAGGAGGGAAATGATACTGTATATTACTTATTGTAAATACCAGATTATTTATGGAGCAGATTTTAAATAAATTTCTAGTGACGCGAAAGACAGTCAATATTAAAGGTGAAAAGCACAATAGCCAGTCTGTTCCAAAAAAGTTCTCTGAAGACCCAATGGGCCTGAATCAAACCTACTGATGCCTATTAAAGTTTTTTCCATTTACTTCAAAGTGCTTGGAATCAGACTAACAGTTTGAGAAGTCAGAATAAAGTCTTCACAGATGCACAGGGGTCTTAGGGCTTCCCAAATGAGTTCAGCCTATGTTTCAAGGCATTTTACCACTGAGTAAAAGGTAAAAGTAGGGACAAATACTTACAAATACGTGGTCTTTGCCTTAAGATGATTCAGGACACAAAACTGTTTAAAAATACTAAATCAACTCTGACTTTTTGTTAGACTTTCCAAAATGTCCCGTGAAGGCTTCAAGTCACAAGTAAAATTCCTAAAGCAGAAATAGGTCAATACTGAGAAGTGTGGAAATACTGTCCTCAGTGATGTGGATGACTGTTCTTCAGCACTAGCTCTTGTGCATTTTAGTTGTATCCTTTAGATTGTATATTATGAAAAATCTTTCCAAGAAATTAAAATGTACTTCCAAAGAACATATTTATATGATCAATCCTCCTTGTTATCAGAAGAAAGTTTATGTGGATGAGTTCTTGAAAGGCAAGACCAAATGTCTTAGAAAATGTCTATACATGATGAAAATGTTACCAGACAATTCATCGTTTCTTTGATGAAAATGCAGAACCTTCTTCATTATGGAAGACAATACAATCTGTTACAAAGACACTGATGTATTTTAGAGTTTTTAAAATTGCTTCCTAATTGAGTCAGTATTGCTTGGGCCCCAGTTCAATAAAGCACTTCAGAGTGTGTCAGCCTTTAAGTCTGGCAGGATTTATGTGCCAGTGACTTGATCATAATCAAGCATTAGCCATTAAATAAATACTTAAATGCTTTTCTGAACAGTGCTGTTTTTAAAGCATGTTATGCTGAATGAAGCCCCAACAATACATCCTTTTCTTATTAGCCTTCTCCCCTCTTGCTGTTGTTGAAAAACTCCTCTGGTTTTCTTTTCTCAGTCTGTCTTCTTTTCAGATTGGCTGCGTTCACCAGTTCTCAGAGACCCCAAAAGGTTTTGGGGAACTCAGCATTATAAATGTCAAGGCCTCCACTGTCTTCCTTGGGCTATAGTGCTGTGACCTTTATTCCTTCCCAGCAGCTTCACGGGCTTCCAAGCCAGCTCACACAAGTAGGGGTTTTCTAAATCACGTGTTGTTTTTATGCTGCATCTAATTAAGTGTATTCAGGTGGCTCTTCTCCTTTTGTCTGTGCTGCAAGTTGTAAATTTGTATTTAGGAACAGCTACTCAGAGCTGATCCTGCCAGGACTATGCTATGTCAAAAATAACTATTATGGTTGCTTTAGTATTAATTTTAGCCTAGTAATGCTATGTATGTGATGCTGTAGATGAAATTCACTCTATTAAAACTCTAGAAAATTCTGGATTGGCAGCCAGTATTGTTTGAAGTTTCTCAGAAACCACATTGTGGTTGAGATGGTCTGAATTCTCTTTGAATGAATTGTTCTGAGCAGGATCTCTTGGGGAAACTGAAGATGACAATTCAGGAGGCATTTCAGAGACACAGATAAATCTGTCAGTTCCAAAGTAATTTTTGAGAGGGCCAGAGGCTTGTGTAGAGCTGTTATGTTCTAGCTGAGAATACAGAAGGGCAGAGCCGAGGTAGGTGCAAACAGGTGCAGCCCTCTTGAAGTCAGGGTAAATATTCTGATTTCAACCAGCTGAGGTCTTGCTATCTGTAGTTTGGCTTACGAGATACAGTTTGTTCTGGCCCAGAGATTCAATTCTGACTTTGAAATAACTTTTTGGGGGCAGAAGCCAGGTGTTATTTCCAAGAGAGATTTGGATTCATCTGTAGTTAGTCATACTGTGTTGTAGAATATCTTTCCACTCTTTTCTTGGCTAGGTCAACAATTCATACCCTGAAATAAGAGGTAGTTTTCAGTTCTTCAGTTGCTTTAGCTGCATAGGTATGGTATGGTATAGTGCCTATCTCTTATTCATAGGTCTGTTTCAGGAGGAGGGAGAAATGAAGGGAAGAATAAACATGGGGTAGGAGTAACAAAATAAAAGAATATTTAAATGATTTCAAATGGATTGTAAAGTGTTGAATCATAAAGGATTGGCAAAAGAGCCCTCTCCTCATGAGGTCTGGCTAATATTAGGAATTATTGCCTCAAACGCTGCAGGTGTGGATCCATTTCTTTCATTGCTAGCAAATGGGGTTGCAACTGCCTTTGACAATGTAAAAGCTGCACAATCCCCATGCCCTAGGGCAGACAATGATGTTGGTGAGATGCTGATTTTAGGATAGAAAATTACAATGGTTATATAGTAAACAGCACCTGGAAGTTTACTAATGATTTTTACAATTAACAGCAGCACTGTGGTCTGATTATTCATGCATGCTTTCTATGAAAGAAACGAAAAGAAAAGAGGCAGATGTTGAAAAGAATCACGTTGGTTGAGGTATCTCTTTTTTTTTGGTAACTGGTGGTAGAGCCTCCTTCCTGGTATCAGTACTTCTGATAATAATACAGCAAAAAGAGTGAAGTGAAAATTAAAAATATTTAAAAATGCTTGGAATGTTCTGATCTCCCATTAACTCCTGATACTCACAAACATATATTCCCATGAAATGCACATGAACATGGACAAGTATGTGTATATGTGTATATGAATTCTTATGCAGACTTTAATCTCTGCCTGTGGTTTGATATGTAGATTTGGCCTGCAGCTAAAAAAAAAAAATCCACCAAAAACTGCATGGCCATGCAGTTCTTCAGTTTTAACAACTGGATCTTCTATGATAATAATGGTTGGATCTCTCCCCCTAGAAGTCCACCAGGTGTGCACCTGCCAGGTTAGTTATTTCAGAGTGCTGAGATTCGAAAACACTCCACCATCTGCAGCATAAATTTAAAAGTACAGTAAGGCATACTGGTACCTCATATATTTTCGCTCTCTCTCTAGTCATCATTTATTTTCACAGCTGTTCTCGACCCATTGCCAAGCAAAGGCCTCTTCAGTTTCTTTTCTATCACACTGAGCCTTAGTCAGTATCTTGACAAAGAATGGGTGAGGCAATGCTCATAAACTACAAACTCTCTTTTCCTTTAACCCTTTGTAAATTGCCACGACTAAACCTTTTAGAAGGCTCTGAAATGTAAGCTTTGTCCTCATCTTTTCCCAGCGATAGACTA
Organism: Ibidorhyncha struthersii; assembly: GCA_013398815.1. Lineage (NCBI taxonomy): Eukaryota > Metazoa > Chordata > Aves > Charadriiformes > Charadriidae > Ibidorhyncha > Ibidorhyncha struthersii. The sequence continues at coordinate 68,948 of VZSZ01011375.1, read as the reverse complement.
TTGCACCTTGTTCTTACAGGACTTCAAGCCTAATTTTGCAGATCCAAGAAATTATAGCGAGATATTATTAGTATACTTCAGATACTCATGCCAATGTGTCAGAGGTTATCTGAAACAGACCTAGCACTTCTGGGGCTTGTTCAATCGCTAATCTTGTATATAAAACAGCAGGAAAAAAAAAACCCACATTTTGTTCTTATCTCCGGTCAGCCAGCTTGAACAAAAGTTGTAAAAGACCTTGCTATGAGGTGAAGTCAATATTATGGTGAATGTGAACTCAGGTAAATCCCTTCTTGGAACTAAGGCCAGGGCTGGGCACACTGTCTGCTGCTGTCTGTACAGCATCCTTGTTTGCCATAAATTGAAAGTTCCACATTGGATTTCTGGTTAATGTCCAGGAGAGGGAAATGAGACTGACGTTAAATTTTTATTAGTAGTGACTAAGTGATTGCTGGATATTGCAAGCATGTTTGGTATCTTCTGAGATCTTGGCTGTGCTCGGTTACTGCCTCTAGTCTTGGAAATTAAGTTGCCTTGGACCTAACCAAAGCCTGAGAGAGAGGGATTGCTTGAAAATGTTAGGCACAAGCAAAATAATCACAGCCAATGCTTGACCACAGCAGGTCAATGAGCTGAAAGGCAGGATTCATCCCCATCACCCTGCTGAAAAAGCAGCTGGGGGGACAGGAAGTGATGAGGTGTTGTCCTGCCAAGCAGGACAACAGGGTCTGGTGTGATGCAGGATCTTCCAGTGTTCTAAACATTCTCGATCAGGCAAGTAACTGGAACTGTCATACCTCAGCCCAGGGAAAGCGGTGATATCATGTAGGTAATGCTATGTTTTTTCTTCATTTTTTAAAATGCAAATATAGGAGAATCTCTTTTTAGATTTTTTCATCTCCTTACTTCAGTGGGCATTTTGACTCCCTTGTTACTCTTGACTCCCTTGGGCTTTTCACTGCTTATTCAAACTAGGACTCAACATATTCAGTTTTAACTTTCACATGTGTTTGGAAAGTACAAATATACATTTATATATGCAACCTATTATCTGTCTGTCTAAACCCACTCAGGGGCAAGCTGTGAATATCAATGTCTGTCTGAGGGATGTTGTCTTGCAAATGAGAATGTCTGACAGTGTTAATGAAGTCAGCTGTAATAGTTCAGGTATGCAAGTACTTGTGCAGTCACTGACAGGTTCTGTCTCAGTTAAATTTGGGTGCTGTCCTGGCCAAGAGCTTCGTACTCTTATGAGTATAATATACATAGTGTCTGTTTGGGTACACAGTGCAGTATGAAAAAAGGTTGAATAATGTGAACATAGAGACATTGAAACATCTAGATGCTTAGACTGTCATTTACGTCCTCCCTGTTAAACTGGATATGTGCACACACATGTATATATATTGTGGCTTAAAAGAGCAAATAACAAAGTTTAATGGCTCAAAATTCAGATAAGACAAATGAAGTAAAATAGATTTCAAGACAGTTGCCTGATTTCAGTGAACTGCCTCCTGAACTTTGGACAAAGGATCTTGTTCATGCTGGGGCAGATTTGTGCAGGGAAATGTTGGATGAGGGAGACTGAACTCCTGCCCACTCCAACCATCCTCGTGATGCGGTGGCATCTTTTGCAGTCAGGTGAAGAGGATGTGGCAATGTCGCTGTGTGGTCCCTCCCATGTCCAGTTGTCCCCATGTCAGGCACTGGTTCCTTGGCATACTGAGCACTCTCTGTGTCTGGTGGATCCCACTTGAATCCCTTCATGTTGAAGCTCTTGGAATGTTGAATTTTCAAAATAATTTGTAATTGCTGTTTACCAGGTAGGATAAGGTGTGCCATTGGTATCAAGATGTCAGATAAAAGATAATAATTGCAAATATCATAGCAAATGAGGCCTTTGAGACAAATTATTCTTTCAGGTTCCTCTGTCAAACCAAGTGTTTAGCATGAGTACCATACACACTGCACAAATTATTTTGTGTTCCTGATGCGTGTTACTCAGAATCATCCTGTTATGCTGAGAAAGCTGTGGTTGACTTGCATTTCCTGACTCTTCATTGCTTTGTAGTTTTTTTCTCAAGGGAAGATCCTAGGGACAAAGAAGTTAGTCTGAAGGAAGATAGTGTGTAATTTAAATAATGCAGAAATAGGATCTCTAGGATCTGCTAGACATGGAAAGAAGTCACAGCTGAAGTAAGATACTATACTATTATACTACAGTGCATTAAGTCCATCAACAAACTGATGCAATTGTGAGCTCCACAGAGTGTATGGACTGTGCGGCTTCTCCAGCTGGGGAAAGCTGTCTTTCCATTTGGTGCAGAAACATGAGGGATACTTTTCTTTGGTGTTAGTTTGAGGATCAGCTCACAGGCTTGTAGATAGTGAGCAGAAAAGAGTAGGAAAAAAGATAGTTTAATAAGCTCAATAGAGCCTTTCTTATGGTGGTACCTGTAGTGTGTGGAGGGTAAGGACACACTTTGCGACCTGTAACACTCGAGATTTTTGTATCTTGATCAATCAAACCAGGACAGTGTTCTCTGACTGTGCAAGCCATGGACCATATGGGTCCAGCTGTGCTTGTTGACCTAGTAGGAATAAATGGAAGACAAATAAGAGAGCAACTGCCTGTGATTATATTTGCTGCCCTTGCAAATACTACTGAAGTGTCTTTAAATTAGTTTGTTTCAGCTTGGGGCCTAATCCTGCCAAGCACATTTTTAGTATGTCGTCATGTGCCATTGGTAGGAATAAACTGAAATAAACAGAATCTGAGAGTGCTCAATGCCTCTGAAAACTGGACTATTTATTAACATGTGGGGTTTGAATTCAGTAGCATTTGAAAATTATGCTCGCTTTTTCCTTTGCTTTGAATTTTTTGTGGCTGTTTTGGAAATGATTACATCACAATATGCAAATAGACTACAGTATGTCATACCTGAATCATGGAAATGGTAACAGTAATAGCCAAATTCTCACCTTTATAAACCAAAGAACTGTAAAGGTGAGAAAGACAGTATTTGGACTGACAAAATACATGTTAAAATGTTTCACTAAACAGAAAAGACTCTTCTGAGAATCTAAAACTCTCATCACAAAACTATTTTAAGGTCTTTTACTAACAAATGCAAGTGATTAAAATTACTAGAATGGCACGCTTTCTGCTTTTGTGTTTCTGGTCATAATTATGTTCTCTCATGCCAAGAGTAGACTCCACTTTACTGTCCTTGGTTAGCTCACCATTCATAGTCAGCCAGTACCCATTGACAGATTTACCCAGCAGAAAATACCAAATGGGAACAATGATGGCTGAGCCAAATACATTTAAAAAGAAGTACCAATCTTCTTATGTTCCTATGCTCTACCTGACAAACAGTGCTTTGCTAAGCTGTGGAGTGGGAGAAAACCAAGGAGAGCAAGGTACAAACGAAGAAGGTGGTAGCGATGCTGTAGGTGTCACTCTTCTTCTGAGTGAGATCTGAACTTATGCCCCAGCCTTGTGTTAGCTAGTATGGTGCTGCTGAGATTGCTATGTTTCAGCTGAGATATCAAATGAAGGTCCTGACCTCGTTCTCATTAGAGATCCCTGGGTACTTGTTCTCATTAAAGATCTCCTGGCACTTTTCAAAAGGGAAAGTGTTAGCCCCAGTGTCTTGGCCAAATTCCAGCTTGGGTAATTACGTTCTGCCTACCTAAATTCCCTTGGCTGTTTCAATTCAATGTTATTTTTAATTTCTTCCCTAAACCTGTGTATAGTATTATCATGTGTTGGGAGACAACTGCCTCTGGCACCCTAGATTTGTTTGCATTTTTGAGGTAGAAGAACTGATATTTGTATATAACATTAATAATTTGTTAAGTCTACAAAGTACTTGCAGTCTTATGATTTAATGCAAGATCATCTTAGAATGTAATCTAAGTCTTTCATATAAGTCTTGCAATGATCAGTTTCATACAATTTCTACTAAGAAAATACTTTTTCAGATGGATAGTTTGAAAGTACCATTTACATTGTTTGTTTTAGTTTTTACTTTTAAACCAAATGATGTAGTGAGTATTGAATGTCAACACCCACAGAATATTGGAAGACACATTCAGCTGAGAAACCATTTGTATATTCTTTTTTTTAGATGAGCATGAAGAGACAGAACATGAAAGATGGGAGAGAAGAGAAGCATGCTTTAAACGATCTGTTTGTAGAAAGCCGTCTACAGAAACAACATGAGCCCATCAAACACAGAAGATGTTAGTCCCATCACTTACAATCTTAATGGAAGAGTCTCAGTGTTGGTAAAGGCAATGGGACAAGAACCCACAGAGAAAAATTAGCATTAATCAAATACAAGAGGTGAAAGCCCTCTTTGAGGTTCCAGCCTGTTAACATATTAGAGATAAACCCAAGCTAGCCTGTTGAATCAAGTGTGTGCTCTCAAATGCATTCTCAAACATGTTTCGTAAGGTTTGAAAAAGCAGAAGTAACTCACAGTTAAAAGATAAACTTAACTAACTCAGTGATCCATCTCATGCTAACACAATCCTCAAAGACTGGTGGTTGGTACATGAGAGAGGTATATCTGTGGTTGGCCGATGCGGTGACTGTTGTCCCATACAGTTCAGCTGGGTTCAGGTGCGCGAGTGATTTAGCCCACTATTCAGGACTGGTAAATTTTGGCTCCCTGTACGATCAATGGAAACAGGCGACTTCAGGCAGCCTACTGCAGATATAACGTAGGTCTCATGGACTGAGCAAACACTTGTGACAAAGTACATAAAACCAAGTACTTACACACATCTTTTCTCAATGGAGGTTGCCATATATGTGCAGGAGCTGTTAATCTTTTGGGGGATTTCCCATGTTACCTATTTTTTTTTTTCAGGGAAGGTCTTTTGTTTGTTCCTTGCTACTCCTGCCATAATCACCTAGTTGCATTTCCTCGAAGAAAGGGACCCTGGAAGGATGGGAAAAAGGGACTGTGGGCCCAGTCCCAACCAGTGCTACCCAATGTTCTAGTTCTGTGAAAACAGAGGGTACTGAGTTGCCTGTTTGAACACATGCAGAGATCTACCACTGTCCAACTGTTGAAACCTTTGGTGTGAACAGGAGATGATTTTTTTTTACTTGCTCTCCAACCTGGAGAGGTTATTCAATGTCTGCCTTTGCTTTTTTATCTGTGATGTTAACTTGATGTTTTACTGATCTGTTTGCACAGATTCCCCTAAATTGCACTTTATTTTCATTGTAATTTGTATCTGCTTTTTAAATAAAAAACTCACCAGAGCTGTTGCCATGAAAATAAATTAAAATTAAGAAGTCTATAATTACAACATTAGCCTGTAATTATTACAAGAAACTACAATACAGTAAAGAGCAACAAAATAGGAGCAAGAGTCCAATAACAACTCACATACAAAAACTTTGTTGAGTAACTCTAACCAGCTGACAGTAAACTAAGAAATAACACAAAATCCTGAGCCAAGGCTTCCACTCCGACTGAAGTCCCTGTTCTGGATAGCCCTTTTATATGAGATCACAGCCTTTTCTGAGAACCTTACAAATAACCAGGCCCTGGGAGAGTTGCGAGTGGAGTGAGACGTCCTTATCCTGAAACTCTCTGGTAATCGTTAGTGTCTAAAAATAAACAGTATGGCATGGACTGGAAGGATATTGCTCCACCCAAGGCTTCTCAGGGAGACTTCTCTGCCTTCCGGCTATGCAGAGGTAGGGACAGCAGCGGTGTGTATGAAGAGGCAGCTGGAATCTGGGTCTTTCTTCTGTCACTGAAGGGGCACCCTGTAAACCAAGAAGGTGTCAAGATGTCTGCCTAAGAATGAGATCCATCATCAGATGTGGTGTTTATGGTACCCACTACCATGTGATATTTATGGTGATGGTGATACCCACTAGGATAGCAAGTGAACATATGATGACCTTGATTTCATCTACCCTTACAGCACTCTTCTGAAGTATAATTGAAGACAATGGGAACGTAGGGACTAATTTTAAAATTATTTGAGTACCTACCTATTCATACTTCCCTAGATGCTTTTTTAAGTCCCACTCAGCAACTTACATACCACTAAAGTCCTAAGTGATTTATCTGGAGTCTGCTCTTGGGTAGAAAATAGCAAACAGAAACCAAGTCTAAAGCTGTAACACAAAGACTGATGCCTTGATTTCTGGCCAGCACTTCTTGTTGAAAAGGGACATTCTTTCTGCTAAAATAAGAGATTTTTGCCTGAAATATTCTGTGGAGTTTTACCAATTTTTCAAATACATTAATTTGAAACAGAAATAGCATTATTCACTTCTTTTAAAGCTGGGAGCAGGGAAGAGGACTATGAATTTCAAATTTCACTTTTACCTACTAAATTTTATGTTGAATTCATTTTCTGCAGTTTGAACACTGTTCTTATGAATTTTATTTCCTTTTCAAAAATGTCAAGGATTTAAAAAACAAAGTATTTAAAGAACTTTTCCAGCCATGTTGTACTCCTTCAGGACATACCTATGCCGGGGCTGCTGCTTGCATCCTGAATATGTCCTCTGTTTCTTGAATGGCTTTGCCGTTATGAGCTGAGGTCTGTCTTGCTCCATCTGGACAGCCAGCAGGACCTGAGATATGTAGCTTAAAGCTTTCCTGAGTCTGTTTCAATCACAGGCACCGCTTTACCTCTGTTTAACAGAAATAACTTAGCATGGGAATATAAACCTTAGAGCCCCCAAAGTTACCTGCTTCAGATGCTCCTGTTCAATACTTAGGAGGCAACGAAAGCCAAGGTGTTCCCACCATCCTATTTCCTGAGAAAAATACAATCTCTAGGACTAGCAAGAAAGCCTGCTCCATGGGAGAGTGGCGTGTGAGATCTGTGAGGAATCTTAAAAAAGATACAGCTGTCACCCTCTTGCCACAGTAACAAAATCTGAACATATCTAAAAGACATGCAAATGGAACTTGCAGGGGATATAAATCCCTTGTTTTATCCATCAGCTGTGCTTATATGGAAGTCAATGACGTATTCTCAATTCTCCAGTATGCAGGGGCTCAGTTTATACAATGAGGCAAAATTAATGGAATTAGTGTCTCTTTTTTGCGGAGTGGTCTCAGTTCAGGATCCTGGGTAGAAATAGTATTAGCATAGTCATCTTTCCCCATTCTGGAATTCCCATCTTTCATGCCAAGATAAATCCACTTTTCACAAAGTAGAAGAATTATTCCCTAGAAAAGTGTCCACCTGGAACAGATAAAGCAGAACGGTTAAAATATACCAATTTCCAGGATCACAGTCTCAATCGGTTTCTCTTCTGTACACACCTGTTGATTCTCTACTTTCATCAGAGAGTAGTTATTATGGAAGAAATTATTTGAGAATGGACTATCTGAAAAAGGAATAGAATTGGCATAATTATAGTAGAACAGCCTCCCTGAACAGCCCAGCCCTCAGTGTCACAGCAAGTTCTCTGATCTGCTGCAAGGACACCGTAGCCACAAGCTTGCTCTTTCCCTCAAGACAGAAAGTTAAATCACAATATGTCCCCTAATTCTTTAATGAGGAAGAATTCCAAATTAAATTAAAAAAAAAGTGTAAGGAGAATATACCCTGAAGATACCAGTCACCATAGACTTCTTTAACCAAATGTGTTTTATTTCAAATAATAACAGTAATTAAAAATACAGATTTAAGAAGCCTGAGCAGATTAGTTAAAGAGCATTTTAGGATTATAAAAGCACTTCCAGTTGCATCAACCAGATGCCATTTCAAACGCTGCTGTTTGGATTAATTAACTGAGTTCAGGACACCACATATATTAAAACTGCTAGTTGTACTACCCATCCTCCCCCACAGACCCTTTTGTAATTCGTTATTAAAATCTCGGCCAATTAGAAAAACACAATGTACTAAGTAAAACAACACACTGAACCAATCAAAAGTAATTACTCAGACTAAGACTCATTTAAATGATTTATAGCAGCAATTAAATGATTTTAAAATGCTTCATAAAGGTGTGGTATGTTTCACACATTCATGTATACAGTATGCAGAATGTATGGAGTCTGTGTTAAAAGGCTACTATTAATTGCTTTCACAGAAATGCCACAAATCGTGTATTTTAGCAAAAAGATCATTATAACAGGATGTAATTGATTTAAAGCACCATTCTGGTTAAGAAATGCAGCTATAAAGTGCTTCAGACTTTAGTGTAAGAGCCGTTCTGTCTCTCTTATAGAGATATTTAATTACTTTAATAAGTCTGTAAAACTATTTTATAAAGAAGTAGCTTTTAAATTACTTTCACTCTAGCAGAGATTGAGATCACTTTATGGAATATAATGGAAATACATTTTCCAGCATATTAATAAAATCCTAACATTTGCTGCATTGAAAGCTGGAGGAAAAGTGCTATCTTTTTCTAAATATGGGTGGCCATCATGTAGGTTTTCCCTCAGGTTAAAATAAATTAAGTGTAGATTAAGTACTGTATAATAATATATCCTTATCTAAACCAAAGAGCATAACATAAGTTTGTCTACTTTAAATTGGGTCAGTTCTCCATCTGGGCTGGGCCCAATGTCCTGTCTCCAATTCTAGCCCATGACAGATGCTTGGTTTAAAATTTAAGAGCAGGGTATTAACAAATCTTTTCATTCTTTTGTCTTCAGACTTCCCACATGGCAAGTCTTCCTTTTCTTCCCTTTGCTGCTCTAGTAGATGCCAGGCCTTCCACTGCAAGACCTGCCAATTAAAGAACCAAACCTCAAATCAACGATGAAGAAATATCTCAGTCATATCAGTACCTAGGTAACTGTCAGAAGAGAAAATTATTTTTAGATGTAGGGTCTCATTACAATGTACAATTACTTAAATGCTAAAGCTAGCATTTAGTAAAAGATATCAGTGTAGCTACATAAGGCTGTGGTTCCTTTATTGTTTCAAAGAATGACCTAACAGGAGAAAGGCATTGAAAGGCTTTGCAGGATCTTACCAATTTACAGTAAAGCTGGGTGAATAACTAGGATAGAATAGATGATAAAAATCAACATAGAGTAAGCACAGGTTTATGACAGATTCCTTTTGTCATTCAGTTTAAAAATAAGTTGTAACTTCCAATAAAGTCATCACAGATACTCCGTTTTTACTGAACCTCTAGTATTCTCTTTTTTGTGCATTCATTTTATCTTTGACAGCATGACAGAATTTCTAGATGATGACAAAAGGTGGATCCAGGAATGTTTTATTGGGGTGTTCATCAACTTCCAGAAATGATATTATCTCTTGAAAGTAGTACTGTGAGGTATGATGGCACCAGAACATTTATTTTGAGGGCAATATAACACAGTTGAGCATGCTTCAGAGGAGCTTCAAGGATAATGCTACAGAACATCTGGTTTGCAAATATACAGAAATACTATTCCAAGCTTGATCCTGTGTGCCTCTAGAAGAAAGTGCATCCTTTTTTTTTCCTAGTAAGAGGCTGGTTGGGAGGGGAAAAATGATTTAGATAAAGCAAAACAAATGCATTTCTCCTATTTTTGCAGCCTCTGCCTACTTTCACGCTAAAGATGGGATCAGATGCTTTTTAAAGAGTTTATGAAGCACACTTTCTCTGTAGTTCCATTTCAAATCTCTTTGCAGCGAGTCTTTCATTTAATACTGATCAAGAACTGTAAAGCAGGAGGTTGGATTGTTGGAGAAAAACTTTGGAGAGAATAGATCAGGGTAGTTCCCTAACTGAAACAAACCATACAATTTCTGTCGTCACTGGAATTAAGTTTATAGAAAACACATAGTCTGCTGAGTTGCAGAAAATGTACTTTGAGAGCAAAGCGCATGGAAATCATACCCTTATATCAGCAGAGCAATCTAAGATGAACAAAAGACAGTCCACATCTCCAGACAAGGAGATCCATTTCTGCTTTCATTCAAGCAATTCATATGCAATCTGCAGATACAGACAGATAGCAACTATGTTATCAGACACATGGAAATGTGCTGTTTAAATGAAACTTTTTCAAGATATTCCATTCCAACAAATTTTTAACAATTAATTAAGTGTATGTGAATAAATTTGAATATATTAGTTTTTTGAATGTTCAACTGTTTATTATCTTCATAGTCTTATTTTAGGGAATTTCATGCCTGTAGAGCAATCCTATTTGGTGGGTTATCTTTGTAGAAGAAAAAGCAGCAGAGGAACTGGGAAAGGAAGATGCTCAATTAATTAGTAGGGTATTAGTTCCTGCTCCTAATTAAAATCTAACTAAAATAAGATTTTGACAGGTGTTTGGCCAGAAAGGAAATATTAGACACTTTTTAACCTTTGGGGAAGTGAGTAGGAAAAGATAGAGCTTGAAAGGCATTTTGAGGGCATTTTATAATAGCTTTTATCTTATTATTTAATAAATTATCTTTGACAGCAATTCTAACACAGGCTAATTTTTAATTTTTTTTTACATTTATATTTTTAACATCAAATCACTGCATTCACACCCTTTGCTTCTCTCTGGATATGGTAAATCAGTTGGGAGTCTCTTAATTTTTTTTCTTTTGCTTAAATTTTTCCTTTTACTGTGTTTTTGTCTGATTGCTTTTTATTCCCCACTGATTACTCCCTGACAAGTCAAAAACCTAGAACTTGCACCATCTCACCTTACTCTGCAAAACTTTGTAAAAGCCTTTTTGAGGAAGGACATCTCTTGAAGGTTTGCTCTGCAAATACCCCTCCATTTCATCCTGTCTGGACAGGAAAGATGAACTCCAGTACAGAAAAAGCTGCAAGTTTCTTTCGAGTTAGATGCTAGAATCTGTTTTATAAATACCCAACCAACTGAATAAAGAAGATCGTTTAGTAGCAATTTACCATGTGCTATATACAGGAACAATAGATTTGATATATATATATGTATATATAAAAATAATAGCTTTATTCTTCTAATGCCTTATATCTGTTCTGAGCATGTGAAGAAAATACTAGAGCTTGACTGAAGTGAGCAGCTTCATTTGACAGGAAGTCTCTCTGGGGCTTCATAAGAGCTTAACTCTGGCTTAACTCTTATTGTAGGTTTGGACACAGGTTGTTATGTGTAATTCACATAGTTGTCTCAACAGCAAGTGGAGACTTCCCTGAGACACCACTTCTGACCAGATGCCTTTCTGCTGGGCAGGTGAGCCCAACAGAGGACAGATGGTGAGTGAGTCAACTAAGGAAGGTGCCCTGCTAGACCTGTTGTTTGCAAACAGAGAAGGACTTATGGGTGATGTGAAGGTTGGAGGCTGTCTTGGGAATGAAATTCTATCATGAAATGATAGGTTTTGATTCTTGGAGAAGCAAGGAGAGGGGTTAGTAGAACTGTCACCTTGGACTTCTGGAGGGCAGACTTTGACCTGTTCAGGAGACTGGTTGACAGACTCCCTTGGGAGGCAGTCCTGAAGGGCAAAGGAGTCCAGGCTGGACATTCTTTGAGAAGTAAATCTTAAGATGCAGAAGTTGGACATCCCATGTGCTGTAAGACGAGCTGGCGGGGAAGAAGACCGGCCTGGCTAAACCAAAAGCTCTGGCTGGAACTCAGGAAGCAAAGGGAAGTTTATGGCCTATGGAAAAAGGGGCAGGCAACTCAGGAAGACTACAAAGGTTGCATGAGGCTATGCAGGGAGAAAATTAGAAGAGCCAAAGCTCAACTAGAAATTAATTTGGCTACTGCTGTGAAAGACAATAAAAAATGTTTCTGTGAATACATTAACAACAAAAGCAGGACTAAGGAGAATCTCCATCCTTTATTATATGCAGGGGGAAACATAGTGACAAAGGATGAGGAAAAGGCTGAGGTACTTAATGCATCCTTTGCCTCGGTCTTTAATAGTCAGACCAGTTGTTCTCAGGGTACCCAGGCCCTTGAGCTGGAAGAAAGGGACTGGGAGCAGAATGAACCCCCCATAATGCAAGGGGAAATGGTTAGCCACCTGCTATACCACTTAGATGCAGACAAGTCAATGGGGCCTGGTGGGATCCACCCAAGGGTACTGAGGGAGCTGGCAGAAGTGCTCACCAAGACACTTTCCATCATTTATCAGCAGTCCTGGCTAGCTGGGGAGGTCCCAGTTGACTGGAGGATAGAAATTGTGATGCTCATCTACAAGAAGGGCCAGAAGGAGGATCTGGGGAACTACAGGCCTGTCAGTCTGACCTCAGTGCCTGGGAAGGTTATGGAGCTGATCATCTTGTGTGCCATTGTATAGCACACACAGGACAACCAGGTGATCAGGCCCAGTCAGCATGGGTTTATGAAAGGCCCGCTTGACTAACTTGATGTCCTTCTATGACAAGGTGACCCGCTTAGTGGATCAGGGAAAGGCTGTGGATGTTTTTTACCTGGACTTTAGTAAAGCTTTTGACACCGTTTCCCACAGCATTCTCCTGGAGAAACTGGCTGCTCACGGCTTGGATGGGTGCACTCTTCACTGGGTAAAACTTTGGCTGGATGGCCGGGCCCAAAGCGTCATGGTGAATGGAGTGAAATGCAGTTGGTGGCCAGTCACAAGTGGTGTTCCCCAGTGCTCAGTATTGGGGCCAGTTCTGTTTAATATCTTTATCAATGATCTGGACGAGGGGATCCAGTGCACCCTCAGTGAGTTTGCAGATGACACCAAGTTGGCTGGAGTGCTGGTCTGCTTGAGGGTAGGAAGGCTCTACAGAGGGATCTTGACAGGCTGGATAGATGGGCCAAGGCCAACCGTATGAGGTCCAACAAGGCCAAGTACCAGGTCCTGCACTTGGGTCACAACAACCCCATACTATGCTACAGGCCTGGGGAAGAGTGGCTGGAAAGCTGCCTGGTGGAAAAGGACCTGGAGGTATTGATTGACAGCCGGCTGAATATGAGCCGGCAGTGTGCCCAGGTGGCCAAGAAGGCCAACAGCATCCTGGCTTGTATCAGGATGGCTTGTAGCAGGAATAGGGAAGTAATTGTCCCGCTGTACTCAGCACTGGTGAGGCCACACCTCAAATACAGTGTTCAGTTTTGGGCCCCTTATTACAAGACAGACATAGAGGTGCTGGAGCGTGTCCAGAGAAGAGCAAAGAAGCTGGTGAGGGGTCTAGAGAGAAAGTCCTATAAGGAGCAGCTGAGGGAACTGGGGTTGTTTAGCCTGGAGAAGGCTGAGGGGAGACCTTATTGCTGTCTACAGCTACCTGAGAGGAGGTTTTAGCGAAGTGGGGTTGGTCTCTTTTCCCAAGTAACAAGTGACGGAATGAGAGGAAATAGCCTCAAGTTGAGCCAAGGTAGGTTTAGGATGGATATTAGGACAAATTTCTTCACTGAAAGGGTTATTAAGCATTGGAACAGGCTGCCCAGGGAGGTGGTTCTGTTGCAATCCCTGGAGGTATTTAAAAGGCATGTAGATGTAGTGCTGAGGGACACGATTTAGAGGTAACTTGGCAGTGCTAGGTTAACAGTTGGACTTGATGATCTGAAAGGTCTCTTCCAACCATAATGATTCTATGATTATTTGGCTGTACAGGCTGCCCCCAGCTATGGGGCTGCCTGTAGCCTTGTGGGTAGGTGAGCTGGCCAGCTCTGCACGAGCTCCCTGGCTGCACATGCCGTGACAGAGTGGAGATAAGGAGCACATTTTGGTTTGCAAACCCTAATTGTCCTTGCAGCAGTGATGCCGCGGTGTTTCTTAAACCTGATATTGTGGAATTAGAGTTTTATAAAAATATCATTAGGGGTTAGGGTGTGGGAGGGTGTGGGTGTGTGTTATTGACATGATTTACAAAAATTTCTTCTTCAAAACCTTGTCTCTTTTGGAGCTGAAATTCCATTTCTGGGCCAGTTCTGTATGGAAAACAATGGCAGAAAAACCTCCTTGCTGGAAACCAAACTGATTTCAAATGAACATAAAGCCTCATGAGCCCTACAGCTTGCTTCATCAGACCAAACGAGAGCCACTTGATCTGCAAATTATGCAACAAACTTGTCAAGGAAGCAGCTGAAGAAATTGTATTGTGATTATTACATAATCTGGAATAATTAGACATTATTCCACCTAGATGCTTCTTTTTGATGTCTAGAGTTATAAAAGAAATACTGTCTCCTGATCTATGAGTACATTTCCATGGTATGTGTACATTAAAAGTTTTCATTCAGAGATGACCAACTCAAGTAATTTTTTTACTGACTTCTCTAGGGACAACCCCATGCTATTGAACACTCTGTGCTGTAAAGGAAATGTATATTTTGTAAAATGAATGTAAAACTGATTGTGGTGGTCAGTGTACTTAAAACAATATACTTAAATCTTCAAGGGTCTGTCAAGTATCAGGGAATACTAACAAGGGCAGCACATGTCAATATTCTTCTGTACTGATCAGAAGGAACTTTGCAACTGCTACAGCTCTGAATAATAAAACGGGAATAAAAATCAGCCTATGCTTATTTTTTAGTGTTTTTAATATAATACTCAGCATTTAAATGTAATAAAAAAATAAAATAATGTGGGCTATGGGTTACCACCCGTCACCCTGCCCTATCACTAAAATATCTACAACATATGTCACACAACTTGCTTCCATATAATTGCTATACTTGGTCAGTTTTCCATCTGCTGGATAGAAATCTGTCTGTCCTATTATCCTACGCTGAGAGTGGCTAGTACCAGGCAGTTCAGAAGAATACATTAGAAACCCCATGAAATGGTAATAATTTCCTCAAGAAGGTTTCATTCTAATCCCATGACATAAAGTGCATTTCAAACTGTAAAGCACAAAATTTTCTAGTTGCTACATTTCTTTTTTCTTAGCAGTAGGCATTATAACCTTGGACATTTTTACTCTATAAAGCCTTATTTGAATTGGTGGCGTCCCACCTCAGTGAGTTCCACAGTCTAATTATGCTTTCAGTGAGGAAATTTCATCAGTTGTGAAAAAAGCTGAAAAAGTGATTTCATTATTTTTTTGCCTAAGACCTCACCTAGGGAGGCAAGTAGTACTTTTGTTTGTTGAACCAGGAGCCAAGCTAAATTCAGTTCAGGGTTTTGGTGAAATAAAATTCACAGATTAGGAGGCAGAATGACATTCATCCTGTGAAGAAAATGATGGAATTGAAATTGGCTAAAAATCTTTGTTCAGTCATAAGATGCTAAAATAATAGGACTGCCTAAAAGCCCAGTATTTGAGTACATTTAATAGTGACCTTTAAGTGAGCACTAAGTGTCATAAAATTATTAGAGCTTTATGAGGTTTGATTCATGTCTGAAGGATTTCAAATCAGGGGTTTTGATATTGCCACCTCAGTCACAAAAAAAATTGTTGGCATTGACCTGCTTCTTGCAACACACGGCTGGAAAACCATACCAAAGACTATAGAGGGCAAGGGCAAGCCTTTCCTTCACTTGGACTCGTCTGTGGTCAATTCACCAAACAGCTGGAGTATAGTGAGACTCGCTGTGCAATGTTTGATGCAAAGGTAGGAAAACAGCAGCTGTAGATGGGTAAATGTGTTTGTTCTGGGCTGCACTGTCACTCATCCAAATCAGTTCAACTTATCTTTGCATCTACATGTCAGGGAAGTAACAGCTTATGGTATCTCAGAAGTGCTTAGCAGGAAGGAAGTTTCAGCTTAAAAGTGAGGTTCCTAATTTTAGTAATACTAACACTACTGTTCTGTGTAGATCACCTTCTGAAAAAAATATTTCTCTGGGAGACAAAAGACTGTGTTTTGTCTTGTTGTTGTTCTTGTTGTTGCCTAACATTAAAAAAGAAAAAAGTGAAAAAAGAAAAACTTTCACAGCTTTCCCATTATTAGTTCTGGGAAAACACAATAAAGCCACAGCTGGCAGGCACTTATTTTTTTCTTAGCATTTGATAATAGAATTAATTGGTAAGTGGAAAGCTTACAACCCTTTTTCTGCTGCAAGTTGCCCTCTACCATCATTATGAATAGACGTTAACATCCAGGCTAATTGTAATCCACTTAATAATGAAGAAATATATTTGCATCATCAATAATCAAGGCGCTTTTTTTGACAAGTAGTTTTATTGTAGAACGTCAATAAACTCTGGAGAAAGAGGTGCTCAGGTCAGCATGAAGAGTTCAGGGTGATGGGGTAACTTGTAATGCAGCACTCTAATATATATACCCACTTCCTGTGATTCCTTTTTTAGTGCCAGCAGTCCCTTTAACAGCACTTCAGCAACCATGGAGTGGGGAGGGTGGGGTGGGAGAAGAATGTCTGTCTTACTAGTATACCACAAAGCTGAAGTTAGCAGGGCTGCGAGTGATAAGCAGCAGTTCCAGTGGAGTTGTCTACAGTAGTTCAAGCCCATTACTCCATCCCCATTAGAGACATTTATCATTTAGTCACTATGCTTATGCAACAGTATTCTAATGCTGCAAAAAATACCTTGCCAGCTCTATATTAGGGATGGGTGAATTCATTCTGATACAAATGAGAACTGTTCTTAATTTTTCCCAGACCTGTAACTGAACCAAAACCTAATGTTCATCCATCATTATTTCAGACCTGAGAGCTTGTGCTTTGCAAGCAGGGCCCAAATGTATCAGCTCAGCAAGGTCCCTGATGCAATGGTGGTGGGCATGGTATAAGAACCTGACCAGAATGGAACAGATTATTTGGGAATTTCTCCATCCCTTTCCATCTGCAAACTTCTCTCCTAGGCTTCTTGCCAGTGGTGAAACCATGGTGAGGATGTAATCTGCTGGCAGGCCAAAAGAAGCACAGTGTCAGCAATATGGATTGATACATATATTTAGGAATAGCTGGAACTGAAATACAACATAAACTTATATTCAGTTTAATTCTGGGAAATGCTAACCAGTAAAATACTGCACTTCTTTTTAAAAACCTGTTTCTACTTTTTTGATTCCTATGTCACTTTTCTCACTTTTCATTATTTATGAGGCATTATAATATACATGGCATTTACAGAAGCTTTCAGCAAGTTCTTCTTGTGCAGGTACAGAAAAGAATGTATCTGTAACTATAGCAAAATTCATGTATTTCAGTGCAAAGTTACATTGCATCTTATTGACTTATCACCCCTACCTAAGTACAAATTTGTATATAGAATCATAGAATCATAGAGTAGTTTGGGTTGGAAGGGACCTTTGAAGGTCATCTAGTCCAACCCCCCTGCAGTAAGCAAGGACATCTTCAACTAGATCAGGTTGCTCAGAGCCTGGTCCAGCCTGACCTGGAATGTGCTACTACTAATACCAAGAATGTATTTAATGAGTGAACACTTCTCATAAATCGACCAGGTCAGAGAACAGAACTTCCTAGTATTTGATAGAAGGTAAATGAAGAAATAAGTGTTACAGCAGTGACGTGGAACATAATAAAATTTTCAGTCTTTAGAAATCTTGTTGATTTCCATGTTGTCTTTTTTTTTTCCAAAACTGCCTAAACAATAAGCAAAAAAACAGTCTCAGTGATTGAAACTAAATTATTTTCAGTGTTTAAACAGAAACTGTGACATTTCAGCACTTTGCCTTCAAAAAATAATCTTAAGTAATAAGCTTTCATCCTGCAGGGAATGAATATATTTCTGCCTGTTAACACTGAAGCACTGTTCACAATTTACATTTAATCATCTGCAGCCAAGAAGCAAAAAATATTACAAGAAATTTTGAAGAGTTGAAACAAGGACTTATGTATTGGAGTGTTATTGATGACCACAGTCACAGAACTGTGGGTTCTCAGGGTTGCCGTGGCCATGGGATTATCTCAGGTTTCCATCTGAGTCCTCTTGAATCCTCTTTAACAATTTTTTTCAGTGTTTTTAATGACAAAAAAGAGTTTTCATTACAATCAAAAAGGCATTGAAGCTGTTCCCTCCTCTCCACCATAGGGATGTTGGAAAGAACTCTCGAATGGATGAGCCTTTGCTTTCCATGATGAGGAATATTTGATCCAGCTTCTCATAGCTAGTCTGGTAGCATTACTGGACAAGTAGATGTGGTCTTTGACTAACTTTCAGATTTTTCAGTTATCTGCTCCTGGCTCTACAGGTTTTTGGATGTTTTCTTTACCGGAGTCACTAAAGCTTTGCCAGCAGTGCTAGTCCAACTAGCTGAATGCTGTCCTGGATGTTGTCTAACATGACCATGTTGGAAAAAAACAGCTTACGAATACTGCAGCTATAGGTTCCAGGAAGGGGTCATCTATTTTAGCTTGAGATCATTTCAGGTTTATAGTAGGTGTATATGTTGGGAGGCACTAAAGGAGAATTTGGGGTATCTTCTGGGGAATAATCTTACATGCTGTGTCAATTAAAGTATTAGAGGGACTTTGGGATTTGTTCAATACTGTCACAGCTTGTTTTTTATTCAATGCCACACAGATAGAGATTTTTGCATGTCAATGGGAGTCCTGTTAGGGCTATTCTCGATTTACAAACTAAATGAGTAGAATTCATCTATTTATTAATGAAAGTCTGGAGGACAGGATAATGTAAGAAAAAGACCAAAAGACCAAAAAAGCCTCTGGTGGTCAGTATCGGTATTTAACAATACAGGAAGATGTTAGATTTCTCAGATCTTATTTCTTGGATCATGTGTTATATGCTCATTCTTTTATACTGTTTCAGACAAAAGCTGATATAGCAGATATATCACAGAATCATAGAATGGTTTGGTTGGAAGGGACCTTAAAGATCATCTAGTTCCACCCCCCCTGCCATGGGCAGGGACACCTTCAACTAGACCAGGTTGCTCAAAACCCCATCCAGCCTGGCCTTGAACACCTCCAGGGATGGGGCCTCCACAACTTCCCTGGGCAACCTGTTCCAATGTCTCGCCACCCTCATAGTGAAAAATTTCTTCCTTCTCCTTCTCTCCTTCCTCCTCATCCTATCAGTACATGCACTTGTAAAATGTCCCTCTCCAGCTCTCTTGTAGGCATCCTTCAGATACTGGAAAGCTTCAATAAGGTCTCCCCGGAGCCTTCTCTTCTCTAGGGTGAACAACCCCAACTCTCTCAGCCTGTCTTCACAGGAGAGGTGCTCCAGCCCTCTGATCATCTTTGTGACCCTCCTCTGGACTCACTCCCACAGGTCTACGTCCTTCTTGTGTTGGGGGCCCCAGGATCACGTCACAACGTGGTATGCTGAATGTACTCATGAAGTTAGATTCCAGTTTTCAGATCTGAGAACTGTCTTCAATTAGCTTAAGCAGAGACTGGTGGTGGCAAGAAGTAAGTTCTGTATTATTTCAGTACTTGTTTCCAGCTTTACAGTGAAGCAACATATTTAGTACATAGACTATTGAGTCAGCAAGGAACACAACAGGTATCATAGCTGTTGGCTAAAATTTACAAAAAATAAATTGGATCCTGGAAAGTGTGTAGTGCATCCCACTCCATTAATAATCTGTTAAACTGAAAGCTCGGATGTGCTTTCAGTAACCACTGACATTTTATCTGAAATAAGGATGAAAAATTTCACTTACTACAAAGCAAAGCATTAAAAAGGTTCCTTATCTATGGGACCAGAATAGGGATATTAGTAACACTGTTCTGCTTCTTTTTGAAACCCTGTTAATGTCAGGTAATATGTTTCTCCAATGGCGCTTGACATTCACTTGGCTAAAAAAACCCTAAAAATGAACTTTCCAAGGGAATATTTTAAGTAATACACAAATAGCTAGCTAAAGAAAATGTAAAATATATCAGTAAAACATACACTGCCTTTATTCCTAAAACTGGTATCTCAGGCATTAGCAATGTAATCTGTTATTTCTATTTCTGCACGTGTGTTTCTGTTCTGGTCTATATGTATACATGTATGTACCTACTAACCAAATATTCAGCGTGTGCTATTTCTTTGAATTCAGTAAGATGCAAAGCTAGGAGGCGGGACTACTATAATGGCCAAAACCTAATACTTATTCTTCTCCATGTATATAATACAAGTTAAGAGATGAAGATCCCAAGCTGCTGTGTTAGTAGTGATCAACCTTTTTCATGACACAGTGCTTTACTTGATATAACATTTCAAGTGTGTAAGACACCTCACAGGTTATGCCTCCAGAGCTAAAAGGCCCAAGGCTGTTCAAATAGCATGGACACTGGATGGTGTGAAAAGGATAGCGGGAATGCTTGTGGAAATATTTATGTTTTTAAGGGACAGGAAAATAGCACAGACTTCAGTACTGTGATTGGAAGCATGAAGATGGAGAACACCATACCACATGCAGTAATCATCACATGAGAGAGAGACTATATGTCTGCTGATAAATCAAGCAGGAGCAGAGCATGAACTGAAGCACTGGACTACTGCTTGTCCATACTGGTTATTTGCTAGCATTTTTGTAGTCAAGGCAGTGGTTTTGTGTTCTCGTAGATGTTGTTTGGGCACACTTTGTTGGACAGCATGTATTGTGGACCATGTCCCAAATGCAGTATGGATAGGACTGTTTTTGTCTCCCTCCTTTCTAAGCAACAGAAATTAAATACTTGAGTGATTGTAAAAAGAAAACATCCCCTAAAATCTGAATGTTCGTTAATGGAATGATTGATTCTGATAACTGTTGGCATAAGGTTTCTACTGAAAAGTCCTCCTGGAACTCCACAGTGAATTCCAGACGAATGTGAGAGAAATGGTCCCAGGTGATGGATCACTTGCTGAGTGGCTCACAGCAACTTTCCCCTGCATTCATTCTCTGGATAAATGTTCCTTTTGAGAGTGCTTCTGAGGTCAAAAGTCTTTCTGGCCATCAAGGCTGTGAGAAAGAGGAAGGCTTTCACCAAAGCACTGTTTGTCACCAAGCTCCCTGGGCTGTGAAGCTTTTCATTGTTTCATGCCTAGTTCTGATGAACTGGTTTGACAGCTGCAGTTTTAGAGACACCTACCAAATAAAAGAGAACAGAAAAGAATGAAAGAGTTGGGAAAAATTTTCCCTGAGAACATATGGGGCAGGAAACCAGTATAAAAACTGCTGATCTGTTGACTGGCTAGAGAACACAAAATCTATGTTTTTAGATGATTAAAGGCTAGATCCTTATTTGCTCACCCATTCTAGGTGGTAACTCAATGTCAAAATTCTCCTATTCATTTCAGCAGAGCTATGGGAGAGCTTCTGCACTGTAAGCAAGCAAGACAAAACCTCTTGCTGATTCACATGCTGCAGTTAACCATGGCTGATAAACATTTATCTCTTGAACATGACTGTATGCCATGCCTTCACATTCTGTATGTGAAACGTGCTGGTGCTAAATATTGACACAGACTTCAAACTTGCCATGGAAAAAGCATCAAATTTTACATGGTAAGTATTTTTCACAGCTTCTTTCGCCCTCAACAAAGGTTTCAGGCTCCTCACCTGCTGTCAGTGCAATATCTAACTCTGGCAGTGCAATCTGAGTTTAAAGTCAGCATACTACCTAACAGAGGATCCCTTGTGAGAAATTTTATAGCCAGCATAATGCCTGTGTACTGTTCTGCCTCTTGCCTCCAAGGTTATAGCTGGTATGTCCAGTTCATGTTGTCCTTCTGTCATGTCAGCCTCTGGATGCATTTTCAGTTCTCTGGCTATTATGCATCTGGCATAAATGAAAGCAAGCCTGTACCCTTGGTAGTACACCAGGCTTTAACACTGCATCTGCTTCTTTACTTGCCACTGCCTGACCTTCACTTAAACAGTAACAGAGAGTCTAGCTCTCTTGTAAAAGGGCAGATGGGCAGGCTACCAGGCCTGCAATCCCACTAATCTGCACAGGAGGAAAATGCTGCACTGAAAGCTGCCTGTATATGATCCTATGTGTCCATATAGAACTACAAGCTGTGCAAATAAAGCACTCTCTATGTTTTTCTTTATTGATTTGAAAAGGCATATAACTCATTTTGTTGTTTATTTTTGTCAGGTTTCTAGTCTAAGTACATGGTCATTACTATTTTGAGCCTAAGCAGAAAAGATCATCCTTCCCCTTCAGACTTGCCTACAAAAATATAACACTTTACATAGCGAGTCACACTCACAGCTTCTTTTGTCCTCAATAAGTCTCTGAAGTGCGAATTAGAGGGATGTGTATATAATTGACAATGAATTTTTAAGACATTGGTACACTTGGTGTCACCTGTGTCTGTGACAATAGTAGTGCAACATCCTTTCTCTTGCCACACACAGACTTTTTGTTTTTACATAGCTATCTCTAATCATGGTTTTCTTGTTTCAGTCACCTAAAGCCAGAGACATAATGTTGCCTGTCTGATTCCAAGACAAGTTAAATAACTGTCATACATCATATGGGCTCCCCTTTGTTATCAGTGCTTATCAGGTTGGTTCTAATTAGAACAGTGAATTACTTAAGAAAGCAGAAGGAGTGAGGTGGTTCCCAGGAATGTAATTATCTACCTACCGCATGATCCTCTGAAAACTCCTGTGGCTAGGGATCTCCCAAACCTTCCTTCCTCCCTTCCAAAAGAGCTTGTGTTGTCTGTACCTTCTGTCTCTCACTAGTATTTACAGAATCAGAATTTTCATGATCATTTAAGCTTTGTGTAAAAGCTGATATGGAGCAATTTCAGCGTTGCCTCATTCTCGGAACAAACAACACATTGCACCCTTTGAATTCCCCCACGCATGTGATTAGCACTGATCAACGTTCTCAGCATAACTGTGAGATGGAGAAATACAATTATTTCCCTTTCCACAGTTAGAGAAATAATGGCACTTTGCAATTCAGTGTATTTAAGATAGTGCAACAAAAAGTCAGCCAAGAAAGCGATGCACAGGCATTTATGTGTTTATATTGATGGACGCAGACAGACACACTTCGCCCACACTTTCAGCTTTGCCTATGACTTGTAGGTGTAGTTAATGTCCAAACTAGTATAACCTGCCTGTAACAATGCTTACCACCTAGGCACAAGGCAGTGCTAAGACTTGTGTGTAATTACCAGATCAGAAATGTCAAGTCAGCTGGGCTCTGGTCAGAGTGAACTTGCCTGAACCTGCTGGCATAGAAAAGTGCCCTGCGATATGTGGAGTCTATGCTGCAGCTAGTGGATATCACATCTTCCACCTGCAAGGGTTTCTGTACTTGCTTTTTCTCAAGGTGCCCAACAGAAATTGGTATCAGGGTCTTTAGAAATGTTATATGGGTTTTTTTCCAAATTACATCATAAATGTAGCTTACTAAGAAACATAACTGAAATAACGTCAATGCTCTTCCAGCTACGCTATGCTACTGCTGGTCATGTTTCATAAGAAATTCTGTGGCTTGTATTCTTAATTCTCCAAAGTGAAAGTGATGTTGACGTATCCCATGTTTGCTTCATCTTATATATAACGTTGATGAGTTGCAACAGAGTAACTCACCTAACTTATTATTCTGCTCAACATAATCATGCTTCTAAGACTACCTAATATAATACCAATCTTCTTGCCTTCCATCTCATTAACCTTTGAAAATGCTTACTTAAGAAGAGGAAACATTCAGGCTCTGACAGCTATACCTAGAAGCAGAATCTATAGTATAGCAATATATCACTCTCCCACAGCTCTGCAGCCCTATTGTTTTTCCCTTGAAGTTGAAATAGGTCTTCCTTTCAAAACCTTCTCCTTTAGGTACTGGAAAGAATTCATCAGTATAATGCTGATGGGCTACACTCTGTCTGTGTAACACATCAGGTCATCCATCAGCACAGCCATTATTATGCCAGGTGCTTCAAAGCTTGGGAAGCTACTGGCTCTCAAAACCCATTGTATTGCAAGCTGTCCTTAATACAGAGAGACTGTCTTCGCTATACATATCAGTGGGAACTTGTTAAAAGCAAAAGGCTTCTACTAGAGGATGAATCTCAAAAGGTTTGGTTCCGGCAACACAAAAAAACTTTTTCAATAACTTCTTTGTTATGAAAATCAACTAGGAAATCTCATGAGAATAGGTCATCTCCTTATGAGAACTGCAGTGTTGTCCCAGTTTTGGCCAAACTGAAAATACCAGTAGAATGATCTTTTCTTAAAATACTTCAATAAATCAATGATTGATTCTTATCAAAACCTGGGAGAGTAAGAAGTCTGCGAAAAATCAAAATGCTAAACAGGGAAAGAAAATGTTTGAAAATGGATAACATCGCTCTGGAGCTGACTTCACAAACCTGGAAAAATCCCCCATAGGCCTATCTTCAAGAAGGTTAGAACCATATGTTTCTCTGCATTTGCTCTTTATCTTTTCAGCTAAACCAGAAAAGAAAGAGAAAAAATAATAAAGCCCTCCAGCTCTGTTATAGCTTTTATCGTTTCAGATCTTTCCCTTAATAATTCAAAGTAAACTAATTACCTAATTAAGTTAACAGGTGTCAGTCATTCAAACATAAAGAGCTACTAGATAGACCTGAACTGGGGAATTCTTTTCCTTAAGTGTCTGCACTTAAAATTTGAAACATAATGACATTAAAACAACTGATTGAGTTCTTTTAAAGACATTGCAGCTTAGATCCATACTGGAGGCATTCACCTGTGAGGCAATTAGGCTTTTACCTCTCATTACAATACTTTGGCAAGCTTCCCGATGAATCCTTTATGTGTGGCCCTTCACGTCTAGAAGTCTACAGTAAAGAGTTGTACTGTTTGAAAGGAGGATGAGGAGCTGCTTGTTAAAGGAGGGAGAGAACACTGGCCTTGCTGTGAGAGTAATTGTGTTGGTAATTATTGTGTGTCCATTATCTTCCTTAAAAGTACTGTATTATGCTATAATAGCCAACAGTATTGTTGGGGCCATTGTCTATAGGGCCAAGTGATATAAAATTATTGGATGCCCTAAAAATATGCAATATCTATTTTTTATAAAAAATTAAGATGGTTTTATCTTCTTTGTAATATGTTTTGTGAATCTCACTTTTCTCCTGCATTCTCTGCCTCTCCCACCCCCCTGAATAAATGTAAGTGGCTGCCTCTGAGAGCTCTTCAGTTCCATAATTTCATGAAAAATATGAAAACATTGTGTTGCAGCAATAAGCAGGAAGTCATTGGAAATGACAAAAAAAACCTGGGACCCACGAATACAAATAAAGCTTATTCTGTGAGATAAAGGAGGCAAACATTTTACAAGTGTAAATGCTGACTTGAGACCTTCCTTTCTAGTCAAAA
Organism: Ibidorhyncha struthersii; assembly: GCA_013398815.1. Taxonomy (NCBI): domain Eukaryota; kingdom Metazoa; phylum Chordata; class Aves; order Charadriiformes; family Charadriidae; genus Ibidorhyncha; species Ibidorhyncha struthersii. The sequence continues at coordinate 43,839 of VZSZ01011375.1, read as the reverse complement.
TATTTCAGGTTTTCAGTGTTTGGGGTTTCAAGCAAAAGAAAATCAGGAAAATCCAGCATGTTTGTTTGTTTATGATGCTCAGAAGAAAACTAATTTTTCTGATAAAGACAAACCTTATTCATGACAACCAACAGAAATATTGCTTATATGACTGTAGTTAATTTTTCTGGTCTGCCACACAAAAGCACTGAGCCCATATAATAATGCTCTCCTTAGTGCATGCAGATACATGCCTTTGTGTACGGATATTGTTTCTGTTGCCTTGATCTCTTACTGCTGTATTTTGTCTGGTGCACAAGCAGTACCTGTATGTGTTGCAGTGGTGAAAGACTGTGATCCAAAACCAGCTCATGAAATTTTGTAGGAATTTGATCCAGTGTGACATTACAACAAGCTAGAGAAGCAGGTGTGGTAAGTGCGGGGGCCTGACTGGGATTTGGGAGACCTGTTTTTGGTGACTGCCTGTGAGACAGTGCTGTGGATAAGGAATGGTGCAGAAACAGGAGTTAAGCCACGATGTGGGCACGTCATCCAGAGCAGAAAACTGAGTTCTGGTGAGTTGTCTTCTGTCAGTGTGCATATGCCTAAAATTGGTCGACTGTCTGTCAACAAATTTGGTGGTTTGTTCCTAGACTTGCTAGAAAGTTGCATTGATTCTGTTACCCTGAACAACTTTGAAATATATAATAAATGGAAGTGAATACGAAATGCCTTGGTTCAAATAACAATTAGAGCATTTAATGGGAGAAATGCTCATCAGAACAGTTAAACACCAAGAAGTCAACTCTTATCTTACGTCTTTGAATGCCTTGCTCTACCGGAAGGTGTAAAACTAAGCTGAGAACGCATCAGCCCACATTTACCCTCTTCATTTTTTTCTCAGGCTCTGTTGGCTACTGATGGTGACAAATTATTGTGCTAGGTGGACCTGCAGTCTGAACTGAAATGGCCATCTATATCTTCTTATGTTAGTGTATCTTGTTGTTTGGTATTATTTTTTTGCAGTGTATTTATGTTAAAGCAGTGTGCAATAATGATGTCACAGATAGAAAAAACATGGCCAGGAATGAACAAACTGAGAGCTAAAATCATTCTTCCTTCTTCAAATCTGCAATGATAAATTTTACTTGTAGTCCAAAAGATACCTGGAAAAAATCAATAAAAACTGAGCTTTCCATTTTTTCCTCCCACTTAAACTTTTAAAACCCAAGTTTTTGTTTTTTTTTTAAGAAAAAGTCTTGGTAATGTGCAGATGTCAGGCAGAACATCATTCATTCATGTTAGTAAAATCATTCAGCATGCAAAGTGCTTGTGTGCATGGGAAGAGGTAGGCTACAGAGAGTGGATGGATCTCTGAATAAAGAGTAAAGAGAAAACAGGTGCTGTTTGATATTGTATGATGTGGACACCTACAGATAAACTTCCTGAAAACTCTGCCAGCCAAAGAACTGTTTTAACAGAAAACTGTTTCTCTGGCAGGAAAGGCTTATTTAAAGTTAGCAAAACTATCAAAGGACACAGAGAATCAAGAGTCTGGGGCAATGTTCCCTTGTGTTATACACACCACTTCACTAAAAAGCAGCGTGGTACTGCCCAGTTTTTACCAGAGGCCCAGGCACAGGTGGGAGAGCAAGGATCTAAGGTTGCTTTAGCCTCTGGGAATTTAAACCCACAGCTCAGGTCAAGAGGGCTTGAAACACCACATCACTGGGACTGTTGAACAGGGATGAGAAGGTTGAAGAGGAGAGACAATATTTCCCCAAATCAAATGGCCCTTAGCCTTGTGCCAAGAGACCTCTTTTGGTACTGCAGGAACCAGGTAATGGCACAGAGACTAATGGCAATGACAAAGACAATAAAAAAAAAAAAATCCTCTTATTTTAAGACAGACTGTAGCATAAGGACTGTAGTAGCTGGACTCTGCAATGGCAACAGAGAGGTCTGTATGTGGCATACCCACTCATATGGTAAATTCTTGGTTGTTTATGGAAGTGTATATGACTTGGCTGTGTAGCTGAACTATCAGATTTTTCCACAGAAAGAGAGAACACACTATATAACCCTCCTCCACAGGTGAAAACCTTATATGTAATTCAGGTTAGGGCTCTGAGTTATGCTTGCAAATAACAAGTTTACAGTTTGTATGGAATGACTTGACTGATGAAGGCCTCTTAAAGGTGAAATTGCTAATTTGTCTACTAATATGTATTTTTACAGAGGGCTTATTATGCACCAGTATGCAGGCACAATTTAGGTTAATATTTAGTGTACTGTGTGCTACTTATTTATTAATTTATTTTACTTAAATCTTTGAATAGAATATCTATAATTCCTGGAAGTATCTTCACTCATTACTTACTCTCTCATATATAAATATACTCTGTGTATTTACAGAGTAGCAATGGTAACAGTCCTGAATGTACCTACAGGTATGTTCTATGAACATTTTTTTTTTGTTTTTGAAGAAATACATAACTGTTTTCCTCAAACAATTAATTTTAACCTTGAAAAAGAAGAAATGCCTGAATATGTAACAAGCTAAAACCATTTTATTTTATGTTTGTATGCAACAGGATCCTATTAGCTGACTGAGAAGTGAACTGTTCCAAATATAGTGGAAAAATATTAAACTAGGTTTAGGATCTTGGAATACCACTAACTTCACCTGAGAAAAATAAATGCAGTTGTCAGGTAAGTGCTGCAAACACCATGCATTTTTCATCCGAACAAAACCAGAAATGCAGATTCATACAGGGATGGTTTGCAGCATATTTATAGTAGATGTCAGTTTTTCATCTCTGGTATGCAGTTTAAACTTCATTTCACTGTAAAATGTCACTTTCCTGGCTGCTCTGGGAATCCAGCAATATTATGAAGGTAGTAAATAAGAACCAAGAGAGAATCCAGCATAGGTACTATATCACCACCAGCACAAGGCGGTATGGTTTGGCTGAAATGGCTGAAATGTGGCTTTCTTCTGTAAGGCAACAAAATTCTTTGGATCTGTAATATTTTTTCTCTTCTGAAAATGAAAAAAAAGAAGACAGAGTAAGTCTCTGAAATTTCTCTGGAAATGAAATGCCAAATATGTCATTCACAGTTGACCAAATCACATTAAAAAAGTAACTTGGAAGTAAAAAATTGAATTTTCCTATACAAAAATAGCAATTTTGTTTTTACTATTATATTTGTCAGAATTGGCACATCAGATTGAAATGTTTGACTTATGCAAAATCTGTAATTTGTTGATAGACAATAGTCTACTGGAGGATTTTTAACCAGATGCAGCTGAAATTGTTACTTTAGAACAAAATATTGTCCCTGTGATTAGAAAAAATATGATATTACTGTGCTCTCCAAAAGCACTTGTACCTGATAAAACTCTTGTGAAATCAATGGCAAAGTTCTTATTGACTTTAGTAGCTAAGGTAGTAAATCACTAGATTACTTAGCTAAATTTTCTTAGCTCTCGAGTGTTTAAGTGTCTCCTTACAAAAGATGCACTGCTGGAATCCGGTCAGCAGTTACACANAAAAAAAAAAAAAAAAACAACAAACCCACCACCACCAAAAAACACCAACCCTTCTTTTCACCCTGCCCCAAGACATTGGTGGTCATTCCTGGATCATTTCTTAGGCTGAAATTTTCCAGCTTTACCTCTGTTTCAACAGCAGTCATTGCAACAGTGCTGGCGTGAAACCTCTGAATCCAGCGCTGAATTTGCTGACCCACTGGCAAAGGAAATGCCTTGAGCCTGAAAAATTAGTGATTTTGTAGGCTGTATTATTTAAAAAGATTCTTGAAAGAACTATATTTTTTTATCTCCCTTTCTAATCTTTAGAGAGACAAGTTTAGTGTTATACTAAAATCTCACAAGCCTATGGGAAAAGGTAGCAGAGACCTGCATTATCTCACTCACGAACAACAAACATAACAGCAAATTGCACTCAGAAATGCTAGAGTTGAGTGTTTTAAAATACAAATGAGACTAATGAGCTGCATCTAATAAACAGGGCTGATACGGAGAAACTCACCTGTGTGTGTCAGTGCAGCTTTCTGCCAGCGCAGGGCTCACAGCAAGCCACCTAACACCCATGGTTCTGCCAGGGCCCCGAGGGCACCACCATCCCTCACTGTCCCTGACCAGTCCCCTGGGCTTCTCCCACCCTGCCCACGGCCCCGGACCCCATGTCAGCCCCCCGGGGCCATCAGCCCCTGGCCCAGATATGCAGGGCTCGTCTCCAGCTCTCTACAGCCCTGCCCTACCAGGCCATGGGGCCCACTGAGCCGGGCCCGTGTCCTGCCACAGCCTCGGCCTGTGTTGCAGCACCTCCCCAGGGAGGTGCTTGATGGCTGGGCCTGGGGCTGCCCCGGTGCCCCCCGGCCACCCCGCTTCTGGCTGGGGTGGTGTGATGGGTCCTGGCTGCCAGGCCCTGCCCTGACAGACCCCCACGGGGAGCCCTCGGCCCACACGATGCCCTGACAGCTTCCTTCCGTCTCACAGTATTTTGGAAACCTTAAATGATGTGCTTCTTTCCTGTGCTGCTTTAAACACCTTTTGCAAATATCCTGACTTTTCGAAGATTTTTTTTGTTTTTTTGTGAACTGCAGCACTGAAAGCCCAGATAATGATGTTATCCAAAAGAAAACAGGACCGATATGAGACTGAATCCTCCTTTGTACATTAACTTGTGTTAGAGCTATGTTATTATTACGTGACAGAGAGAGATGATCTAATGGATCGGAGATCCAGCTGCCATTTTTGACTGGCCGGCTGCTGCCTGAGATGGCTGCTGGCAGGCACCTCGCTTCCTTGCAGCTTCGTTCCCTCTCCTGTAACAACAAGGATACTAGTTGCACGCACCTCTACCTTTCTGACCTCTGTGCACGTAAAATGTTAAACCTGTGAAACAAACCAGGTGTGTATTAATAACAGTGCAACTTCTCTGTAAACCACTGAAAGAGGTCAGTAACTAAGACCTTCCTGCACTTTTAGACCAAAGTAGCTTGCAAAACAAAGAAAATCTTTATTTAACAGATACAACTGAGACATAGACATGAAATACCATTTCTTGTTCCACACTAACTAGGCAATAAAGCCAAGAATATAACCCATATTTTCTAACTTCTGGACTAGTCCTTTCCATCAACAGTTCTTTACGCTGCTTCTATCACTTGTAGTATTTCTCTACCTTCCACTTGCTGTGCCACTCAGACTCCCAGGTGGGTAGCAAATCATGATAGAATTCTTTCATTAAGAAAAGAGAGCTCCCGGCACTTTGTTTTCTCAATTCAGAAGAATAAAGGAGTCTTTGCTGTACACTACAGACACACATTGTTCTTCCCAAATTGATCTTTTCTTAAAAAAGCTCTGTTTGTTACTATGCTGCAGTTCACATGCAAATATATTGTATTCCTTTTACTTGTTCATAGTTTAATTGGAGAACAGCAGGTGATCAAAATCACAGTAGTAAGAAAGGTGTATTTCTGTAGAACAGATGAGACTGCCATTTAAATCGATGCAGGAGTGCTTTTAGCTTTGTCTGTTAAACAGACTTGCAACTTGCAAATCCCATCACTATAAAATTAAAGCAGAATCTTACCCGCCTTACGAGTTGCCTCAGCCACACGCAGTCGAAGAGAAATCCTAGGCCAGTTTGCTGTCTGGTTTCTTCGCACTCGGTCTGATTTTTTTCCTACCAAAGCCATATCACAAAGAAGCATATAAAGTTAAAGAGAAAACATCTGTTTTCCTTTCACTAAGTAATTATTCTTTTTAAATTTGTTATCTGTAATGGCACACAATTGTTGTCCAGGTTTAAATAAACAGACACAAAATGCAAAGTAAGTAGAATAATTAAGTAACATACACAAATTGAATAGGATATTTAAGTATCAAAATGCTTTTTAATTAAATAAGAAGTCTATTTTTACTAGGTAGTTACGTTTTAGACATATCTTTATAACCATGTAATAGTTCCTTCTGAATAATGGGCTGTGATTTGTCTTTCTGGAGTCTGAATCTTCATCCTTTCTAAGACTTTATAAGCACACAAACTAGTGATGTGATCTCTTTCTGGCAAATCATGAACCAGGCCTGGAAAAAAAAGTAAGAATGAATAAAGGATGGCAAAAGTAGAGAATACAGTAAAAGGTGGTGTTTCCTTTGTTCTGCTTTTTTTTGACGTTCTCACTTTGCTAGGATTTTCCACTCCTTTTTTAAATATATATCCACACATCTATCAAATGTGCACCTATTGCATGACTTTTCACCCTTTAAAATATATATTAATACCAAAAATTCCTAACAAACTGCCAGAGACTGTCAGGAAGCAGATGATTCCAGTATTAATTACTACTAACAAATACCATAATTTGGAAGTCCTGCAGCACGCAATTGTTTAAATATGAGACATCTTTCATCTAATAACTTTACAGGCAGAAGTCTGGATAAACATGCATATCTTTCTTGCCTTGTAGGTCAGCTCATTTGTATTCTGACTGAGCAGAAGGGGAATGAATGCTAGTTATTGCCACAGACTTTTTTGCTTTTCCTAAAAACCAGTCATCAGGGAAAGCTCTATCTTCAACCATTCTAAGTAAACCTTACCCCTGAACGAGGATTATATTTATGTCAGCATTGCCCAGATGCTTTATTATCATGATTAAATCAATGTGGTGGATTTCCCTAAGTTAGCTGTAGTGCTGCGAAACACAACTACTTACAGCTAGAGCATGTTTAGTGTTACTTGGCTTACATCATTGCTGCAGCAGATTACAGACAGAACTAGTTTTTGTAGTGTCAGCTTGAATTAGTAAGCAAGAGTGTTTTCTTTACCTCTGTAGTACTTTCGGGGAAAATCTTATACACGCCATTGCTCTGGAGTGTAAACTTAAGGAGATGGCATTCAGAGCAGCTTTGGTTCATTACCCTGTGCTTATTAATGAGTTTTAAGTGTAACTATGTGTCATACATTGTCATTTGAACATATTACTACTACATAATCATATTTGACTGAGAAATAGAGGTTTCAAGGACATTATATTCCTGCAAGATTCATGAAAATAGGCAATCTGAAAGAAGACAAAGAAAGAAGAGCTAAAATGCTTATCTAATACAAGTAGATAATCTATATAGGAGAGGAACATCAGAAGTCAGACTTCATAAATTGTGGATAACTGCTTTTGCGACTATCTTGTCCATGGTTGAGTTGGAGGCTGGATGTGAATTCTTATCTGATGTGGCCTTTAATATTTATTTATAATTTCTGCTTTGTATTAACGGAAATTCATTTAGTGACATCTGGAATATCATTAAGAAGCTGATGCATTTTAGATTCAGTAAATGTTTCCTAATTTTATTTGGCTGTGTTTGAAAAGAAAAATTGGATCTCTTTCCTCCATTTACCTGTTTACATATACTTTTTCTATAGAAGAGTTTATATTTCCCAAATATAAAACATTTGTACATAAATGGAGGGCTTATTTAATCTTAATCATAATGAATTGCAATCTCTTTTAGTTGTTTTTGGAGGTATCTCCAGCTGAAAATATCACCTGGGGTAACAGGCTGACAGGAACCTCCTGAAGTTCAACAAGAACTACAAAGTCCTGCAACTGGGGAGGGGTAACCTCACTCACCAGTACGTGCTGGGGGCCAAACAGCTGGAAAGCAGCATGGCAGAAAAGGACCTGGGGGGTCCTGATAGACACCAAGTCGAACATGAACCAGAACTGAGCAAGCTTTTTGCAGTTTCATGCCAGCTTTGGTGTCCCATGTTGCAGTAGGAGGAGTGTTGCCAGCTGGTCGAGGGAGGTGAGTGATCCTTGCCCTTTGTTGAGCGCTGGTGAGGCCACACCTGGAGTACTGTGTCCAGATCTGGGCTCCGTAGCACAAAGGAGACATGGATGTGCTGGAGAGAGTCTGATGGACAGCCACAAAGATGATGGAGGGACTGGAGCATCTTTCCTGTGGGGAAAAGATGAGAGAGCTGGTACTGTTCATCTCAGCTCAGAGACGAGAAGGCACAGGGGGATCTCATAAATGTATGGAAATACTTGAAGGGAAGGTGCAGAGGAGAGAGCCAAGCTATTTTCAGTGGTGCTCAGTGACAGGACCAGAGGCAATGGGCACAAACAAAAACACGGGATGTGCCTTCTGAATATCAGTAAACACTTTATTACTGTGAGGGTGACTGAGCACAGGTACAGGTTGGCCAGAGAGGTTGTAGAGTCTCCTTTAGAGATGTTCAGAAGTCATCTGGACATGGTCACGGGCAACTGGCTCTAGGTGGTCCTGCTTGAGCAGCGGGGTTGGACCAGATGATCTCCAGATGTCCCTTTCAACCTCTACCATTTTGTGATTTCCACAGCAGTCATATTTCTGACTCGTCAGCCTTGTTGATGTAAAGAACTAATGTGATTGAAATCTCTTTAGACCTTTCAATCTATGGACTCCAGATTTTCACAGAACCACAGAAGGTTGGAAGTGACCTCTGAAGAGTGTCAACTGTAACACCTCTGCTTGATGCAAGGTCAGCTACGATAGATTGCTCAGGGCTGTGCCCAGCTGAGTTTTGAGTATCTCCAAGGATGGAGACTCCACAGTATCACTAGTCAACCTGTTCCAGTGTTTGGAGACCATCACTGTAGATAAAGTTTTTTTTTTTCTGAAGTTTAAATGGAATTTCTTGCCTTTCAGTTTGTGCCAATTCCTTCTTGACCTTTCACTGTGCACCAATAAGAATTCTTTGGTTCATTTTTTGGTCTTCTTTACTCCCCACCCATCAGGTACTTATATATATTTGTAAGTTTCCCATGAGTCTTTGTCTCCAGGCTGAACAAACGGAGTCAGATAGTCCAACGCCTTCATCATTTCATTGTCTTTCACTGGATTTGCACCAGTATGTCCATGTGTCCATCGTACTGGGGGCCCAGAATTCACAAAACACAATTCCTTCAGAAAATACCATGATGTTACAAACTAAACCCTAGGTGTTTTAAATTGCATGTGATAGTTTAAGACAGTAGATGTATCAATAAAAGAAACTGCAACTCTATGTCAGAAACAAAAGATTTCTGAAAAGTATACTGGCATTTCTATTCTTAGAATAATAAATCTATCAAAAATCCTTGATGAAAGATCATGGACTAAATTAGGTCATTTTACATCCCTTCTTTTTCTTATTTTTAAATGGAAATCAAGATAGCTTTTTTTTTTAGAGGCTTTTGTTAATTTTGGAAACAATTTGAAGAAAAATATTTCAGTCCTCATTAAAGAATACAGATTATTTTTTTGTCTCTAGATCTTTTCATAATTCAGCTTTATTTCATACTTTAATAATGACTAGGGATCAGAAAGTAATATGGAACAGATATTTCAGAGATTAGGAATCAAAAGAACAGCCTAACCTGTTATAACAAGGAGAGAAGGGTAAACATCTTTCTGGACATTCATACAGTTAGAAAAACTGTTTCAGTGGTGTAGGGCTTGATTCTCCTTCTTTTTTTCCCCCCATTAAGTAACACTTTCCTTCCAAACTCCACAGTTTTCCACCACAGTTTTCCTTATAGATCTTCAGAATTACAATATCAGTGCAGGATTTCCCTGTTGCTTTGTTGTACTCATGCATTCATCTGAGGTTAGAACTGCATTGAAAGGAGCTGTAGTAGAGCATGATCATGTTTTAAACATCTATGTGCTATATGAAATATTTCCTATGTTGAATATGAATTTAAGTTTGATCTCATTGTTCCTGAGGTGGTACACCATGAACATTTTGTAAAGTATCTGAACAAATGCCACTTGGACAGAACTCATGAGATGATGAATGTACTTAATAGCTTGAATTATAGAGATGGAACTGTGCTCAGTACCTGGAACTACAAAAAAGGCAAAGCATGCTAAGTTTAACATAGCATTGCCACAGAAGTGTTATGGAGTGGTTGGAGCCAGCCTCTCTGTCTTCTCTGTACCTTCAGTGCTGTTAGCATTCCTGTCTAAATTTATTTTAGATTTATTTCATTTACTTTGGTGGGTGTTGGATTGGACCATGAAGGAGGTAAAGTCAAGGTTTCTGGAGTACAACCATTAGCAGGATGCTCATAAACTGTTTGGTCAGCATAATAATATTGGATCCCCCATCATGCAAACAGGGTAGGAGGTTACTGGAAACCTGTCATCCACACTATCTCATGGGAGTCAGCACGACTACACACAACTCATCTGCTTCTGCAAGTGCAGGTTGCTATCTGTGTGAAGAGAGCACTTCCTTTTTCCTGCTTCTATATCTCAGATTGTAGAAAGACCTTTCCTGCAGCTGAGACATGCTAGAGAATTGCTTTGGACACCAATGCAAAGGTTTAGTGGAGTCTTCCCCTTACATTTCATTTTCCCTGTCCCTTCTACTAAGAGAGGCAGCATATAGCAGGGCTTCCTATGGAGGTCACTGAAGAGTTGGCGCTAAGAATCCACTCCCTGGACAGACAAAGGCAAGGCTTGCCTGTCATCATGAAGTTGTTAAGAATATGAAAGGTATGTTCAGTGTGGTGGTAGAGAGACGGGGAGAAATGATATTCACAGTTTTTATCTTTCATGTAAAAAGTGTTTTCCTGTTCTTTCAACTTTTACTTGGGCTCAAGGACATTTTTCTATCATACCTCGCTTTTTTGCCTGTAAAAAAATAAAAGAGAACTTTCATTGTAATCAACATTTTTTTCTTTACAGCTCTCAGTGAGGTATTTTTATCTCGCAGGTGCAGAACTGGAGAGTCGAAGCCCTGGGTGACTTGTTCCTGGCCGCCTACTTGTTCACGAAGGAATCAAAACCAACTTTTTGTGTATTGCTGCAGGGCTATGACCCTGTCAGATAGCAAATCTCTGCAATCCAATAGTCTTTATGGACATTTCTGGTCATGCCATACTTCCCTTACTCACTTGACAGGTAGACTCTGACAGAATTCTTTGAAATCCTGACATAATATTTTATACAAAATTCAGGAACTATGAAGTATCTCAGTGTGGGGCTGAGGAAAGTAAGAAAAAATATGTTTTCTTTTATTGTTTTCCTCTTGCTACTAAGTTCCTCCATCACCTGGTAGTATCTCCCATCCATTCCCATTTACTATCTACATGGTCCAAAATGAAACAAAACAGTCAGCAATGCTTGCAAAGTCATGTTGAAATGGGGGTCTGGGGAACAGGTTAAGCAGCCCAGGGCATATGTCTTGCTAAATAATATGCTTACTCTGTAACTTCCCCTTAATTTATCTTCCCTAATTTCTTTCACATTCCTCTTTTACACTGATTCTCAATTCCTTAGCAGTCTAAATAATTTATAGTAGAGAATGGAACTGTGGATGGAAACAAATCTGCAAATTAGGTGTGGCCTAATCCTCTCAAGTCTTAATTGCTGGTGAAGGACTGGACAATCTTTTCTGTTCTCTTGCATGCCTACATGGAGAACAGGCTGATGGGATGTGTGTACCACTCCTTTCATTTTTTGTGTGGTTCCTCTAATAAGCAGATATGCAAAATGCATCTTTTGGATTGACATGTGTGAAGCTGAAATTTTGTAGGAAGGGTGGGACCTCTTTTTTTTGTTTGCATATATTTACCCTTGGAACAGAAGTCATTTATATGGATTTCCAGGAGGACTGTATAGGTTATCCAAAGACAATCTTTCAAAAGCAAGTCTTATAAAATATGCATGCAAAACATGCCTATGCTGTCACAAGCAGGTAATTTCACATGCAAAATTATGCTGTTGTAGACTATGAAAAACAAGCTGTCATTCATGCAAGTAGTGGTTTACTTGTGCAGTTAATATTTACAGATTCAGCTAGGAACAGAGACCTGCAGGAGACCATCTGGGTCATCAGGTCCAGTTGCTGTAAGTGCAGTCAATAGATGTATAGTCCAGGTGACTTCACAGAACATCTGTTTGGTGCACTCAGCATGGCACAGAACTGGTAACCTTTAGGATAAAATATCAAATGACATAAAAGACTGTGATGGGCCACATGAAAAGCAGAAGGTGAGATCAAGGATATTACCAGTGTCCTAGATTCTTCCACTGTGGTTCTGTGAATAGCCATATGGTCCTAGAAAGCCCACTTTCCATGGAAAGGCTGTCAGATTTCTTTCCTTGGAGATTCACAACTGGACTAGACAAGGCCTTGGTCAGTTTGGTCTGGCTGGCCTTGCTGTGAGTGGTAGGTTGGACTAGACGACCTCAAGAGATCTCTTCCAACCTAAACTGCTTTCATTATACTATGGTCCTGTTCTTGTTCTCAACTGCAGAACTTCTGTCTGAACTGAAGTGCTCCCATGCTTTTCTATTAATTTGCTGTAGGCCCAGAATTATTTCAACTGTTGACATCCTTGCTTAGTTTGGGATTCTCTTTGTGTCTGATTTTTGAGCCTTACTCTAAGACACACAACTGGGAATGAGATAAATGACCACAGAACAAGAATAAATATTAATGTTTTCATTAGTTCATGAAAATAGGCACTTCTGACTTACTACATATTAAATTAAACACGTCAGCCTGTCTGTGAGGGAATATGAGAAAAACGCATGGATGAAAGTCCTGAGGGAAGGACTAGCTCTCTGTACTTTATGTACTGTGACACTGTAATATTGTATATTGCTGAAATTTGGGGGAACATCTTCAGGAGTTTGGACTTGACATCTGTTCTGTTTGCTTGAAGGACAAAGTACACACACTAGATGGGAAATATGGTTGTGGGGGAGCCTGAAATCAGTTTCAAATTTTGTTTGAAATTAGTGATGAAGGTTGTTTGAATTTAGTAGAGCTTGATTATGCACTTAGCTGTGGAAGTCATTAGGGAAGTTTTTTGCCCTTCTGTAAGCCTAGAAGAGATCTGGTCAGCTAAACCTAACACAATGCTCTACAGAGTTATCCCATTCGTCATAAGAGTGGACAGGTCCTCTCCATCAGTGAACATTTGTGCTGATAGTGTAATTCCAACTGAGCTCAGCAGAAAAGCAAGCATTCACATCTAACTGATTTAATTTGGTAGAGCATAATTAATTAAAGTAGTATCTGTGATCTGTTAATTAAAAGAATGAAATCTGAAATTAGATTTTTGGTAAAACAGAAAATGTGGACTTGGCAAAAGTTTTGAAACTCACATAAGGCTCCTGATAAATTCGCATTGGATATGCAGTTATTTGGGGGGTGGGGTAGAGGTTAAAAGAGGGTCTTTTATCTCCCCCACAAAACCATCTGTGAGCCTTTTTTTATCTGACAGGCAGTAGAAGAGGAGGAGATGTGTAGGAAAAATTAAACGTTCACATTGTTCAGGAAGAAGAAAGGCATGTGTCTTAGAAGCTCTCTTATCCAAACTTCTGCTTTCCTAAAAGCCCTATGAGCCGTATTTAGGTCGTGTCCTCTGAAGTGCATAATTTGCCTTAAGGAACTTTTTTTTTAGCAGAGATCTCAGTGTGTCCAATTACAGTCTGAGGGCCTGATCCAAATATCACTGAAGTCAGTATCTCCACACTCCATCTCAGTGATGGTAAATGAGGGGGTGGAGGTCTACTGTGCAAAGCCATAAAAATATTCTCCCTTTTCAGGCACGTGTAACTAAAAAAAAATCACAGATATGTAAACAAGCATTAGCAACCTATAGAGATGATAATGTTGAAATACAAAACACCACTCAACATGTTAAATCCTGCATTTATCCATAGAATTTGTCACATCACCCACTTTAGTTTCTAGATCTTTTTTAGAAGTCCTTAGACATCTATTTGTTGTGTGTATCTAGCTATTCAGAATCCTGGAATTGGTGATTTTTCAAAGTATAACCCCATGAAAAGTTAAATACATGCCATATGATATGGTAATAGATGAACTAAAATCATATGTACATATATGCAAATATTGTGTATATATGTAAGATATAGATACATTATTATATGTGAAAGATACAAAGCTAAATATTCTACTCCACTGAAATTCAGTGTTTTTACATTAGCAACATTCAGTGTTGTTCCATTAGGCAGGCAGTACAGAAAATTAAAGGGGAAAAAGTGGGGACAATGTTCAGGATCAGTAGCTATTTAACAAGAATATCTCTACAAGTATTATACTACCGAGTCTTAGAATATTTTTATAATTTCATCATATGTCTCTATCAGGGTGGCACAGAAGAAAAAGCATATTAAACATTTTTTACAAATGCTTTAAGGTATTTTAAATTATCCTGTTCATAGAATCATAGAATTGTTAAGGTCGGAAGTGACCTTTAAGATCATCGAGTCCAACCATTAACCTAACCTGACAAAACCACTTCTAAACCATATCCCCAAGTACCACGTCTACACTTTTTTTTAAACACCTCCAGGGATGGTGAACCCACCACCTCCCTGGGCAGCCTATTCCAATGTTGTATAACCCTTTCAGTGAAAAAAATTTTCCTAATATCCAACCTAAACCTCCCCTGGCTTAACTTGAACCCATTTCCTCTCGTCCTATCACTTGTCACTAGGGAGAAGAGATCAGTCCCCATCTCTCTACAACCTCCTTTCAGGTACTTGTAGAGAGTGATAAGGTCTCCCCTCAGCCTCCTCTTCTCCAGGCTAAACAGCCCCAGTTCCCTCAGTTGTTCCCCATAAGACTTGTCCTCCAGACCCCTCACCAGCTTCGTTGCCCTTCTCTGGACACGCTCCAGCACCTCAATGTCTTTCTTGTAGTGAGGGGCCCAGAACAGAACACAGTACTCGAGGTGCAGCCTCACCAGTGCCGAGTACAGGGGGATGATCACTTCCCGAGACCTGCTCACCACACTATTCCTGATACAAGCCAGGATGCTGTTGGCCTTCTTGGCCACCTGGGCACACTGCCGGCTCATATTCAGCCGGCTGTCCACCAACACCCCCAGGTCCTTCTCCGCCGGGCAGCTTTCCAGCCACTCCGCCCCAAGCCTGTAGCGCTGCATGGGGTTGTTGTGACCCAAGTGCAGGACCCGGCACTTGGCCTTGTTGAACCTCATACCGTTGGCCTCGGCCCATCTATCCAGCCTGTCCAGATCTCTCTGTAGAGCCTTCCTACCCTCAAGCAGATCAACACGCCCACCTAGCTTAGCGTCATCTGCGAATTTACTGAGGGTGCACTCGATGCCCTCATCCAGGTCATTGATAAAGATGTTAAAGAGAACCGGCCCCAACACCGAGCCATCTGGAACACCACTTGTGACTGAACGCCAACTGGATTTAACTCCATTCACCACCACTCTCTGGGCATGGCCATCCAGCCATTTTTTTACCCAGCAAAGAGTACACTTGTCCAGGCCCTGAGCAGCCAGTTTCTCCAGGAGAATGCTGTGGGAAACGGTGTCAAAAGCTTTACTAAAATCCAGGTAGATGACATCCACAGCTTTTCCCTCATCCACTATTTGCCCAAGCAGTTGTCTCTCTTGCAGCCAGTCTGCCCACTAGTAAGCGTTATTACATCAAGCAGGGCTTTGACCCAGCAACCAAATAACTCAGTACTTGAAAAGCAAAACAAATGAAAAAGAAAACAATTGGCTGAATTCAACACAAATGTGCATATACACAGACACAATATATTTCTTTATCATAACAAGTACTCTCACTAGTTTCATATATGAGACTAACATATATTCTTAGTGTGTTTGTGTAGATGAGCACAAACCCAGACACACTATAAAGACAACGTGTCTAAAGGCTGGAAATATTTCTACATACTGTTCCTGTAGAAACCAAAATGTTTTCTTCAGCATCTTAGAGTTCAGGTAAATTCAAATTAAGAAACACTTTAATCTGCCTATAAGCAAACCGATAAGGACACAGGGTTTGAAATACATTTTCAATAACCTATGTGGTAGTCTTTATTTTATATTTTAAGGAAAAAAAATATTTTTCATCATAAGTTGTAGATAAGCGGATGTTGAAAAATGTCAGGTTTTGTCTTTATGTTTAAATCTGATGACAACAGATCCATAACTGATGGGCCAACATCAATGGTATGAGTTTCAACAAGGGCAAGTGCCAGGTTCTGCACTTGGGCCACAATAACCCCATGCAGCGCTACAGGCTTGGGGAGGTGTGGCTGGAAAGCTGCCTGGCAGAAAGAGACCTGGGGGTTCTAATTGACAAGCGGCTGAATATGAGCCGGCAGTGTGCCCAGGTGGCCAAGAAAGCCAACGGCATCCTGGCTTGTATTAGAAATAGCGTGGCCAGCAGAAGTAGGGAGGTGATTGTGCCCCTGTACTCAGCACTGGTGAGGCCACACCTCGAGTATTGTGTCCAGTTTTGGGCACCGCAATACAAGAGAGATATCGAGGTGCTGGAGCGAGTGCAGAGGAGGGCAACGAAACTGGTGAAGGGCCTAGCAGACAAATCATATGAAGAGCGGTTGAAGGAGCTGGGACTGTTTAGTTTGAGGAAGAGGAGGCTGAGGGGAGACCTCATCACACTCTACAACTATTTGAAAGGACACTGTAGAGAGGTTGGTGCTGGTCTCTTCTCACAGGTAATTAATGACAGAACAAGAGGGAATGGCTTCAAGCTCCAACAGGGTAGGTTTAGACTGAACATTAGGAAAGAATTTTTCACAGAAAGGGTGGTTGGGCATTGGAATAGACTGCCCAGGGAGGTGGTTGAGTCACCATCCCTGGATGTGTTTAAGAGACGTTTAGATGTGGTGTTGGTGGATATGGTGTAGGGGAGAACTTTGTAGAGTAGGGTAGATGGTTGGACTCCATGATCCCAAGGGTCTCTTCCAACCTAGACAATTCTATGATTCTATGATTCTATGATAATTTGGCAGTTATTGATACTAATAAATAATTGATGGGCCCTTGTTAATTAGTAGGATTTTTTTTTTGTTAGGAATAAGGTTAATCAGGTATTTCCAACCTGACATGTGAGTCAGAACATACTAATGAAGAAATTTTCTTTTAGGTCTTATAGCCTGTAAATGTTCTCAGTATATAAAAGAAAATTATTTTTCTCTAGGTGTTAAAGAAATCACA
This sequence comes from Ibidorhyncha struthersii, assembly GCA_013398815.1. NCBI lineage: Eukaryota > Metazoa > Chordata > Aves > Charadriiformes > Charadriidae > Ibidorhyncha > Ibidorhyncha struthersii. The sequence continues at coordinate 26,814 of VZSZ01011375.1, read as the reverse complement.
CTTTTAAATTGATTTCCATAAATTCAATTTTATGATTAAGAAAAACATTATCTCTAATTAAAGTAGATGAAAGCTGCTTAGCATTATCCAATTCCTGATTTAAATCCTTGTGTTTTCCACCTACTGTTTGAAGAGTCTCTAGTTAAAATTTGTTCTTTCAGTCTGGAAATATGTGGCATATGACACAAACCTCTAGTTTATCAGCAACCATGGTTTCTAGCGCCTTAATAATCTGCAAATATTATGTAGTGACACTTACCATGATGAGATGGATTGCCATGTCTCCTGAGCGGAATGACATCATATTCTGCAGGGAGAGCAGGCCAAAGGTCTGGCAGAGCCAAGTTTGGCTGTTACTTGCACCTTGGGCACCAGAAGTACGCCTCAGACACGAATTCAGATGTGGTCGGGGATCTGCAGGCTTTTAGCTACATCGATACTAGCAAGTAAAACAGGCCAGGGCCTCTTCTTTGGTCCTATGGTCAACTGGCGTGGTATCCCTATGGCTGAAGTGTCTACCCCATAGCAGGATGGCCTCACACTGACTGCCAATAGACCCTTGCGTATGCTCTTTCTTCAGCTGTCAGTCTATCTTTGCCAGAAAGTAGATAAAACCAATAGAGCTGAACACGTCAGGGCTTGTCTACATTATCCAGTCCTGGTGTAGCAGTGTAGGAAAAGGCTTTTTTTTAACAATGTGCTTCTTTCCTGTGGTTTCTTGCTTTTATGTATAAATATAATTAGAAAATAAGATCTAGTCCGTCAGAAACAATTGCTTCAAAATGGCAAAAAGTAAGATCTTCTAAAGCTCTTAAAAATTATCTCACTTGTTCCTCCAGTCACTGAAGGCTGCCACACAACTCACCAGTGTCTGGCTAGTGGTGGTCTGAAGGGAACCAGTGCAAAGAGGTAGATGTGCAGAAGGATCCTTTGCAGGATCAGTGAAGCTGAAAGGTTGTTGCCATTCCTTTCCAACATTCTACAGGCCACAATCTCAGTTCCTCTGCAAGGCCCTCAGCCTCAACCAAAGACATATGTGATGTTTTTAATTACCAATACAGCTGCGACTTTTTAAAAGAACTGTTTTCTCCTATCTCTGTCCTTAAATGGATGCAAGTATACAGTCACAAAGGACAGACTCTAATGACACACACTGAAGTGCTCATAGCTTACTCAGTGACCTTGTATTATTATATTTTTTTTGCATTTCTTTTTCATAACTTGTAAAATCCTTCTGTGTTCCTAATTCCTTCTTCACATGGGCAAAACTAACAAAAATAATAGGTGTTCCAGAAACATGTATGGGACAGAACTGTATGCGTGGGTGAAGCTGGATGCAGCATGAGGCAAAAGTTTCTTTTCCCTCAGAACGACTTATTTATTTATGGAGGTCTTTTATTTATGGAGACCGTCACCACCACCACCAAAGAAGAACAAAAATAAATCCTTACCATTCTCTGCAACTGGGTGCTAGAGAGCATGTGCTGAAAATAACACTATTCTATAAAGATTAATGCTGGTTTTGGTTTGGTGGGGACATTCTAGTAATGGACAACAGGTAAAGTGAAATAATTAGAGCTGATACACATCACCTCATACCAAACATTTGAAAAATATTATACAACAACTCCAGACTAGAGGAAAGTCTAGAAACCAAAACTGGGATCCGTCCTAGAGGCCTAAAATGTATCTTTGAAAGCTTTCTAAAGTGGAAGTTGGCTGAAGTAGCCCTGTTTTTGCCCTCAACTGTAGTCCTCATTCCTGGCCTTCCTCTCCCACCAGGTCCAATGGGGCATCAGAACTGTTTGTGCAGGTATGCAATGAAGCAGATCAAGGAATCAGAGGATGAAAAATGGCTTTCCCCTCACTTATTTTTTTTTAACTTAATTGGCATTACTAAGAGGCCAGTTTGTGTTTCTAGTTACTTAGTTGCCAGCACTTTCCCTTGATCTTGCTGAGATGCTGTTGGAACTGTAGAGGGCTATGGTCAAAAAGAACAGGTTTCCTTGGTCATGTTTTGAGGCTGCCAGGCATCTCCTTGAACAAGCCAGGCCCTCCCAAAAAACGGGAATGAGGCAATCCATTGCAATACCAACTGGAGAAATAACTACGCGGATCAAGGACTTTGACAAAGTAAAGGTCCAGGTAGATGTGGGAGGAGATGGGACCAATGATGGCTGATGGATGTCACCTGAGCCTGACTCTGTGAGGAAGGAATTAATATGGCTTAGAGGACAAAAATATAAGGGTCTGCCAACACCTACGCCTCTGTTTTTGATGAAAAAGCTTCTAAAGATGATAAGCGCAGAAATATGCCACCTCATTTTATTCAAATATTGCTCATCTTTGCAGGTATCCATGCAGAAGAGAGGCTGGTCCAAAGTCCAAGTACATTCAGTGGAAATCCTCCCTTCAACTCAATAGGGTTTGGGTCATATTCAGTAGTGTGAAGTAGAGGTATGTATGGTCTATACAGCAAAATTGTGCTCACCTGTGTAACAGTGTGGCTCTTTACACTGAGGTGAGCCCACGGTTTGTGGCATTATTAGCAGTTTGTCCTAGCTCAAAACTGTGTAAGGGATCATACTAACATTAAACAGTGTGGGTGCCTGGGACCTTGTGCTCAATCCAGGACTTGCATATTTTACTATTACAAGGCCAGCTGAAGTTGTTACCACGAGGAGGGGACAGGGAAGACACTTGTGTGCAGGGGAATGTTTTCTTTCTTTAATTCTAATGATTCCCAGCTATTTTTATGTACAGTAGTTAGTTTTCAGACTGATGAGAAGGAGTCTCATTTGTGCAGATGGGAAATGCTTATTATGCTAATAGTGTTCTGCATTGTTAGCGGAGATTATTAGACAGAGATGTTAGAAATGCCTCTAGTGGAATTAAGTAGGTGACAAGGTAAAACGAAGAGATAAATGACAACAGTGATTAGGAAATGGATTGTGCTGAATACAACAGTGCAAAGGAAGAGGGGAAAGGAACTACTTTTACAACAAATTGTTTAATCAGTGATGTATCTATGAAAAAGATACGTAAAAGATAGTTTACCTAGATGATACCAAACACTGCTCATGAAATTACATGTTATGTTTAATCTGGAGAAACCTGAGAGAAATGTCAAAATGGTGAGCAAGGAGGAAAAACAGAACACCCGAAAGTAAGGAAACCACAGACAGGCTTGTGTTTTATAATGAATATATTCTGCCAAATAGCTGTATTATGTATGGCCAACTATATATTTTAACATGCAATTTAATGAAATGTGCTATACATCTTCTCTGAACTTGTAATAAATCAAGAAAAATAGGCATATGGAGTCACACTGGTATCTCCTATTGCATTGAAAACTGCTGCTCTTTGGCATGTTGTTTCTATACCTCGATCCATTGTTCCAGCTGGAAGATGGGGTTTGTGACTGCAGTCTGAAAAATCGGCATTGGGCTTTGTTTCTGAAGCAACACATGTCAGCAGCCTAACTATGGCGTAAACTTTTACTAAATGGTTGATGGAAATCAGTGCTCATTTATAAAGTGCTATTGCAGCACTGTGGTTTGATATGACAGAACTAGTCATGGTAAATAAATGATTCGAGGAATATGGCTTTTTTCCTTGTCTGTGAATCAGCAGTGAATCAGTCCTGCCAATATATTGATTATTCTTAGTTATTCAGTATGGGTAAAAGCTTTCCTTGTTGTGTCAATTACCATCACACGGCGTGTTCAAACATTGATCATTTTGACTGTTCACACTTGCAGTATGTGACAGATCGCTAAAGTTTCTGGAGTCGTTTCGACTCTCTCATCATATGCCTGAAACTTCCATGAAAGGCAGAAGAGTGATGAACAGCAAATAGTTACAGTCGTTAACCGATAACAAATGTTCTTGTTTGCATTCAAATTTTGCTGCATTTGTACCTGGCAGGCAATATAATGATTATTTTGTTCTCCCTGAGACTGAATATATGTTAAGCAGAGAATTCTGCTGGGACAAATGCTGCTTCCTTTGGATTGTGTATAATATCTGTAGCTTCCTAGTAGAAATAACCACGAACGCAAAGGCTTATTAACCAGATAACTTGCCCTGACCCATCATAAAATGGGTTCCTGAAGTTTGTTTGAAATGGGCATATGTGAAGTAGCTATTTGTGGATTTCCAAAACCACTGAAGAACCTCATGCACCAGCTGGCTTTATTTCCTCCTGTTCTGATCGTGATGATGGAGGGTCAGATTCTCTGGTCTACCTGGACAAAATGGGGGATTACCTATCTCCCTAAATGCATGGGTTGGGGGTTGATGTGCCCTCTGTTGTTGCAGTACCGGAGTGCCTCACAATCTTTAAAGAGTCTGAGAGGGGCAAGTACAATTATCTCCTTTCATAGACGGGAAACTGGAGCAAAGAAATACTTCATGGCTTGTCTAATGTCATATAAGAAATCTGCAGTTGAACAGGGAACAAAACATATTTTCCAGGTTCTGGGCCTTAAATATCTAGGACTTAAACATCCTCTCATGTTAATAATGCAGGAGATACTTGAGCTACAAAGAGCAACAAGAAAGGTCATCTCCCATGAGGAGGTGCCCAGGACACAGAAAGTGTGCTCAGTGCTTTTTTGTGGATGATGTGAGGGGAAGAGGAAAGGGAAAGGCTGTTTTATTTCTACTGAAAAGCAATTCAGAACAGGTTGTGGATGTATGTGATTTTACACAATGGTGCAGATGTAAACCGGTGTAAGCAAGGAGGAATCACCTTCATCCTGTTACGAGAAATTCTTTATTACTCTCCTTTCTTACACTGAAAGTCAGGCAAGAAAAGTTCATTGGGTGACCCAGCAGGAAAGGATGGACTCTCTCTGATGGGAAGACAGTAGGAAATATTTCTTTCAGAGTGGGAAGTTCTTGTTTTAAACACCATCAGTTTTTGTGAGACTGTTTAGTGAAGTTGGACTGTTTCTGCTAAAAGAAGAAAAGGCATTTAACATGATGGTGTACAGAGAGTCTTTCAATAATTCTTTAGGTGTGAGCAGCTATTTGCTGTCTCCCAGAAGAAAGATGGGAGCCAAGTGATCTTTCCTTTGGGTTGCCATGGCTATGAGGAGGACCCAAGTTACACTGTGGAGAATATTTCTGTACCAGAAGGGTCTCCATGAATCCAAGTTGACCAGGCACATTTTTTGCAATACAATCAGTTATTGTCTTATTTTACAAACATCTGAGACAGCCTTACAAAGTTAAGAACAGAGACAGACACAATGTCCTCTTTTTGCTAGTCAGCCCATTCCCACACCGTCACAAAAGTATTGTCATCAGGCTAAGCCTCCAACTGTGACTCTGACCTCTGTCCTTCCTGGACAGTAAAAACATCAGTCAACACTTGAGACCCCTGCAAACAACAGGCTTTGATGGGAGTACCCTAAAGCTTCTAACACTCCAAAAGTCTCATCACTGGAAAAAAAAAAAAAAAGCATCCCTGGATGATTCCCTGGACAATATGAGTCTTAAAAAACCCCACTCAGTCTATTTCTTTTGTAAATGAGGTGACTAAGAGGTTAGTAAAATGCTGTCCTAGTCACTTCACTTTCTCCTTGGATCTCTCCCTGGCTTCAGATTTACATACGGCACAGACAACAATTCTTTTTGTGAAATTCTAACTTCACAAAAATTTTGGAATTCTTATCAGGGAAAACTAACAAAATATTTTGGGATAGGGCAATCTGAACTGAAACTGCCACGTTTAATTCTGGGCTGTTTTTATATTTTCTTATCTTCCATTGACCTGCCAAGTTGCCTCCTCAAAGTTTTGTTTCAGATATCTTGGAATATCTGAAGATTCATGGTAGAAAATAGAACATTAAGAATACCGGATACTGCAGTAACTAGACCAGGTACAATGAATTCTTAAATGGAGCCAAAGTAAAACATGGTGATTCAGTTCAATAAACTGAATTTAAACATCTCAGTAAAGTAATATTGTTGTACTGTATTTTGAATTTTTAAAATTATGTCATTTCCATTCCATTAAAGAGCAATTTTTGTAACTGTATTCATCACAGAAGGGTAAATGTTCTACAAAAGAAAAATTCATATGTCTATTTATCAGTTGCAGACCTGGCAACAATTATGTGTACTTTTTTATTTTTCAGATTAACTTATTGCATTTAAAAATGAAACAGTCATCCTGGAAAACTCTGCTTAATAGAATAAACCAGCACATGTAAAAAACATCTGAAAATATTTACCTGAATTATTGTATTCTTTAGTAGATCTTGACATTGGCTGGCAAAGAGATATTATGTTTACTTGGGTAGCCAAGTGCTTACTTTACCCCTAGATAAATAGTAGATGACATCATTGATTCTCTAGAGCGAGTGAAAAACTAGAGTGAAGGCTGGGTTGTCCTGAGAGGGGGACCACAGGATCCCTTAATGAAAGTACAAACCTAACTGCATGTTCTCCTCCCTATATTCAATCAATGTAAGCACTGGAGTGGTATTGGCAATTGCATGTCTTCTATTCTGCTGGTGACTTTTTTTCTCATTGCCTTCAGAAAAGCTCAGGCTAACTACACTTCTAATCCAGCTGTCTCAGATAGGAGCCCTCACGTAGATGAACAGTTCCTAATTGCCATCTCCCTAAAACTGAACACAGAGCTGGATAAAAAACACGGTTTCCATCTAATAAAACTCTTCAGACATATTTCTGTAATTTCTACTCTCCTTTGGGATGATCGGGGATCTTATAAAATCTTTTGGTGGGGAACAGAAGGGAAAGAAAATGAAGCATGAGGTAAGGGATTTATGTTCAAATCCCTGCTTTGAACAAGCACATTGTGACTGAAAAAAAAACATTTATTTGGGAAATAGTGAAAAGTAATTCATGAGCCAGTGTGAACCTGTAGCTTTCCTGCTTCATTCTATGTTGATTCCCTCGGACTTCAAAGTTTGAAACAAAGTTTCTGCCTTCTGCTAAAATTTTCTGTAAGCTGTTTTTCTGGTTTTTCCTCCATGACGATCAGAGCATTTTGTGGGTATGTTCCACCAGCGAAGCTGCTCCTGTCTAAGAACAAGATAGTGAACTTAAAAAATTTCTCAGAACTGGATTTAGGCTGTAGGGTTTGCAAGGGGTTAGGAAACCCATAGAGGTGAGCATTTTCAATCTAAGCAACGATATTTTTCTCTTTGTATTTTCATTTCATGCAAAATTTCAGAATGCATGCTATATCATCAGTCGTCTTCTTTCTTAGAACACCTTTGAATACACATGAAAATCAGGAACAATGTATCTAGATTGCTTCTGCTTGCAAGAAAGGAAGAAGGCGGCATGACAAAGATTGCAATGTCTAGTTTTAAACATTTAGTAATTTTTCAAGTGTAAAACCAGGAAGGCTATAAGGTAGACTAATACTTCTCGTTGCAGTAATATACAAATCTAATTAACTACTACTTCTGTAAGTGTAAGAAAAAAACAAATATATTTTCATAGATCTTTATATTACAAACTCTAAAGAAATTACTGTAATGGTCTAGAGTAACTTACTTCATAGGTCTGGACATAGGACTTCCCTGGATTAATTTCCTACTTGAATTAGAGTATAGATTGTACAAAAGAATCTAATCTGAATTAACATCCTTAGCAATGCTTGAGTAACAAAATTGTGACTAAATTATGCTAAGAAATGAAGGCAAATTCAGTAATGGTAAGCTATGCTACATGTACTGTTACAAATGCACCAAACTCTATCCAATTCTTTAAATGCTGTTGTAGACCAAATCAAATTTTAAAAAGTACATATGAAATATATTTGTTCTGTGTTTTCAATCTCCTTGCTTTTTTTTTTTTAATTTTTTTTTTTTAATAAACCAGAACAATTCCTTCTACGCAGATATTAGTTCCTGTCCTCTAAACCAGTCATGCCCAGATCTGGGAGACGTCCACTACAAGATCTTTTTTTGGTAGGGTATATGGTATGACTTCACTGAGAGCAATTTACACATGCAGAACTCTTCACAAAGATAAAAAAAAAAAAATTATTAAAGGCTGTTCATACATCCCAAGATTTTGATTGCTTTCAGCAAATTAAGTTCCCAGTGTTAGGAAAGATTTATTACTGTTTTCCGTGTGTATATTTAAAGTCAGTCTGGTATGTGTGTTTAAAGTAACAAGGTAGACATCAGAAAGTTAACGGTTTAATAACAGGTTGCCTAAGAATACCAGGGCCCTTACTGTGATCTGAATGTAATTGACAGCTATTATTCTTCACTTAGGAGCAATGGCCCACCCCAGGAGCAATGAACAGACAAATCATACAGTATCATGTTCCTTCTTGATTGAACAACTTCAGGGGCCCATGGCTAACTGCATGGCCTCTTGTTCAGCTGCGAAAGTGTCTTTTTATTTGTTTGAGGAAGTACACAATTCAATACAGAGGTGAAAGAGAGGCCGTTTCTCTTTTCTTTCTTTTTTTTTTTTTCCCTTTCCCCCCCCTCAGCCTCAGAAAGGTCAGGAGTCTGCTTCATCTGTCATGCTTAATCAGCTGATGAAAACTCTGCTGATGCACAAGGTTGTGGCTCTTCTATTTTAAGCATAAATCTTAATGGAAGAATCATTCTGTAATGTGTTACTTCCTGAAATGTGGGGCTGCTCTTTTAGGAGTGTGCTGGAGGCTTCTGGTAGCATTGGGTGTACAGTGTTTCCGGAGCTCTCCCAGGGCACCACGCTTTTGTTGGGTGATATATGTGACAGCTTCCCAATTGCATACGATAAGGCATGCGGTCTCAGACTCCAGGAAAAGGTTGTAACAAAGGGACTAGACATCCCAACTGGAATGTGAAACAAGTCATCATGACTACAGTTAACAGGGTGCTGCTGACTGAGGGACAGAGATGGGAGTACATTTCAGTTGCCAATATGCAATTGCTCATTCACCTCCAACCCATCATCTTTCTGATTCAAAGTGTTTGTGGAACAGTGGAAAAATGCTGTGTATCTAGTAAAGGTTGGCAAAAGATGTGCGAGTGTTGAGCTAGAGAGGAAGACAGAATTATGCAATGTTGGCACAAGTGGTCCCTTGTTCTGGCTGGTAGGTCTGGCTGAGCATGCAGAGGGACAGATACTGTCCCTCTCTTTTTAGTGACACATCCCTTTTAATACCCTTTTGAAATCTTTACAGTAAAAGATATCTTTTCACCAAAAATTATCTATCTACCTTCCATGTTCTAGTTATTAGTCTTCAGATATGACATATTTTTTATACACATACATTCCAGAAAGGCCCAACAATTTTTCTCCGGAAGAAGGCCCTACAAAGAAAACTGAAGCACCATAAGGTGCAGTGCCTTCTCTACTGTAATGGAAGACTCTCAGAAAGCAACAGGGGAATGAATTGCAACATAGAAATATGCTGTCCAAAATGGTCATGGATACTGATTTTTGCCACAGGGTGGAGGAAAAGGAAACAATACCCAGCCTCAGACAAAATGAAAGTAGTCTACATCACTTCTTTTTAATGAGTCTAATCTCCCAGAAACACACGACTGAAAAAACAAAAGGAAATGATACCTAGGGACTTTGTGTGGGCTCAGAAGTGAAGAAGTCTTGATGTGGCCTGTGTCAGGTATTCTGACAGGAAAATTTAGCTATTTAAAAAAAAAAAAATCCAACAGAACTAGCTGGGTTTCAAGAAAGTGTTGTCCCATAGGCTGATGTGCAATTAAATTGTTTGTCATAGTATTCACGTATGTACTGAATTTATGAAGTCCAGCACTAAGAAAGACAGGACTTCAATAAAGAGCCTTCACAACAGCTCACTCTACTCCACTTTTACCTCATGAAATTGGGATGTATTTCTCACTGTATCACAATGTACAAGAAAACACAAGTGAATGAAAACACTAATACAAGAGATGTATTAGATGTACAGAGCATTCATCAGCTCTCCTCTGATGTACACAGAATTCAAGGTTCTTGTGCTTGCCAGAATATTATATGATTACTGCCAATAAGTTAATGGCATCTTGAACTTGAAAATACTACCTTGGCCATAACATACATGGTGTACCTTCAGAGAAGATGAAGGACATTTAAACATACAACCACCTCAGATGGGCGTATGTGTGTGTGGAGGCTCCATCATCCTCTAAAACAGCTTCTCCAAATATACAGGCTGCAACCTCATGAAGAGTCATGATGGTAATTCTGGTTTTGGTACTAAGCCAGAAGCTCAGTTTGCAACCACATGTAAAGTTGCAACTGGAAGGGATTTTGGAACTGGTATTCTAAGGACAAAACACAACTCTGCAAGTTACAGCAATGTCTCAAGATTGAGTGCATGCGTGCTCATGTGTGTGTGATTCATGTCACTCGTTCTCCACCTACTGGTGGCATTTTTAAGGCCTATAAACCCTAATGCCCCTGCTATGAGTGATGTAGAGGTTACCACTAGTTAACCCCATAAAAATGTGCAATCAGCTAATTGGAAAATTCTAATTAAGCCTCTGCTCATGGTGCAGACATCCATTTATGAAAGGCACTCAGCTTGTCTGTACGACTGGCCTGCTTGCCACCGGAGAGCAGCAATGGGGTTGGGCAAGCTTTCCCAACCACTGGAGCATGATGGCCCGGATGACTGTGTTGATGGCTGGCTTGCTGAGGGCCGATTTTTCTGCTGCAGCCACCCATGGTTCCTTAGTTCCAGCTGCCTATTCATCCATGTTCCCCATTCTCACTAATCGCCATTTCAGAAACAAAATGAACGGTGGTGAACACAACTATCATTAGGAAAAACGATGACAATTAAATATAATTAATAAACACTCCTATTACAGGGCATATGCATGCTGTGTGTCTAAACTGGACTGAATCTGAAATTAGTACACCTCATTACCCAAATGAATTGGAATTACACAGCACAACTTCCACTATTAATACAGCTTAAAGAAATCCTCCATTTTTTCTCATGTATATCTGTTTCCAGAAAACTATGTGCTTTTTAGTCAAAGAATATTAGAATGAACATTGCTAATCACATCAGTCCAGATGGTTGGCTCTCTTCTTGCCAAGTGGAAGTATTGTAACCTATTTAATGTGCAATTTACATAAGCTCCATGTTAATAAAGATCCATGAGCTTGTGGACTTTTTCTCTACTCTTTTCTATATCATGGGATCAGTCCACAGAAGCAGAGCATGGTGCTTGTGACTGCCATTGATGTTGGCTGCTGAAGTCAGGACTGCCGAGTACCTTGCCCCCAACCCTTTGTCCCTGTCTTCCCACAGCAGTATGGGATCCTGTAATTGATCATGATCCTGTTTTGAAGTTAAAAGTGCAGTTAGGAGCATATATGCCAAGCCCACGTTAATATGTGGTAAAGGCTGGAGTGAAACCTAGCTCAAAATAAAATTATCCTGTTATTGTGTGCATTCAGCCTGCATTCTCAGACCAGCTGCAATGTGTTAGAATTGTTTTGTGTTTATGGAGTCCCCATCTAAACCTTACACAATTAAATTTTCTCTGGAAATTTACTGACTTTGAGGCTACTGTGCACCCTGTCCTTCAGTCCAACTAGGATTGGACTGTGGCAGGTCACACTATGCTGGCAATCACAACATATTTTTCTGATAGGTAGAATTATATGCTTATAAATTCCTCTTGGTATCTCTATAACTCATATGAGAAAATTTTTTGTTGCTGAGAGCATATCTCCAGCAGGTTTGGCAGGTCGTACACCTTTCTGTTATCCAACTGTTATATGGAAAGAAATCATACAACCACAGATCATCTAACATTAAATCATAGGCTTGGCTGTACATCCCCCACTTTTCCTGGATCTTCAAGAGATACCTATGGAAGGCAGAGACTTCTTTTTTCTAGTCAGTGTAGAAACTCACTGTAAGAGTACTTGGCTTTGAAGAACTTGCTGTATGTACAAATGGGACAGACAGCAACTGAACATGGGAAACAGGGGAAATTGTTTCCAAGGCCATATAGGAGTTTAAAGGGTGATCTATCACATCGCTCCTTCTACAAGGCTGTGCTACCTAGATTAACAATAAAATCTAACCTAAATCTGGAAAGGAGACCACCGGTGTCTGGGTATTTTCTAATTTAGTAGGTTGTTGGCCCGTGTGGGCTTGTTCTGCTAAAAGCACCAGAACCTATTTAATTATTCATTTCGTGTTTAATACTTTGACAGTTAATTTAACAATTAACATTTCAAAATGTATTAAAGCCTATTGGGAGTATTCCCACAGGTGTGGGTGTAGTGGTGAAGGTTGCACATCCACAGCTCTGCTGTGTAATAGAGCACAATAAGGTGCCGTGGGCTTAGCGCTTTCTGGTGTTGAATTCAGTCTTCTTTGATGCTGCTGGAGAAAGGTTGGAGTTAATAAGACTGAAGATCAGATACCCCAGGATGGGGTTGGCCCACCAAGGTATTTCTCCTACCAAAAAGACGACTACCAAACAAGATGACTTTCTGGAAAAGCATCACATGGCCCAGAGTTGTCTGAATCTGCTGTTCTTATGTTCTTCTTCAGCATTTCAGACAAACACAACATACTGGATCCCTGAAATCTCACATGCGTTTTTGATGTCTTATTCCGCTACCTTTGACTAACAGGTGATCAACTTCCCAGTGTATGCGGACATGAAAACCTGTGTTTTGTGTGACCAAAAGAGAAGTATGGTCCTCTACTCTCCATGCAGGGACTGTTCTAAGAGAAGTCCCTGCCCCCAAGAAGATGGTGCAGCACGTTCAGTACTCATGTCCTGGCACAGGAAAAGGAACCAAAGGGAGCTGTGAGTGGAGGAGGAGATTATCCACTCCAAAAATGCAGTTGTATTAGAAGAAGCAAATTTGTCCATTTAAAAGGATAGTGCATCAAATGATAGTTTTTACCACATGATACAGTATTTGTGGGGAGGGTTGGACTGTAGCCTCCATTGGGGCTTCCTCTGGATGGGCCCAGTTTTGCACTAATATAATTTCCAATGTCCAAATGGCACAATCTAATCTGTAATAAACAGCCAACATGGCTCTGATGCCAGAATAGGAAAACAGGAAAATAAACAGGTAAATTTAAAAAAGAGAAATAAAAACTCAGAAAGAAACATACTGGTCAGACAGACTGCTCTAGTACAAAGGGTAGTTGGTACTTTGGAAATATATTCCAAGAAACTTCTTATTGCTATTAAATTGAATTTTGCTATCAAAACTATGACATCAGAGAAGACTTTATAATAGAAAGGATAGTCCATAACATCAGCTGACTGGGAGGGCTGTATGATCTTTGAAACTGGAGTTTTTTAAGAACTGCTTGCACAGACAGCCAGTGATCTTTTTAATGCTTTTCAGCTGCTGGGGATCTCAGCTGAAATTTTTGTAGTAACTTGCGTGTGTGTACTTTTATGTATATGTATGCACACAATGGGGGGTTAAGAGAACAAATTCTTATAAAACAAGAACATTCTAGATTATCTGTTACCAAGACAATACTAATTATGGGACTATTCAGTGGTTATGCACTAGGAAACATTAAAACCCCCAAACCACTACTTTTTAAAGGACCTTATGAATTTCTCCTGTGCACAGCCTCTTGCACAAAGCTCAAGGTGGCACTTGCCTGTCTCTGCAAGCCTGGGGACAGACAGTAAAATCTCCCCCGAAGGCTGCTTCACAGACGCAGGGCACTCACTGCTTGGTGCCTTGTTGTGCCAGGCCTGGAGCGAGCACGTGTGCTCAGTAGGTTTTACTGAGACTGCAAAGTTCTGGTTGGGACTCTTCTGCCTCAGTGTAGCAGCTTCTCGTGCAAGCCTCTGTCAGGGCTGATGTGGCTAAAGTAGCTCTTAGTTTTGGAGGAGAAGAGGAGAATGGATAGGATGACTCTGCCATGTCCCTTGCTGCCTGGTTGTCTATGGCTCCTTGAAAACAAACAACTCAAAGTTTGAGTGAGACTATTTTCAAACATCACCAGTCTGCAAGACTCCAAGCCTGAAAATTCAGGGGAATGTTTTGTTGACAGGAAACTGTCACTTGGTTTTCTGACAGACCTTGCCTTGTTTGGTTGCTGGTTTTTTGTTTCTTTTCTTTTTTTTTTCCTGTTTAAACTGAAATGTTGAAATATCCTTTCCATCTCTATGGGGAAGATGGAATTACTCAGGAGTGATTTCTTCTAACCTTTAGAAAACACCTCCATAGTCTTCTACTGGCTGCTTCTCATGCTTCCTGCTGCTTTAACCTCTGTTTTCCTACACAATTGTGTGTTTATGACATTTTAATCCAGTCTCCTTATTAAAAGTGTGAGCACCATTTTATGTGAAGTGAAGGCTTGAGCACAGTCTACATCAACACCTGACAGAGCCTGGTGATTATACATAACCTACATAACAGCTTTTCTGTTATGCTTTTGACTAAGTTCTCACTCCTTTCCTAAACCTTGACAAGACAGGCAATCTGCCTTCCCATTAGAATCTCATGCCCACTGCCCACCATTACAGTCAGCTATCAATGAATGAGGTGACTGTAAACTAAGCTATATTTACTGGTACCTGCTAGTACCAGCTAAGTCTTCTCTATCTCTTAATATAAAAAAAAAAGCCCTAGTGAGTGCATGTGCTTAGAAGATTTACAGTAGGGATTAGAATCTGGAAGATAAATTTTCCTTCCCATTTCACATACACAACCTATTGCCAGGTCAGGATGCATTCTGTCACTTAACACAGGGAAGAGTCTGGCATGAAAACCAGGATGTGTTTTAATCTATTAATCAAAACTGGTGTAAACCTATCTTTAGACCTTGTCCAGACAAGAAAGAAAAATCATGTCCAAACAGAAATAAGTAAAACAAGTTCTTACCTGCTTTATTTCTGTGGGTCTTTTTTTTTCCCCTTTTTTTCTTTTTTTTTCTAAATGTTTGAGACTTAGTTGGAGTTGAAGGGTGAACACCGGCCCCTCAAATGACTTATTTCAGGTCTGTAATGATTGTGAGTATTTGTGTTAATGCTAAAATGTCCAAAAGAGTCTCCAAGCTGGATTTCATCTGTACTGGATATTATGCCAACATCTAGAAAAAATTTTCTTCTACAAAGACTTTAGAAAGGTTTCAGAACCTGAAGGTATTAAAACTTTACCAAAATAAAACTTCAGTGCTGGACACAGCCGCTGAACTCTGGCAAACATCTTATGGGAATGACTGGATTGTCACTTCAGTAACTATTTGGGACATTCAGATTACTTTTATTACCTGTTTCTGGGTTTGATGCTGATCTTACAGTTGGTGCTGCTTAAGCAAGCCTAATCCCCTTGCTACAGAGATGGTAGGAACTAGTCCTTTCACATCTTCTGTATATCAGTGCTATCATGGGGTAGTCTTAATCACTCTTAAAAATTATTTCTCTAAACAAAGAAGACTCTCATTGCAACGATGTCTCATTAATCTAGCCTATTGTCCGATTGAAAAATCAGGTAAATAGAAATATAAACATATCTCTGTCCCATTTGCTCCACCTGTTCTATCAGGTTCTCCCCAGTCATTAAGAACATTGCAACACCAGAATTTATCAACTGTCTCTCAAATTCAAGAAAGCTAATTTTTAACCTGCTCTTTTATAGCTGGCCTCAGGCTTTAAATCTCCCCATATGACCCTCAAGTAATAATTAGAGCAATTAGTTCCTGTCCCTCTGGGATAATTGCTAGCATAAATTGAGCTGACTTTCCTAAAAGTTCCTCTAAAAAGTCAGAAAGAAAGGAGGAAAGAAAGAAAGGAGGAAATAAAGAAGGAAGGAAAGAAAACCCCAAAACAAAGAAACCAACCCACCCAAGCCCCACTAAACAACTGCAGGAAGGAAAAGGCTGTAGAAACAGGCAAAAGTAAATGGGAAAAGGAAAAGCAAGACAAGACAATTTTCCACATTCCGTTCCTGTGATGCTGCCTCACTCACAAGCACCACATATATAACATTCCTTCTTGCAGGCAACAGGCCTCCCTACCCCAGGTGCCATCAAAAATTATGGGAGGAAAAAAAAAAGAGAAACTCATATCTTAAAAGCAACCCTGTTTTTCATCAAACCGTATTGCTTTAAGGCAGCCATCTGACTGGAAAGGGGGAAAAAAAGAATTAAGAGAGTCTTGTTCTCTAAATTTCTATGTAATGCTCAGCCAAAGAATAACTGAACAGTAATGAGCAGGAACTTGAATTTACCAAGTCAAAGGGAGAAACACTGCAGTGGAATAATTTGTTAGAGGGGATTAGGTGCAGGTCAACATAGCCCTCTGTGGTCAGCAGCAACAAAAGCAGAATCAAGCAGAAATTCATTACAAATCCAGTGCCAAGCGTAAGAATGCTGTATTTAATGATTTTAAAACTTGGCTTTGTTTGGAATCAGCACAAAACCTGACAATTTCAAATTTATTTTTGAAAGAAACAGTACAAGCTATTTTATTTCTTTCAAATCCTTCTGTTTAAACAACATTAAAATACTTCTTTTTTTATGTTTTTTTTTTATATTGTCTAACATACAGAAATATTTAAAGTAAACAAATAAAACCCCCTCATCTTTGATTCAAATGCACAGAAAGTGTCCTCCACCTCCTTTTTTTGTTAGAGAAAATGAAATACTGGTGAATTTCAAGAAGTACTTGGCTAGACTCGCAAGGACACAGAGTATATTTTCCCAATAATAATAAAGCCAGCTCTGTTTCAGAATTTAATTGACCGCCGTTGCTTTACTGCAAATGTATTGCTTAAGTGCACTCAATCTAGCAGGATATACAATGAAAGCAATTAATATGAAATTATTGTTTTGGTCTGTGAAAGAGGGAAAAAGAGTTGATAAAAAGATCTTGAAATGATTTCACATCACTTGTCTAATTGTATAAAACCCTAATTCCTTCTATTTTTCTTCTCTCTATGAGGAGACCCTGGTGTGTCCTATCTCTGCCCCCGTTTTCTTAAGAAAATATCTCAGGACAAGATTGAGATTTTACCACGCTGTCACAGGTGAAAAATTATCTAATTCAACATTCTGCTTCTGCTTAACTGTTGATCCTTGGAAAAGATAATCCTGTCCTGTGTGTAAATGAATGCCAGTTTGCACGGCCCAGCTGCCCCGGAGAAGGGCTCTGGGACAGAAACCCTCCACTCCCCTCTTGCCCAGCTAAGCAGAGAGCGAGCAGCAGAAGAACAGAGGTTTGGAAGAACTGAGAGCAGGTCTCTGACTTCACTGAGTCAGCCTGTCTCCTCTGCAACCTCAAGGCTGAAGAAGCTCACCCATGAGCAGATGCAACATGGGGCTGGTCTTACGTTGAGTTGACTGGGACAGAAGCAGCACTGAGCAGCCCAGGAGTGATGAAAGTAGCAGGGGTCATTCTCACCTCAACACTCGCCCCATCCAGTCTGCTGACATATGACTTGAGTCCTGGGACATGATTTTAGGTTTGCTGTAAGTCCTGTGCTGTTCATCAGCTTTCAGAGAATCATGCCAGGAGCAGAAGTTCTTTTGCACGTATGGCAGAAACGTAGTGGAATTGGGACCCACAGTGTCAGAAGGAGGAAATTTTTTTTTTTAACCTGAAACTTATTTTTTCTCATACTGTCTCATCTGTATGTATTGGTAGGCTGACTACTGAGCTCTGGTGAATTGAGAAATTTTATTGTTTTGAACAGACAGGCATCAGGACACACTGGTAAAGACAGGGTGCTTAGTAACAATAATAGTTAGATGTGTTTTGTGGGTTAACAGAATGCTGAGTCTGTGTTCTGAGACAAATGTCAATACAGGCACTGACCAATTATTCGGCTTTCCACTTCTGCATGAATTTGGAACAATCACAATGAAGGCAGAGAAACTCTAGTGATATAAAATATTGGATTACTGTACTGCCAAAAAAAAAGAAGGATAAGCAACACCTAAATCCTTACATAATGCGCTCCTCGCATATGGTTAATGCTGTGTGAATTCAAATGAAATACAGAAATCTAAACCAGTGAGAGCAGATCATGGCTGAAATCAGACACTGCAGGCATATTTATGTTTTCTCCAGTATTTCCTCAGAGATCAGGAAGCACAGCTGACATACATTCAAATGAGGTAATTTCCTTATCCTTGAAGTCAGTGTAACATGCACTTGGTCACTTCAACTAGATGAGGTGATATAAATAGGAACTGCCAGCTTCATTAAACAAAGTAAGATATAAGACCTCATGCACCTTTGAAAATTTGCACCTTTCCCACTACCGGTACAAAATATAAATGGTCGGACACGTAATTGGTGAGTTAAAATGTCAGGGTACAAATACTCCTCAGACAAGAATCATGGAGGGCATCAGGTCTTATAAGGAATCTGCTCTAAACAAAAGGATAATGGAAAAACTCACACGGACTCCTGTGATACACCACTATCAACTTTGGGGTAGCATTTAAAGTTTCACAGAAACCTAAATGAAGAGGTTAAATCTGTCCAGAGCAAAAGTGTCAATAATAGAGCTGGAAGGGATAACAAAAAGACAAGCATGAGTTTAGAAACATTTTCATTAGATAAAAGTCCAGTCAAGTTTACACAATTCTGTTTCATAAATAAAATTTCTTCAGTATTAGTTACTTTGGTTGCTTCCTTTGTATCTGGGTCTGGGGGAAATGCCATGCATTGTAGTTGAATCTTGTGAGAATGCACACTAAATCCCCACACTAAAGTTATTTTGGTGTTTTGCAAAGTCAGCAAAGGTGCAAAAGATATTAAAAATGTAGAAACTGAAGGAGGTAAAAAGGTGTGTGGTGGCACTGCTAAGCTGAGTCAGTGTGTATACATGTCACATACCGTGTGGGTGTGAAGAAGACTATGTGTGGTAGAGTATGGGAGGGATTTGATTTTTGTAAGGGGATACCAAACATAACATCCCATCTAGGAAAGATTTTCTTAGCTTCAAACCTAAGAATGCTGCCTTGCAATAAAGTGCAACATTGTCTCTGTAAATTTGATTATTTTGAAGCATAAACAGAAGGATCTTCCACTCTTAGGTTCCCTTGACAAGAGAACTCAATACTTACTGTTAAGGGAAATAATGTGTAAAATCTCAGGAAGATGCTGATTTCCTAAAGTTAAAGCTATCTACAAAACACCAATGTGCTGAACGGTGGCACAGCACTTCAAGAGGGATTATTTCCAGTGCAAATATGATGGCAAAAGTATAAACTTGGTTACCTGTTTCCAAGTGCATTTCTTAGCCTCTGTGCTAAAAAAAATCTGCTTTTGATCAGTCCTGAAGACAAAAGCCTGTCTGCAGGCAAGTAGATCTATGTACACGTAAGAGTCCAGAGGAGGATTCCACCTAGTGAATGCCCTTTTACTAGACAGTACTTTCCCTGAAGGCTCTGAAGCTGGAGGTATGATTGTGTTTCTCATCTGCACTTCTCTGTGTTGAAGCAGTGTGGAGTTTTACAAGCCCAGGAAAGAACATGGAGAAATGGAGAAATTCTGAGAGGGAATGTGTCAGATGCATAGCTACACACAGTGTTAACATATGCTTGGGCTCCCACTCTCTTTAGTCTCTCCTCTACATCACCTGCCTGCTGAGTTGAACATCTTGGAGGTGGTGAGACAACACGACAAGGAGGGACTGTTTTCCCAGCTCTGGCAGAATACAGGAAAAGTGTCAATGGGACAGCTGATACATGGGATGTTAGGATTTTTGGATAGGACATAGCTTCTGCATTTCATTTCCAGTGTTTAGCAACATGTTATGCAGGTACAGTATACTGTTAACTCCTTTCCCAAGCTCACAGAAGGTTTAAAACATATTGGAATATAGATAACCCACTGAAGATTTTCCCCAGCTGAATGTGACTTTTGTTGCCTACACAAAGAAGTACATTCCTGGGTTTTGCACATAGCAGCTTATTTCTTAAGATTGGTTCAGTTTGATACGGTGTTGACTCTCCAAATGCTGAATCTTCTGACTTTGGTGGTAATTGCAGGTGTTCAGTACATTTTAAAACATGGGTAAAAATACTGTAGGTTATTAGGTCCCTAAAACTATACTGCTTGATCAGGCATTGAGGCATTTGACCAAAACTCCAGTCTTTGAAAGCAATTGCTTCTAAACACAATCCAAGACAATTACAGGCAGAATATAATATGTGCTGTATTAAACCCTAGAGATTAGATAAGGCTCTGAAGAAGTAGTTTGCTACAATTTCAATAGCTACGTTAGCTCTTCTGACTCTAGATTCTTGCCACCCATCTAAACATACATTTTCCCTTTGAGTCTTACCACTCACAAACCTCAACTATTTACAAACAGTAAGAAGTAGGTCACTCCTACTTCTTCAGATCCTGAAGCTGTAATGAAGTGTAAACATAAATTCATTCCTGTTGAGCTGATCATGAGTCAACTTTTATTCTCACACCTATCTGTGGGACTGAAGCCTAAACAGGGAATGTATGCAAAACCACAGACAGAAATGATTGGAGAGGAACGCGTTACAAGACTGCTATTAAGCTATCCTTCTTTTTTATTGCCGCCTCTACTTTGTACTCTGTGCCGTTGTTCCCTTTATATTTATTTTCCCTTCTATGCCACAGGTCTTGCTTAGCAGATTTCATTCTTGTTCAGTAGCTAACACTTGTTCAGTAAATAATCATTCCTGTTTTCAGTAATATAATGTTCCCAAATCACCTCTAAAATTAGATTTTTATCATGCTTGACCTCTTCTGGATCATCATTTTCTCTGGTCATTTGAAAATTACAAAAAAACTATAGTTATTTTTAAGTATGAAGACAATTGAAGGATAAAAATTTCTTTCACATTATAAAAATAACGTAGCTCTAACTTTTTTAATGACAGTAAAACATAACTGATTACAGCTCAGAGCTGGTATCTGAAGTGTTAAGAGCCGTTAGTCTCATAAGAGACACATTTGATCATTTTAAATTCTGATATTAATCTGACCAAACATATGGATCTACAACAGAGCTAGTCTCCTTGTGCTCCCTTTGTAATCAAAACAGTGAGAAATACTTTGCTATACAAATTCTCAAGTTTATTTTGGATGCCCTCTTTAGGACAAGAAGTGGTATACCTTAAAAAACTTGTAATATGTACAACTACTTTAATCAGATAAATCTTATTTTTGTCCTCAATTCTCCACAGTTCACAGCCTGCCACGTCAATGCAAAGGGAAACAGGTGTTTCATGATTAAGCAGTAATGCAGCGATGACTCTGGAGCTGCAGAGGAAATCTCAGGGAATATATATGACCTAGGTGGCTGTGCTAGTAGGAGAGGCCTATGGTCTCTTTCGTCTCCCTCCAGTAAATTTTCACCTCAGCACAATTTAAGAGCTCCTGAAGAATGAGGCCCAGAAACCTTGTGCACCTTCATTCATGGATGTACGTACTTGGGCATCTCCCATGAATGGTAATAGGAGTAACCATTTGCACCAAAGAGACAATATACATCATTGTTCTCATTTCTCCTTGATTTGCTCATTTTCTATGCAATTCCTTCAAGCTTAGATGGCTCATAGTTTCCCTTCACTGTTAGTCTAATAGAAAGTCATTTCAAGCACTGCAGGTCTGCCCGCAGTAATGACCATGCTAAATGCCATTGTGTGGTTTGGATCTTTGCAAATCAAAGCTATTCTGTTACCCTCTTTCCTGCTCAAAGGTTATAGGTCTAATAATTAAAGTGGCCCCTTGATGGGCACATTGAGATCCAGTTTGCCTGCCTTAATGGCAGTGATAAGAATAAAATTATAGCTCTTCGCAGCAATCTTTTTTTCATATGGTATTAACTCTGCATTGTGTAACGCTGAAGTGTGGTATTATATCCTTGGATGCCAGCAGAATTTCATTCTTGAGCAAAATGAGGAAGATTTGGCTTCTTGAGACATTCTAAAACTGTCTAAAGAAGAAAACTTAGATGCATAAGCCACCTGGTCAAAAGACTTCTTTATTTTCTGTTTCAGTCAGTAATAGGCTTATTATCTAATGCTGCTAATGCCCCAGATCAGACCAGTATCTGGACACAGGGCTCTACATAATGGCTTCAGTGGGATTTTTGTCTGTACTTAAACACATACACTTATCTGCCATTCTGGAGTAGTTACATTTTGCTGAATTAGGACACAATTCTAGTTGTGCAATGCAGTGAAAACAATTGCTAGTAGGAATAAATAAAATGAATATCAGCTTTAATACTATAAAAATGCACACACACAAGCAAAAGGAGAAAATGGAGTTGACTGATCTATGAGTAGCCAAAAGCAGTGGTGTCAAGCCATCTATTTTAAGTCCTTAAATCACTGAAGGACAGATCATTCTTATTTTGAAAAGGCTGAATTTCTGTGCAGTTTGGGCTGCAGGAGTCTGTGTGCGGAGAGGTCGGGGCTGACCCATACTGGACACAGCCGGTTTCAGCTAGTTCCAGCTGATTCCAACTGGCTTCAACAGCCCCACCGCAGGACAGAGCCAATCCCATCAGCCAAGATGGTGGCACCTCTGGGAAAACATAGAATCTTAGAATCATTTAAGTTGGAAAAGACCTTTAAGACCATTGAGTCCAACTGTAAACCTAACGCTGCCAAGTCCACCGTTAAACCATGTCTCTAAGTGCCACATATACACGTCTTTTAAATACCTTCAGAGATCGTGATTCCACCACTTCCCTGGGCAGCCTGTTCCAATGCTTAATAACCCTTTCAGTGAAGAAATTTTTCTTCATATCCCATCTAAATATTCTCTGGTGCAACTTGCGGCCATTTCCTCTTGTCCTATCACTCGTTAATAGGGAGGAGAGACCAACCCCCACCTCGCTACAACCTCCTTTCAGGTAGTTGTAGAGAGTGATAAGATCTGCCCTCAGCCTCCTTTTCTCCAGGCTAAACAACCCCATTCCCTCAACCAGTCCTTATAAGACTTGTGCTTTAAACCCTTCACCAGCTTTGTTGCCCTTCTCTTCACACTCCAGGACCTCTATGTTTTTCTTTTAATGAGAGGCCCAAAACTGAACACTGTATTTGAGGTGGGACCTCACCAGTGCTGAGTACAGCGGGACAATTACTTCCCTATTCCTGCTGGCAACAATGTTTCTGATACAAGTCAAGATACTACTGGCCTCCTTGGCCACCTGGGCACACTGCCGGCTCGTATTCAACCGGCTGTCGACCAAAACCCCCGGGTCCTTTTCCGCCGGGCAGCTTTCCAGCCACTCTTCCCCAGGTCTGTAGCATAGCATGGGGTGGTTGTGACCCCAGTGCCGGACCCAGTACTTGGCCTT